>VZTM01018982.1:21059-64944 GCA_013400555.1 Jacana jacana
CCCCATCCAACTATCGGGTCATCTTATCATAGAAGGAGATCAGGTTCGTCAGGCAGGATCTGATGGACACCTTCCATCCCTGCAGAGAATGAGAGGCTGTCAGACACTGTAGCTCCGTTAGTCATAGAATAGTTTGGAAGGGACCTTTAAGATCATCTACTCCAACCATTGACCCAACTCTGGCAAAAACCAACCATCTATCGCTAAACCATGTCACTGAGGACTGTGTCAGCCTGTCTTTGGAACAGCTCCAGGGATGGTGCCTCCCCTGGCGCAACCTGAGGCCATTTCCTCTTGTCCCATCGCCTGTGACCTGGGAGAAGAGACCAACCCCCCCTTGCTCCACCCTCCTTTCAGGGAGTTGTAGAGAGCGAGGTCTCCCTCAGCCTCCTCTCCAGGCTGAACACCCCAGCTCCCTCAGCCTCTCCTCAGGAGGCTTACACTCCAGACCCCTCACCAGCTCCACTGCCCTTCTCTGGCCCTGCTTCAACACCTCAATGCTTTTTTTCTCATAGTAAGAGGCCCCAAACTGTAAAAAACCTGTTTTGTTCTCAGGATGGGGTGCAGATGCTCTTCCCTCTGCTCCCTTAATCAGGGGCAAGTTTTATGGATAAGAGGGACTCACTCCCATTTGTAGGATAGCCATGGCTGCTGGAGATGATGCTTCTGGAATCGTTCAGGTTGGAAGAGACCCTTGGGATCATGGAGTCCAACCATCAGCCCTACTCTACAAAGTTCTTCCCTACACCAGATCCCTCAACACCACATCTCATCGACTCTGAAACAGTCAGGGACGCTGCCTCCACCCCCTCCCAGGGCAGCCCGTTCCAGTCTCTGACCACTCTTGCTGGGAAGAATTTCTTATTTATTCTCCCTTTTCTCCCATCTTGTTTCCAGGAACCTAGTTCCCCAATGTCACCAGTTCCAGAAAGTTCTCCAGCAGTTAATTGAAGCGAGTGCTCCTCTTCCAGGGAGTTGTAGAGACAGAGGTCTCCCTCAGCCTCCTCTTCAGGCTGAGAATCCCAGCTCCCTCAGCCTCTCCTCAGGAGGTTTATGCTCCAGACCTCTCACCAGCTCTCTCCCAGGAGCACCTCATTTACCACAAGCCAGCTTCCCCTCAGCGTTGATGGAGTCCTGTGCTTTTACTGGCACACGCCGCAACCTCCAGACTTCAACTGAAGCAGTGTTTGTGTTCTGCAAGTTGAAAGATCACGTCATAAACAGCGAGGAGCCGATCAGCAGGGAAACGGAGCACCCTCTTACGAATGTGAACTGTTGAAAATCACTCATGACACGGTTTTAACGCTGCTGAGTGTCGGACAGGTTCCAAGGTGAGTCCTCGTCAGCTGTCCCCGCCCCCAGACACACAGGAAAGGTCCCACAGATGTTTGAAGCTTTATTGAACCTCAGAACCAGTGCCACGTTACACCTTCCAGCCTGGCCTTTATTCCCCTCCGCTGGTAAAAGCTGTGACAACGGGAAGGGACGACACGAGGATCCCCCAGTGCTGCGCCCCAGCCAGGATGGGTCCAGTAAGACAAAGTCTCCCCGTCACCCCCCGCTCCTCCCCTCCCTTCCCGATACACAACGCGTGGCCTAGCAGTAGAGTCACCCTTTGATCTGCAATTTCTAGCAAGAGGATGAGGTGGAAATTCAGTTGGGTTTCCTCATTTGTAGGAAAAAGTGCCGTGAATATCCTGTAGTTTAACAAACACGCGCTTAAACCAGAGGATTTGGTTTTTGCACTCTTTCAACCCGAGGCAAAACCTCCTCCTCCTCCTCCCTCCCCGCCGCCGCCACCAAGTGTAATAAGTACCAAAGCATCTCTTTGTTTTGATTTTCATCAGGATTTCCAAACTGGCAGATTTTATTTTCACACCCTCTTCACAATAGACAAGATGCTTACCATATAGTTAGGATTACAAGTTGTCACTAAAAGAAAACTTTACACAACCACTGTACATTTAGGTTGAAAAAACTGTCCTTGCATGAAAAAGAGACCTAGAAATCAAGTGGTAAACAAGAGAAAAAGAAAAAGAAAACCAGTAAGAAAAGATTAATGCTTTTATAATGTGCCATTTTCAATTTATCATCAACTCCTCCTCTGCTCTTCATTCCTACTCTGTTGTTACCTATGGTATTTGTTAAGGCAAACAGCTAATCCATTTCTGAAGAGGTGCTGGGGAAACCGGGGACAAACAGCGAACATTTGGCCTTAAAACAGCTAGCACGTGTGTAGCCTCTAGTAATATACATTAAGCATTTCTCTTGGACTTCAGGATAATGAGAGGGGAGGATGAACATGCTAACAATGTCAAAAAGGCTTAAAATGTAGCGTCCAAGCAATTTCTATTAATGCTTCTGTAGTTTTCAAGCTCTAAGTAGTATAGAATTTATGCAAATGCATTAAAGAATTCTAGCTTGGCAAGTACACCCAAGCAGGTTATTAAACTATATATACAGAAAGTGATAAATACAGAATTAAAAGAGTCCTTCAGCTTCTCTTTATAGCCTTGGGAACTGACAAAAAAAAACTTGAGGACAGCTCTACACTATTAAACATCAGGAAACCGCAGGAGCTGGGAAACCCACCTACACAAACTGATTAAAATACTCCGGTGACTTTGTAGTGTTTCATACAACTCAGTTCGTAGCCAAGGGCACAAGACAACATTGAACAGAAATAATCACATCAATTGACCTAGAAATCAAATGGAAATAGATATGAATACAATCTCCAAAATCTGTCTTTTAAGTGAACATTAACCATTTATTCAAAGTTATACAAGGGTTTGAAGGAGAAAGTCTTCTTCTGCAACAGGAAACCGACTCGGGAGTTTCATGTCTCAGTTGAATCCAAGTGGAGGCGCGTGGGGCAGGGGGAGGGAAGGGGGAACAAACGAGTTAGTAGCCCCCAGCCAGGCAGCTAGAAAGTAAAAATGGGCTTCAACAGCAGCCTCCTCCAGCTTGTTGTCCTCCCTGATTGCCTGCCAGCGTTGCATTAGTAGCAGCGTGTTGAGGGCCGATTTTTATGCCATTTGCCTGAAACGAAGTTTCATACAGAGCGTGATTAGTTCAGATCAGACTCCAAAAGCTTCCGTTTCCTTTCCAGAAGATCCCACAACAAGTTCTCATGGATGCAATAAATACAGCAAAGTTCATACGTTTTAGCAATGTCTGCTTCGTGATTAAATAGAATTTAAAGGCATTCCCTCTCGTTTCAGTTTTATCCCTGCGTTAAACCCTGTACCTCAAACTCCTCACCCAAAAAGGGGGAGTGAGAACCGTAAAACAACCACCCAGTGTTTGCTGGGAACACATAACCTCTCCCCTCTCCCCAAAACATCCATTACTTTAATAGTTTAATATGANTGAGCACTGCGTGGCATAAGGCTTTGAAAAAAAACAACTACCCAGTGTTTGCTGGGAACACATAACCTCTCCCCTCTCCCCAAAACATCCATTACTTTAATAGTTTAATATGAAACTTCTCCTCCAGCCAGCGTTTCTTCCCGTGTTGAATCAGCTGGAAGAGGCTCAGGGCACACGAGTGTTCTGTGTCATCGAGAATTTCTGTGATCCCCAAAGACGTGGCTCCTTGCCAAGAACCCACACACAGCGCAGCCCTTTCATCCCTCAACATCACGCTCCTAATCTTAACCCGCACTCCCTCAAGTGGATTTTACCTACAAATACAGCACTTTTCGCAAAGTAATACAGTAGCTCCAGAAATTAAGCTCTTAAGGAAACTTTGCGTCACAGTAAATCTCAGATTTATAGCGCTTGGCAGTTGTTCTGCAACAGTAGTAGCCTTGGGGTTTCTGGCACTAGCTCAGTATTGACAGCAGCTGATGTGGTTTCTTCTCGCTCTTTGACTCCTCTTTAATAAAAAGCGTGCCCTATGGCTCATTGGTTTTGCCCCCTCTGGGCCGATAGCAACTTCTTGAGGAGTCGAGGAGCCGGACCTGGCGCCCGGCCAGAGGAATGGCACGGACTGTTGGCTCCTGACAGCCCCCTGCAATCAAAGCTCCGTAAGGCGCGGTGAAGCACTCGGCTACCCTAGGAAACTCGACAGAGACAGCCAGCACGCTCTTCCAGACGCTCTGGTTACTGCCCTGCCTGGTCTATCTTCTCCAGGGAAAAAAAAAACCCAACAGTAAAGAACAGGAAGTTCTTCATCACTCTGCTGAATTTTAGGAGCCTTTCACCAAACCCTNGAACTGGTGGCTTGGAAGGATTTCTAGTCAAGTCTTCTTTAGCTGCAAGTTTCCTAATGCAAATACTTCAAATCCTACAGAAGTTTCTCATTATTTCCTCTCAGAAGGGCAATATTTTTAACGGTCTAAATTCTCTCCTCCTGAAACAGTGAAGCCATGAAATTGAGTGCTGCCAGTCCCCTGCCTGCTCTTTGAACGACCCTGCCACGACTACCACGCTTTAAGAGACGTGTCAGAGTGACAGCCCCACATGGAGAACGTGCCCATTCCCAGCCCAGCCACAGACCAGAGAGTGGCATCCCGACATTTCCACACGTGGTTTCACTCACCACCTCAGCAGCCACGTTTAGGGACTTGCAGGACAAAACCACTTGGGCACCAGCAACGACTGACTGCTTCAAACTATCAAAATTTCAACTTTTTTTTACATAAAAAGTCACACCCTGAGTGTTAACAAAGGGTTTATAAGATCCTAATACTTCTAGACACCCCCAGTATTTCTGTTCAGTACCACTGGATTGGAATCTGCTTCTTCTCTGGCCACGAACCCCTCTCAGCTGCTCCAGATTTTCAACAGCACAATTGTTTCAACGTTGAAGACAGAGAGACGCTATAGGTCCTTCTGCACTCCACAACTGCCTCCTCCCCCAGCCCAAACAAGCAAAGGGACAGGCCCTGATAAGCTGTACTTTCAGGGATGTGCCCGGGCAAAGTGGCTCAGCTTTTATTCCCCGCAGAATCCGGGCACCTACACCAGGAAGGCTTCAAAAGTCTTTTATGCAACTCTCAAAAGGGATCCCTCCCCTCCGCTGGACGGCTCACGGAGTGCATCTGGCACAGCAACACGGGCCCCCATTTACATAGTGGAAAATTATCTTTGAAAACAGATGACACCATATGGAGAAGTGGATGAAAGTGGATTTTCTTCTCTTTTGGGGATTTATATTATTTTGTGATGCTTCATGGATGGATAGGGTCACTTATTTTAATCCTTTTTTATCACCATGGCAGACAAGTCTATATCCAAACGGAACAGACCAATATGGTACTGGTCAGCCTTTAGGGAAGGTGAATTTTGTACATTTAAAAACCCCAAACAAACACAACACGCTCAGAGTGTGAAAAGTTACCTCGTTGTTAATGTCAAAAACTCCTTCCTGGATTTTCTCGTAGATCGACTTTGCGGTGTTAATGAATGCCTAAAACAGACGGGAAAAACATACAATGAATGCAATATCCTTTGGTGTAAGGTGCACTAATTGGAGTCCAAGCTCATTTGCAATCCTTCCAGCCAGACTTCTCTGCCCGACCTGGGCAGGAACAGGTACGACAGCCACATCCCATATCCCATAACCCTCCCCGAAGCGGCGATGGATCACACCCCAGTTCCAAAAACAGCGGCATTTTCCCCGACATCTGCATTCTACAATCTGTTGTCCAGTGATTACAGGGGGAAAAGTGGTTTTTAAGATATATAAATGACTTTTCAATTATTTATTTCTGACCCTTATGGATAGATTGTGTGGCAGATGGTTTCCCCTACCCTTAATATCTTTGTAATAGGCCACTCTGGATGAGAGTGCTTAGCAACATAAAACCACGGGGTCCTTCCAAGGCTGATGTAAGGATGCTGTCTGCTGGAGGAAACCTTATGCTACCATTTAATATTCACCTCGTTTTAACAACCTATTCTCCTTTAATTAATCTGGCACACGATAGGCAATGGACAGCTTCAGAGGAGCAGGGAGAGGCCCCGGGTGTTACTGCGGGCTGTGGGCAGAGGCTGGGACATTCAGGTCCGCAAAAGCGAGCGGTACAAACGCTCTGGGTTCAAGTTTACAATCGATGATTCCATTTGTCATCTCTCATTTAACTTTATAGGTCAAGTCATGCCTAAAATAATGTATAATTTAAGAGGTGATTAACAACGGCTAATAATTGCAATCAATATCAAACACCAAGTCCTTTCTGTTTCAGAATCCCAACCCCGTGCAACCCTCCAAGCCAGGCTACCTGCTGCACGAGCCCAGTACAGCAAACACAGATCCCATTCAAATATAACAAAAGTAAACAGGGTTCACGGGGAGGAACAAATCATACCTTCCCTCATTTCTACACTGGAAGCATTTGACTGCTGAACTTGCCACCAGAGCTTTGTTTCCTAATTAACAGGACTGATATGTTTTCACCTTTAAAGGCCTTACAGCTCCCCAGAGTAATCAATCTACTGCAGCTCAATTACTGCACCAAGCACACGCCGCAGCCAGCGAAGGAGACTTGAACGACTGCGGCAGGAGCGGAAGGATATGAATATGCATAAACTCTAAGTGGGTGATCGAATCATCACAGAGGGGTCAGGAGAATTTGCAGCAAAATAATGAGAAGAATTAATCATTGCAGATTCACGAGGCACTTAGGAAGCCAGTTCGGTTTTCAAACAGGCCTTCGAGTTGAGGAGAAAAACTGGCTCTTGGCCAACTACAAACCCGTTCAAATCCCTCAGAAATTCAAGTTTGCAGTGTAGGAAAAAAAACCAACAACCCCCCCCAATGTCAGAACTGACCTCAGTTTCTGATAAGGCACTAATGATACCAATGGCTTCATAGGTGGCTCTACCCCAAAAAGGTACAAGTCAGAAGGTTTGGAAACGGGCGCAGCTGCAATCCGGGAGGATACTTGGCTTCTAGTTCACCAGGACATTAAACAGAACTTGAAGCCTTAGAAATGTGTTATGGTAACTTTGTGTAAACAAGCACTTAACAACTGGCACTTCTAAACCCTTCCAGGCTCAGCGTGCCTGGGCTCCCCCTATGACTTTGGGAATTACATCACATCTCTCAAAATTGCTTTAGACCAAGGGAACTAGCGTTTGACCAGACTCCAAACTAACCCAGCTGAGAATGAGATGTCTTCTGGATGCTACACTCAAGAACAGGCCGCTACAGGAAGGCATCTATCTCACCAAAGACAGTAACATGCACTGGAAAGCATGTCGTTTGACAACACTCAGAGTCACACACACACATACAGAATCTCTTTTAATATTAAACATATTTGCCTAAGAACCCGTTGATCTAAGACAATCCAAACACCCCTTTCCCCTCAGTTCTATCATTTGAGTCGTACTGAAAGAGACACGATCCGACAGCACAGCCCCAGCAGAGACCCTGGTGCCCCGTGTATCAGTGGTGACACGGCCCCCACTGTTACCCTGCCTGGCAAAATGCCAAGTTGCACTGGGTCTCACACACACAAAAACATGTAATTCCTGGTTTAAAATAATGGTTTGACAAAAACAGAGCACATAATAAATCTACCTCCTGTTTTCTTCAGCTGGTGTGGGTTCTGAGAAGTTACTACTCATCAGCCCCAAAGAGACCTGTTTCCTGCGCCCATGTATTTCAAGTCAGCCTACGCTTGGAAGCCTAAAGTGGACTCAATCACCTGAGAACTTCCCTGCCAACAGCAGCCTACCCACCTTAACAATATCCCATCCCATTCTGGCACTGCACACCAGTGCCCCAATTAAAAGGGCAAGAAGATGAACTCAGTGTAATTGACTTTTTTCCTAAAAATCTCCTTTTATACCACATGCTGTGACTGATTCTTACCTGGAGCACGCAGGGTACTACAAACTCTCCCTGATTTATGGCCAGTTTATCCTGTTTGCAGTTTCACTGAGCCAGGGACGCAGACGGAGCAGAGCAGCTTCCCCTCAAATCCAGTTTGGATTTATGAGACCGTGTGCAGGGCCCTGCAAGAAGGCAGCTGCAGCGCTTCACACTCCCACCTGGATCCAGGTGGGCTTCAGCCACTGCCACACCGCACACAACCTCAACCAGTAAGCCCACATGGACTCTGCTGGCCACCAACCAAGCCTCCTGTGGTTGTACCATACACTCCCATAACGCTGCTGTTACTGAAGATACCCCAGGTACCTCCACCCCAAACCGGCTCAGGTCCTGGCTCATTCTCACCAGCCCAGGAGAGGAAGTAACAGAGAGGGTCTGGATTTACACTCAGTCACCTGAGAGATGGCCAGGCCCCAGCACACAGCACCTCCATCATGCACAAAAGGGAGAGAGAGGCTTGTGCAAAACCAGTATGTTACCATCTCCAAATATAAAAATTCTAGACTGGATTTCAGGAAAATTAAAGAAGACAATGTAACTTCAGGAAGATGTCTACATTTAATGTCCAGTGATAGGACAAGGGGCAATGGCTGCAAGCTGGAACACAGGAGGTTCCACTTCAAGATGAGGAAAAACTTCTTCCCANGGATGGGGCAGCCACAGCTTCTCTGGGCAACCTGTCCCAGTGTCTCGCCACCCTCACAGCAAAGAACTTCTAATATCTCACCTAAATCTCCCTTCTTTCAGTTTAAAATTGTTACCCCCGGTATTATCACTCCATTCTCTTTTCTGCAGGAGGCTGCAGAAGGCAGCACTCCCCCAGCATTAAAGAAAGCAGGTGGGATACAAGTTACTCAGTGAGTTGTTTTAACAGAGCATGTTTCTCAGTTGTGTTCCATTACGCTGAGGTTCTCAACTAACAGTAATACCCCACTGAGGAAAATGGCACTACTGTAGGAGGGGGAAAGCGAGTGTTGTAAGCTGTGATCTGCCAGCTGTGTCCCAGCTGCCCCTGCCCCACCGAAGGTCTATCGCAGGGGGCCTGAGTCACAGCACACCAGTATGGCATCACTTGGGATGACTCCTGCAAGGAGTTCCCTAGATCACGTTGCTACGTGGGAATCAAGCAGTCAAGTCTCACAATGCTCACCTCAAAAACCACCCCAAACCACAAAAACTCCACTACCAAACAGTACAGATGCTGCATTTAGGGTAAATTAATCCTAAAAAAAACAAACCCTGAAGGCAGAATGAAATCAACTTCGGTGTCCGTTTTATCACATAGAATCATAGAATCATCTAGGTTGGAAGAGACCCCTGGGATCATCAAGTCCAACCATCAGCCCTACTCTACAAGTTCTCCCCTACACCAGATCCCTCAACACCACATCCAATCTACTCTGAAACACAGTCAGGGATGGGGACTCCACCACCTCCCTGGGCAGCCCATTCCACTGACTGACCACTCTCTCTGTGAAAAACTTTCTCCTAATGTCCAGCCTAACCCTACCCTGCTGCAGCTTGCAGCCATTCCCTCTTGTCCTGTCGCTCATTGCCCGTGAGAAGAGACCAGCACCAATCTCTCTACAGTGCCCTTTCAAGCAGTTGTAGAGAGTGATGAGGTCTCTCCTCAGCCTCCTCTTCCTCAAACTAAACAACCCCAACTCCCTCAATCGATCCTCATAAGCCTTGTTCTCCAGGCCTCTCACCAGCTTTGTTGCCCTCCTCTGCACTCGCTCCAGCACCTCGATATCTCTCTTGTGTTGAGGTGCCCAGAACTGGACACAAGACTCAAGGTGTGGCCTCCCCAGTGCTGAGGACAGGGGGACAATCACCTCCCTACTTCTGCTGGTCACACTATTCTTTATGCAAGCCAGGATGCCCTTGGCCTTCTTGGCCACCTGGGCACACTGCTGGCTCATGTTCAGCCTCCTGTCGACCAGCACCCCCAGGTCCTTTTCTGCCAGGCAGCTCTCCAGCCACACTTCCACATGAAGTAAAGAACTAATGTAGGTTTACTGCCTTTGGGACAAAACTGGGAAGGATGAATTCTGTAACCAGTAAAAACGAGGCAGGAAGTGAGGTGGTAAGTTTCTGATACCTCTGTCTCCTGGAAGTTGGACTAATAATAACCTAAGGGCACCAGAACACGCATTACACAACAGCTACGTTTAAGTTTGCACTTGGCAGATGTCACTATAATGTCACTCCTCTCTCCCAGAAAGCGAACGCGGTGACAAGTACTTCAGGACTCGGCGCTGAGCCGAACGTAACGGGAAGAAGCTGTCAGTGAGCGCCGGGTACTTCACTGAACTCCCCTTTTACAAGCTCCTCTCTGCTTCACATCGGAGGAGCCGGCTGGGCGCTGCCAGCTCGTGTAACGCGCCGCCCTCTGCTGGCAATGGGAAACTTCGATGCAGTGCTCTGAACCACAAGCCTGGCCGCCGTCATTCCACATCCTCTCCTACAGTTAAACCGGGAATGCTTCAAGGTTAAACATCTTACAAATTCGAAAGCATGACGCTCACCTCTGCGGTCAGCCAACACCTGGAGCTTCCTCCTCCTTCCCCGTTTCCTACCTGATCGTTGAGCAGTAAGATACAATATCCTATCTTAGCAAGTGCCTTCAGAAACAGAAACAACATGGTCCACAAATGGAGCTACCCCATGAGCACTCACCATCCCAGTAAGTGATGGATGGTCACTTCACAGAGTAAGACCCCAAAGCTCCAAGCAGCTGCTTTCCACAAAGCCAGTGCTTTCCACAGTGGAATGAGCGCTCAGGAAGCAGCCCAGGACACTGAACAGGCCACAGAGGGGTTAAATTATCAAGCAGCAGGAAGGTGTGATATAATGAACCTGAAGCCCCAAAAGCACCCCAACATTTGCAGCCTTACTTTTGAAGTAAAGGTGCACACAAACCCGAAGCTGACAGGGGTTTGTGGGTACGAACCAACTACACTGGGATCCTTCTGACAGACTCACTGGGGAAGACACACATTACTGGAGCTCCAAGTGGTTCCACACGTGCTGCAGCTGCTGCTGAACAGTTACATGGGACAGAGCACCAATAAAAACCTCTAGAACTAAGGATCCATCTCTCCAGCAGAACCTACAGCTCAGCAGCAGCCATATCACACCTTTCACACTCTTCTATAAAGCCTGGACCCCAGATTAACTGAGACTTTTTATTCTGGTTATGCCTTGGGATGCCCACCAGTCTCCAGAAGCCTGGCAGAGGCAGTGTTCCTTACTGCACAGCCGGGGCACAGCCCAAGGCTTTGCCACAAGGAGGTGAAAGCTGTGAATCTTCACTGGTACCAGGTGTCCTGCCCCTTCTCTCCCACAAAGCTTCACCTCTTGTTTTCTCACGAGAGAAGCTGGCTGAAGTGCCAGCTTCATAAAGCTGAGATGTCACAGCAATAAGATTAAGGAACTTGAAGGAATACTGGTTTTGAGACAAGTTAAAATAAATCTAGTGTTTTTGTTTGGTTTTGTTTTTTAAAAGTTTCATGAACCAGAAACTCTGCTCTTTTGCAAGTTCTGGTCAGGTTATATCTTGTGTCACTCAACCTTACAATAAAAACTATTAATATCCTAAGATTTGCAAGTTTTATTAACTAAATCCCTGCTAACTATATTACCAGGTCAAGTAACTGCCTGTTTACCAGCAATGACTTGAGGGGAAATAAAGAACTCTTCTAAAAATCAGTTTGAATTTGGAAGCTGCCGAGAATCTCACCCTTCCATGAGATTTTAATTCTTACCCTTCAGAATATTACAGAGGCCACCTTCCTTCCCCTGCCTGTGACCAAGAGCTGCCACTCCTGAAGAGACAGGGATTTGGAATATTCATCATCCATTTAAAGAGGAGGATGAAAGAGGCTGCCTGAAGAGAAAATTAAGTTACAGCTGAAACAAAACCGTTGAATGACCATCCAGCTTCGTGCAGCAGGAGTGCTCCACTGCTCAGTCAGAACCGTTACTCCATTCAGATTTAATCCCAAATAATGATTCCATTATAGCACTCTATTTATGTGCAGACAACTTGGAATAACAAAGACAATGCTCTTTGGATGAAAGCTTGGCACAGGGCTATATAATCCCCTCCATATGGGAAACTACTTACTAAAACCAACTCCAACCCCCACCCCAGTGTAACTCAAGTCAGATCAGCTTCTCAGCAGTGATGGTGTCTAGCACTGGTTCGACCAGTATCCAGGAAACTCTCCCACTTAAGGTTGATCACATTAATGATCAGGTCTAGAGCACAGGAAGAATGCACAAAGATATTCCAGTTTCCCAAATACAGGCAGGTATCTTTACTCCTTGAGAATCAGTGAGTGTAACTGGCTTCAAGTGAATGATACCTGGGGGACACAAAGCCAAGTGCTGCAGGACACTGCACTGTCCCCCTCTGCTTGGGCAGGTGATTCTGCTCTGCCTCCACCAAGTGTCAGACACTGCCCAGGCAAGCTCTACCTGCAGGTGTCAGGTAAGACAGCAAATAACAGGCATACACTGTTATACACTGTTGTTGAGCTACCAGTGAAAAAGCCAGATGTGGTAAAACTGTTAATGCCTCATGCAAACGAGGAAAAAACTTGAAGGATTACGTGTAGTTTTAACACAAGGTGGGCAAGTGAGTGGTATGACTGAAACAAGCACAAACACGACTTACAGGTATAAGTGAAAAGCCTGATAGGCATCACTGTGGTTTCTTAGAACAAACAAACCAAAACACAAACAAACCCAAAACACAAGCGACGCTGAAACCTGCAAACAGCATTCCAGAGTCTGCATCCCCATCCACAATTCAAGACCACAAACCAGATTTGATAGCCAAGATTCTGCAAGTTAGGACTAGATTGCTTTCACTGTCAATCAAAACCAAGTCTGATGTTGCGGGTCAGACTTAACTATGGAGTCTGCTGGGAGAACCCCCAAAGCCAGGCGCAGAGTGGACGTTACTGAATTAAAACATAATCAAGGTTAGCTTTATCACTCTAAGACTTTGTTAAATAGAGAAAAGAGCAGAGGCCTAATAGCTACACCTAATTCCTAAACATTTCTGAAGCTGTATTCATGTGAACTCCTGGTTGTGTAGCTCTGTGGTCTGGAGCTCTATCCTTCTCTTGGGTAAAACCTCCTGCTCTTTCAACACTGCTGATGCTCTGTCTTGGAGGGACACGTTTGACTAAAGCTGTTGAGTAATTATGGGGATATTCTTTCCCCACTGAGCCCCATAGCTTCCCCCCCCCTCCAATCCCCCAATAACCTCCATACAGTTAAAGACAGCCCCCATGACCCCAGCAGTTACATCTAAAAAGTCTAGTACTTCTGCAAAGGATGAGAATTTCGAGGCTTAATTAAACACAACTTATCCAAAACCTACCAAGTAGAAGTGTCTGCTTCAACATTTTAAATACAAATGCATTTGAAAATATTTGATGCTTTAATCCAGAAGCAAACTCAGAGACTCACAATGAGCAGCTCTTCAGATCCAGCATATTTCCAGAAATGCAAAATCTCAACATTATTACTTGCCTTTAGTTTCCTCAAAAAAGCCAGTACCCATGTTCCCTGGTTCCACTGCACAAGAACAGTTGTAGACACAGGGCCACAGGTTTCTTCTGCTTAAAAACTAATCTAATTTTAGCTGAATTACCTCAAAAGTTATTCTTCCTGTTTAGTTTCTACATCCTCACTCACCAAACCAGTTTCTTCCCAGTCCTGAAGTCACGTTCTGAAGATTTGCCCCCATTTCACATACTTGTTTCTCTCCACAAACACTGCTCATTCCACATGATTTATTTCCTTGTTACCTACTTTTTTGATACTTAAGAGCCCAAAATGAGCATTAAAATGAAAAAAGTCTCTTCTTTTGTCCACAGTGATGTTTTTCACCAACTGTATTAACTGCTTCTCACTTATTTTTGCTGCTCCTTCAGCTGTAACTGTTCTGGAACCTGCCACCTCTTTCAGCATTGACTGAGAATTTAACTGTCACTAAAAAGGACTACACCCTAAAGCTTTTCCAGGAGAATGATAAAGTTAGTACATGCACACAGTCACTCACTCACAGCATCCGAAGCAGAGGATTCTATCTGAACTTTGTGCTCATTTTCCTCCTGACAATCAGAGACACATTAGCTACTGGACACGGAGAGAGGCACTAACATTAGAATCAGGTAGTAACAAACCAGCAGGTTGTTACTCTTATTATAACTTTAAAAAAACCCTAAATATTTCAAAACTAGAAGGCTCTACCACCAAAAGAATACCCCCCATCAGTTGTCCACCATTTTGCATTTAGGACAATTTTGGAAGAGAGTAAGGTTAGACTCTGTAGGACGAGAAGCTGAACTGTGCAATGCTATTACAAAAAAGGTCAGTAAGTGGGGATGTATGAACAGAGTAGTGGCTTGAAAGACATGTGAAGCCATCTTTCTGCTTTACACAGCGCTAACATCTCAGCTGGAGCTCTTTGTCCACTGTGGCTGGTTGGGATGGAGTTAGTTTTCGTTGCAGCAGCCCGCTCGGTGCTGTGTTTTGGATCTGTGTCCCTAACAGTGCCGATAACACACTGATGTTTCAGCTGTTGCTGAGCAGTGCTTGCACAGTGTCAAGGCTGTCTGCTTCCTGCTCTGCCCCCGGCAGTGATTAGGCTAAGGGCAGGCAAAACCTGGCAGGCGGGACGATGGGTGTGCGGGGACAGAGCCAGGACAGGTCCCTTCCCATCCCTGATATGCTGTGATTCTGTGACAGAAGTCTAACCAGAATTGCCTTAAGGGATCTATTTCATATCAGACAACATCATGCTCAACAATAAAAAACGAAGGGTTGTCTTTCCAAAATCGCTGTGCCTCAGATGGGCTGGGAGTCAGTCCATCTGTGGGAAGGTGTGAGTGACCACCTTTCCATCGCTCTTTCCTCGCCACCTCTTTCCCTTATTCATTACATTCTTTACCTCAACCCCTGGGTTTTTCTTCCTTTGGCTTTTCTGATTCTTTCCCCCATCCCACTGGATGGGGAGAGTGAGGGAGCAACTGAATCACTACTTAGTTGCTGGCTGAGGTCAACCTACCACAGCCACCCTTCAAAAAAGATGTGCAGTAAGTCAAGGAGAGATATGTAACAACTGACGTATGCCCAGAAATATGGACTATAAGTAAAACATCTTTAAAGCAGAGAAGAAAAGGCTAATAAACTTCTTGCAGCAAAGAAAATTCCTGCTAGGGAGCCAAGGTAAAAGATGACAAGAATACAAATACCAAAGCATGGCAATAGATTGCTCTGAAGAGCCTGTGAAACATCAGAGGACTTCAGAAGAGGTTAGATTGACACCTGCCAGGGATACCAACAGCAAATTTCCTCTAGTAATTTTACATTTCAGGGCAGACAGAAGTACCAATTTCTCTGGTCAAACTGAAAAAAAAAACCACCCCAAAACCCAAACCAACATTAATTACTACATTAATTACTAGAGTCTCAACGTTATTCTTAGTGTTCTGCAATCGGATGAAATGCAAATAATTGTCTCTCAATATAAATTAAGGAGTAGTTAATTCAAGTTAAGGAATCAAAACCCAAGAGGAATAGTATCTGTACAAATAAAGTGCAATTAAAACACCTGCTGCAGTCAGACAGCAAAGTTACCTCCTCTACGTTGGAAGCAGTTTTGGCAGAGGTCTCCATAAAGATAAGTCCGTGCTCTCGTGCAAATGCTTCACCTTCCTCTTTCTTGACTTCTCGTCTAGATTCTAAATCACTAAGATGGAAAAAACCCAGAGGTTAGTTGCAAGGCCTAACCGGTCCATGTAAACATTACTCTTCAGAGATACACTTAGAAGCCAAGAGCCCCCATCAGAACATCTATTCCAGCCCCTACACAGACTGGGATCAGTGTAAGCCCTGCCCTTACTGCTCGGGGAACAGCCTCAGAGACCAGGCTTGCCTGAGCTATCAGCTGACACAGAGCTTGAAGACTTCATGAAATGGCTTTCAACAGGATGTGTGTGTTTTTATCTAGTATTCCCTGAGAGCTAGCTTTACTCATTGCCACTTTAGGTAAACATCACTCTCTTCTAGTGTAACGTTACCTACCAACCCACACTGCAAAGCTGAGCTGCTTAAGGCACTTGTAAAAACTATTTCTTAATTTAAAAAATATTTGAAAAATTAATTTCATTTTCTCCTATCCAGTAACAAAACTTCATACAGTCAACTCCTGTTCTGATAAAAGGACTTATAAAGTAAAAATAAAACTACTTTAAACAACAATAGCTGTTCTCTCCCAATAAGCTTGTATTTGGGCTTTGAAACTGCAGGGCTGGCCCTGCCACAGCAGAATTTGAAGTGACTGCTACCCAATTTCTTGTTTCCTGCTTCCCAAACAGTTTAGATAAAGTTAAGTATTACACAAGAGAACAAAAAAAAATGCCCTCTTGGGCTGGACAACTAAAACCAAATCCACCTCAGTAAATCTTAAGACACATAGGTATTTAGTTCTTACTTTCTTAAAGCTCCTTTATGAATGAGGGGCACACAGTTTGCTCTTTGTAAGTCTATTACATCTTGAGCGATAACAATGCTATGTTTAGCAATAAATAATAAATATAACACACATTTAAATAAAGTTTCGTTGAAGTTGTGCAAGTAAACTATTTTCTGAGATGCACACTTTGTAACTGAACAGCACACACACACAGATCTTTAATCTGCATCCAGAATATCAGTGAAATAAAAATCACAGTGGGTTTCAGTGCTGCCACCCTCGTGATCACACGTGTGTTACAAATAAGTGATACTCACTGTGGCATCTACTTTGCAGCAAGGCAGGTTTTTGTTATTTTTACAACTACAATTCAGCACACCACGTAAACAGGGGAGCATTTGGAGATAAGGGGACAAGAAATGTCTTCTCAAAACAAGGCTGAAGTTGATGTTGATTTTATGTAAGCATTTCCAGTATCTCAGCCTCAGGCTTAAGATATCTTAACGAGGTGTTCATTCCCACGTCCCTGAAGTAGCTGAGACTGTGCTTTTGAACTTGAGCAACAGCTTTGTTGGCTTTTACTGTGCTACCCTCCAAAACACCTTGTTTAAAACCTTGCTTCCCTACAGCGTTATCTCCGTGACCGAGGAGAAATAAACAACTCTTGGTTCCAAACAGCGCAGCTGCATCGAAAACTGCAGGGATAACCCAGTCAAAACTCACTACTGATATCTAAACGTATTCTTAAAGAGCTTTAACTGCTTCTACTAACCACAGGTGTCTTCCTCTCTCCATTCCAATAAGCTGGAGCATTTGGTCTTACTAGATCAATATAGCTATGCTTTGTTCTGGAAAGAAGATTAAGTACAGTATTTGTCATGCTTTGACACTAGGATCTGTAATGTTTTCAAAAAACAGTTATTATAGTTCAGATTAAATTCTCAACACTCTTCAAATCCAGCAATAAAAGTCACTACTACAAAAGTATACAAAGTGCACTTTAGGAGCTCTTTACACCAACATTGATTCCTTCACAAACATGGTGTTAGTTTACACGTTCCTCCTTCCACCCGTCTCCAGGAGCACTCGCCACCACCAGAACTCCCGGAGCACGCTCTCAGGAGAGCGCAGTAGAACTGAGGGGGTTTTCTTCCCATCTGCCTCTCTGAGGCTTGAAAATAATTCCCTTTAAAAAAAAAACCTTCATAAAGAACTTTTACTTTGTGTGGCACTTTAATCTGGAACTTAAAATACACGATTTAAGTGTATTTGTTTTTTTAATGAAACCTAGTAGTAGCTGGGAATCAGTGAGGTAGCTGCAGGTGAGGTATAACACCCTAGTCATGGTACAGCTTCAATCAGCAGAATGCAGGACAAAACTTCATGGAGCAGACAGGAATAATGAGGAATGGTTACAGAGGTCAACTAAGTAGGCAAACCTATGGAATTCTTCTCTCAAGTGAACAGTAACACTTCACCGTTTCACCCAGTGCCGTATTTTTTTTACTCACATGAGCATAAAAGCAGAGGGTGAGGGTCACCATGGGTTTACCAAAGCTTCATTTAATGGAAGAGATCATACTTTTATGGCAATTTGTGAAAACTCTGCTTATCACATTCCTCAATTAAAAAGAGCATCGTCAGTCATTTTGCAGATTATGTCTAAAGATGTGGACAAGCCTCACAATTACTTAATGCTGAACGTGTTTTTCAGAGAGTTGGGGGCAGAGGGAGAAGAACAGAAGGGAGAAGGAGGAGGAAGAGGTGAACAGGCCAGAGTGGCAAACCCAGACTCTCTTGACCATAAGGCTGTTTCTCAGTAGTATCTAAGAACAGCTCTGGCTGTTCATTACATTTTAAGGGACAAGCACACACCCCATGATTTCAACTAGCAGCTTTGCCTTCAAGAACTGCTGAGGCGTGGAGACAAGCTCGGGTCAACTAGGTAAAGGACCATAACCAATGGGTTATTAGATTCTGAGATGATGCTTTTGATATGTGGAAAAGCCCTACACCCAGCATAAAGAAATAAAAGATCTCTAGCCATGATGCTACTGTTCACTGGCTCAAGAACTAAAAAAACTTACAGAGAAACTTAATATATTCACTGATATGTTTTTATAACGACTTTCAAAGTCTCAGCATCAACAGGGAACCGTTTTGGAACCCTGGAGAGTTTAGCTGATGAGAAGAACCCAATAAATAATTGATTACAAACTGGGTGCTGCACTTCCAAAACTTCTGGTTGTATTTTCATCACTCAGCATCTAAGAGCAGCCCAAATTCACCAGAAAACTGGTGGAAAAGCTTTCTCTGCCCCAGTTAAAAACACACAGACTGTGAAACAGGCTTAGAACTCAGAAATAATGGAGGTGTGCACTTTTCACATTTGAGAAAAATTTTGGAAGTGAATCCTGTAGTATGGTCTTTTTTCCTTCATTAATGACATTTTCTCTTCTGGGATTAACAACATAAAACTAAAGCATTTTAGAACACTTAAAATTTTAAAATTTGGAGTCATATTCTCTCTATAATGGAGAGATCCAGATGCTTCTAAATGGTGACACCAGATGTAAACAAACAAAATAAAAAAAGAGAAAAATAATTCATATAATCCATGACTTCCCACATTCATAGTCAATCCTTTTAAAATAAAATTACCTCTAAAAAAGGTACTCTGAATACAGGGTAGTTTAGGCACATGCTCTGCACGTTATGTTAGTCCAATTAGAAAAGGAAAGGTTTTAGATTTACCCCAGAACTATGTCCAGAGAGTGAAAGCAATTTCAAGCTAACAGACTGCCTACAAATAAGAAAACACAGAAGCTGAAATCCAGAGAAGACCTAAGTCTCTACCACTTACGAAACTGTAACTGGTTAAATGTTACCTTTTATTTCCAATAAGCATTATAACCATGTTGGAATTGGAATGCTGACGAGCATCTTCTAACCAAGTAGTCAAGTGGTTGAAAGTGTCCCTCCTAAGGGTGGAAAAGAATGAAAATTAAGAGCAGTATTTCAAGAAGCCTCCTTCCCCTCTGTTAAGTCAGCTTCTCTACTCCAGTAACCAACTCATTTATCAGTACACACGCTCCAGGGATAAAAGCTAGTAATCTCTCTGGGAGAGGGAGAACAGGAGAACAAAAAGTTTAGTAAACAAGAGCATTAATGAGCTCTACCTAAAAAGTAATGGAAAAGAGGATTCTCCTAGTTGTGATAATCTGTAATTTTATATACGTATAAAAGTCTGCTAAATGGGATATTCAGATTCCCCAGCAGCCACAGTCAATTCAAACAAGGGTAACAAAGGAAATCACATACTTAGGTTGTAACACTTGTTCTTCTGAAGGCAGAAAGTGACTGATAATATTCTGTGAGCTCATAAACTGAATAACGAATTTAGCAGCAGCCTCAAAAGTACGTGAATACAGTATAGTGCAGATTTCACTGAGTGTGTACAGTGAGCATTAAATCACGTGCTTGTACACCTTGTTTAAGATTTCACAAGAGATAAACCATCTAGTTATGAATCAAAGATCCATCTGCTGGAAACCCAATGGAAAAAACACATTGCCTCCAGATATTAAAAATAATAATAAAAAAATGGGGAACAGAAGGCAAAATGTCTAAGAAACTTCTATTAAAAGTCATGACTTAATTCAGCAAGGACAGCCAAGATCCAGAAAGGATCCTCACATCCCAATAGGATCTTGGAGCCTGAACGTTCTCCTAAACCAGGCACAGCACCCCCAGCTTTGCAGATACAAGTTGTACAGAGACTTCATTCAATAGAGCAGGACAGCTTGCTGAACGGCTTGCTACAGAAATCACACCAAGACCTGTATTTGCCCAGCCTCCTAAAAATGTACCACAAGGGTAGAAGTTTCCTGGTGTTTGTGTGTAACCAAACTTGGATGTTTTTGCCATTTCCCTCCTGTGCAGGATGGCACTTCAGTAACAAGAGTCTGCTAGCGTTACAGAATAATTACAGCTCGTGGTAATAAAAACACTAGAAAGAATGAATGAAATATTTTAAGGCCTTTCTCCACAAAGGTAATCCAGAGGCTCAGCATCAAATAGTTCAGGAAATATTTTGTTTCCTTCTCCCTGAGCCTTTAGGTATGTTTATTCTCAAGCTCTATACAGAGAACATTGGAAGTATATTGGTTAAATACACAGAACTTTGAGCACTTCAGGAAAGTTGGCAAACCATTACATTGCAAATGTATCTACAAGAAGCCAAACTAAAGCAAACATTGTAAACCCATCATATACCACAGCCCAATTCTGCAAAGAACCGATTTTAATCCCGTTGTACCTGCCCAGTATTCTCACCTTGTAATGTCATACACTAGTAAAGCCCCCGCTGCCCCTCTGTAGTACGACCGTGTAATGGAACGGAAGGACTCCTGCCCCGCCTGGAGAAGACAAAAGTTTCATTATTTCATCTCTCAAATTCGGGTTTTGGTGCTGAAGTTCCCAAACTCAGAATGATGGAACTACAGGATTGTGCTTTTGAGAGGACAGGGACAGGAACGAACGCGGAGGGGAAAATCAGAGAGAGCGTAACTGGGGACAAAGTCTTTACCACCAGCAAGAGAAGGCACGTAAGGAGAAGACACCAACTACAGCCCAGTGCTGCTTAAATAAATAAATAAATGGGAACAAGACCTCTAAACCTTTTTTGGCAATCCCTGACAACCCAATTTACTGAATGGCTTCACAATACATGAATCATTATTAGAGCCCAGAATGGACTCCTAGCAACTAAGCTCTGAAGACAAATTTGAAAGGAAGCAAATAACCCAGAGCTTCACATTTGAATTCAATAACCCGCTCCCTGGGGCAGCTGTTGACACTAGAATAAATAAAGCCCATTGTAAATAAATGATGAATGACATCTTTACGCCCACCATCTGCTGGTGTAAAGGTTGTTGGAAGGCCAAGGATGCAGATTTTATCCGTTATATCATAAACTGCAGCCAGCTTTCAACAGTCTTCAGATGGAATTCTTTCAGTAATCATTTTATTATGAAAAAAAAACAGAAAATGGTTCCGAATTCAATTTTACACAATTCTGCTCCACAGTTAATCAATTTCCTCTGTACTTGACAAATAATGCTTGTCAAACAGCTACAGGATGCAAGAGCCGTCTTCATACGCGCTGGTGAAAAACTTCAGAGATCCTACATAAATTAGATAGTTCTCACAGAAAACTCTTCTGGAAAAATCTCAGCACTTGCTCAAAAGAACACGGGCCTGAAAAATAACTACTCATCGTTTGCAGACCTTGAGCTCCCCGTGCTCCTGCTTTTCAGAAGTGCTATCTAGCACCTGGCAGTTGTTAGTACTAAATATTAGAAGTAAACATTGTTTTTTTAAGAGAAGCTTTAGCATAATTCAAAGACAAACCAGAACCTGAGTAAAATATACAAATATTAATGCTGAACACCCCCCCCTCCATGCAGCAAGACAGTTACCTGCACAACTACAGGAAACCACCCTGATTTAAAACCATGAAAAGCGAGAACGAAATAGTTTTCAAATAGACACTGTCCTTCACCCTTTCACCCTACCTAAAAATATCACTGTACAGAGAACTTTCTCTTCTCTTGTCTTGATATAAGGTCTTCTGGCACTGAAGGACAGCTTGATCTAGATTCTGTCATTGAACAAGAACAGCAGGGCAAATTTTGACACGTTCAGTCTTCAAAAAACCCCATATCTTCCAGACTAATCATAGAATCATAGAACACCAGGTTGAAAGGGACCTCAAGGATCACCTGGTCCAACCTCTCCTGGCAAAAGCACTATCTAGATAAGATGGCCCAGAACCTTCTCCAGCTGAATCTTAGAAGTGTCCAATGATGGGGAATCCACCACTTCCCTGGGGACATTATTCCAAAGGCTGATTATTCTCATTGTGAAAAATTATCCTCTTAAGTCCAGTCAGAATCTCACTTGGAGTCATTTGTACCCATTATCCGTTGCCTTTTCTGCACAGCTCCTTGTAACAAGGTTCTTTATAGCCACCCTTTATATACTAGAACATGGTGACAAGGTCTCCCCTAAGCTTTCTTTTCTCAAGGTCAAACAAACCCAGTTCTCTCAGCCTCTCTTCCTATGGCAGACTTCCCAGCCCTTTGATCTTGGTGGCCATTCTCTGGACCCTCTCCAGCCCTTCCACATCTTTTTTGCACAACGGGGACCAAGACTGTGTTCTGGGTGCAATCTCACTGACTGGGATGACTTCATGTCTGCTGGTGATACCCTTGTTGATGCAACCCAGCATCCCTGATTGCCTTTGCTGCAGCAGCTCACTGTTCACCAGGACCTCCAAGTCTCTTTCCACAGAGCTGCTCCCCAGCTGGGCAGACTCCCAACATCTGCTGTAATCCCAGATTGTATTTTCCCAGGTACAAGACTTTACACTTGTCCTTGCTGAATTTCATAAGGTTCTTGTTAGCTGACTCTTCCAACCTATCTAAGTCTTCCTGCAGAGTGGCTCAAGAGTCCACTTCCCTACTCACACTGGTGTCACCAAACTTCACATCAGGGTACACTTGCTCCCATCATTCAGATTACTTGTGAAAACTGATCCCTAGAGGACCCTACTTGTGACAAGTCACTCAGTTGCTTCAGTTGTAAAAAAACCCCACTTTGTCTTAGCCATTCTAGTGGAAAAAGTTACAAAAGATAACCAATATATTTAACAGTTTCAACGTGATTAGAATACAGCAGCGTATGCACCCGGCCGAGCCCCAGTGCACCTTTATGAAAATTAAGGTAATAGGATTCAATCTGCTAGAATGCACCAAGGAACAGCAAGAACTCAAGCTTTTCCTGCACTACGTGGTTCCCTAGCAGCTTCACTAAGGCCTACAACAACTTCTTGCTGTGGTGACTAGCTCAAGTGCACGGGAGATGCATAACATGTTTTCCTCCTAAATACACAACAGACACGTTATTGGTGCCAGTGTACTCTATGTATTGCCTACAATCACACCTGAGGTTGACTTTGCCTACCACATTAAGATTGCCTGCTCACCTCATCATTGTTCATCTTCCTGAGTAAATGAATCTTGGTCAACCAAGACTGTCAGAAGTTCTAGCAGATCTTCCAAAAGTTGCAAGAATTGTGAATTCTTACAAGAATCACTTCTTTCCAAAAGTTCAGTATCTACATCCTGAAAATAATGTTTTAAATGATGTCTAACCTGCCCATGCTGACATTGAAATATCATTGCTACCCGAAGGAGAGACTGGGGAAAGGGTGGAACATGCCACCTCTTCTTCACCAAAATCTTCTACAGGCAACACAAGCCTTTGCTCTGAGGCAACCTCAGCTCTACCCGCTTTTAGAGTTACACTGCAGCGGAAGCAGGAAGATAAAAGACCTTTTGGTAACAGACCATACAGTATTTCACATGGAGGAGCTCTAGCTCAGACAAGGCTGTCCCCAGGAACCAATAAATGCTCACCAAACATGCCTGAACATGCATCCTCTCTCTTCAGAGAAAAAGATGTGAGCTCTGATGTGAGCAGCTCACTCAGCATGCAAAAACATGGGCCTCTGGTAAACAAGTGCCGTTTTAAGTGCTAAGTAACACTCCTTTTGGCTGTTTGCTGGACTGTGAGCTTTCACAATTCATTCCACAGTGGTTAACAAAAACAAACTGCCTGAGAGGAGAGACTTCCAGAATCATAGTTCTAGGAGTCTTCACAGTAGAACAGAAGTCTTCATCCCTGCTTGAACTCTAGAACTGCAGGGACACACATCCCACCTGCTTCTCTGCATACACTTCAGCAGAGAGACCAGAATCCAATTTCAAAACAACGATGTAAGCAGAACATGAAACATTATCACCTGGGGACACCAAGACACACAGATTTAGGGCCTGCACTGCAGTTCTCAGGACTGTTTAAACCACAGAACTGAGTTACCATTGACACAGTGTCCATGGCCCGTTTGAAAGAAGACTCCACGTGTTACTATTCCTACAGGAAACCTGGGTGCCATTTCCAAGTGTACGGAACAGTCACGTGGGTGTCAGCTGCAAAACGTGCAGCCAAGTTTTTGCTACCAAAAGTTCCTCAACTGCCTATTTTTGATCTACAAACTAAGGAAGATAAGGATAAAAAGAAGAGCTGTGATGCAGTACAAGACAGCAGCTGGATAACGAAGTGGGATCTGTAACAGCGCTTATCCCTAGAAAACAGCTCATCAATTTTACAGGATTATCTCTTCTAAATGCTGAAGAATTTGGGAAGTTTCTTCAAGTACTCAGATAACTTTGTCCATCCCAGCAGGCCTTCAACATCCCAGCTGACCAGTAGGTTTTACTAGGAGGAAGCATTACTGTATGCACCTAACATGAAACATGAGCAACTCGAGCGTACCATAGCTAATAGCTCGACTTCCTTTACTTCTACAAGGGGCCTAGGAGTGTGGTGGGCTCAAATCCAGTGAGACAACACCTCATTCATGCTGGGAATTGTTACTCAAACTTATTCACACTTTCATGAGCTTTATAAGAAACTAAACAGACATCTAAGAAACAACTCAAGTGGCGCACGACCTGTGGCAGCCACCAGTTGGGAACTACTCTGCAAAGCTGATCCCCGGAACAAAATGTTCCAGCACGAGAGAGGAGCAATACATACCTCAGAGTACAGTTTGGAAAGTTATAAATAAACAGCCTTTAAGCCACAGGGCAACTTGTTTATACAAATGCAATCGTCTTTCTTGCAGTGACGTCTCTACTCCAGAAAAAGAAGAATTTTAAGGTCATGCACTAACGTGCACTGCAAGGAGTAGGCATCAGAGTAGTATCAAAATGAAAAAAATCACGCTGTTTTTCAGAAAAGACATTCCTAAAGGGGAACAGAATTAGAGACAAATCTGTGACAACTGAAGAAAGTGTCAGAATTTGTGTGGAGGATTCAGCCAAGTTACATGTTGCTTCAGAATCACCCTGTCAGGTTCCTGGTGAGAACTGCAATTGGAAGAGGACTAGAGATCCCCAAGGGTGAAACTGTGCACACGTCTAAACAAGATCACTTGCACATGAGCCTTTTCTTCTGCTGTTGTTGAATCCATGCCATTTAGGCATCCAAAGCAATTCCCATCACATCACAGGAAGAGAAAACTTTAGCCCTCCCATTTTTGAAGTATCCTTATGATTTATTTCAGGTTGTAAATATATTTGACACTTTTAGGATTTAAGTAGCTACCTCACTAACATGGGAGTCCCCCTATGGGCAAAAGCAGGTTTTACCCTCCTTCCACCAAAGGCCTTATCCTCAGCAAGAGCTTGTGCTATTACTGTAGAAATCCACAGGTTAACTGACAGGAAATCTGTAACCAGCCAGAAAATCAAATACCAATAATATAGCATTTCAATACCCAAATACATTGAAGCACACAACAAAGGGTCGTGAACACTAAGCTAGAAGGTGACCTCAGCTTCCTAAAGTGTCACCATGGGTGTGAACCATAACTTGGCTACAGGCACTAGAGTTCAGATGATGGCCCTATTGCATAAACTGTTAAAGGAATAACTATTAAATGGACAAATAACTATTAAATGGACAAATTCCCTGTGTCCCTGCCCATGGCAGAGGGTTTGGAACTCCATGATCTTTAAGGTCCCTTCCAATTCTAACTCTGTCTTAGAGACTGTCTTATTGACATCCAATTCCACTGTCTTAGAGACATCTAACTCTGTGATTCTATGAATCCAGAAGTTAACGCTCCCACATAGCGGCAAATGCAGCCAGTGGAATGATGATCAAACTAGTTTCAGGAACCAAAATAGATCCTCTGCAAGTTCTTGTTACTCCACGGCAGTAAAACTGAGAGCCAAGAGCACTGAGTCATCGTAACTTGAGCTGAATATGTAGCCACGTTCTTGCAGGTATCATGGACGTAGAGTCAGATTAGTCAGAATGCAGGAGAATTCACCAACTGCCCATGAAGATATGCTCTGAGTACCAAAGCAAGTGGAAAATACCATGAAGTAGACAGAGTAAAGAACTCTGGGGGTGAGCGCTACATCCTAGCAATTGTCAGCATCACTAACAGGAAGTGACTGTTTGCTTCACGAATTAGATACAAATCACAAAAATACACAAAAAATAACTCAATTCCCAACTATTAGTATATTCCAAATATGTGAAAGGGGACAGACAAGTCACACTGTGGTTTTAAGGAAGAGAGACCTGCCTGCAACAGCTGTGCCTTCTGTCTTGCACAGAGTATTTTGTGCAAGCTCTCAACTACGAGCAGACACTGTCAATTTAATCTGAAAGCTCACTTGTATGGAAAGCAAGAAATAACTTGAAATCAGCTTATGAAAAAGAAAAGATCGTTTCAGATATTTAGTCTTAGCCTGAGCAAGATGAAGGTGCTGTAGAAAGATAATACTAAAAACAAATATCATAGAATCATATAGGTTGGAAGAGACCCTTGGGATCATGGAGTCCAACCATCAGCCCTACTCTACAAGTTCTCCCCTACACCAGATCCCTCAACTCCACATCTAATCTGCTCTGAAACACAGTCAGGGATGGAGACTCCACTACCTCCCTGGGCAGCCCATTCCACTGACTGACCACTCTTTCTGGGAAGAATTCTTTCCTAATGTCCAGCCTAACCCTACCCTGCTGCAGCTTGCAGCCATTCCCTCTCGTTCTATCACTAATTACCTGTGAGAAGAGACCAGCATCAACCTCTCTACAAAGGCCTTTCAAGCAGCTGTAGAGAGGGATGAGGTCTCCCCTCAGCCTCATCTTTCTCAGACTGAACATTCCCAATAATACTTAACACAGTTTTCCATAAAATGAATTGGGAATAGATGTGAAAGAAATACTGCATTCAAATAAGCAGGCAAAATTCTCATTTACATCAATTTAATTTAGAGAACACAAATCGTGTTACTCTGTATCATCACTGATCTCTCTCCCTGCAGGAACTAAGAATTCCTTCTTTCAACTACTGCTCGTGTCTGCTCATCAACAGTGACCTCTTAGAGCCAATCAATAAGATACAGAACGTCCCCCTCAAGAACAAAATGAAGGTGACTGACTCAGGCTGGTAACATGCCAGCTATCTCTCTCCAACAGTGAAGTTTTCCTGAGGAGAAGCAATGCTAACACTTCTCAGTGTTACACTGCCACAAGACAAATAAGCTCATGTGTACAGCTTGTTAAACTGTACCTCCCAGCTTAGGACCTCCCAGAACGGTCATTTTGATCCTTATCAGCTTCTGTAGACCGCTTCTACTTCCCTAGAAGTTATTTTTGCAACTGATACTCACTAGCTCAAACACCACACTTCTACAAAGGAGTAGCTTAACTTCTCAGAGGCAATTACCAACTACCCAGTTTTGACAAAAATATTTATAGAATCATAGAATGGTTAGAGTTGGAAGGGATCTTAAAGATCATGGAGTTCCAGCCCCCCCGCCATGGGCAGGGGCATCTCCCAGCAGAGCAGGTTGCTCCAAGCCCCATCCAGCCTGGCCTTGAACACCTCCAGGGATGGGGCAGCCACAGCTTCTCTGGGCAACCTCTTCCAGTGTCTCACCACCTTCACAGGAAATAATTTCTTCCGAAGATCTAACCTAAATCTCCCCTTTTTCAGTTTAAAACCATTACCCCTCATCCTATCGCTCCACTCCCTGATAAAGAGTCCCTCCAAAAGAAATGATCTAGAAACTAAAGAGGGACAGGACAAACGAACAATTTGGTCCAATACATACACTCCCCTTGATGATCTAAATGCATCAGAAAGGAGAAGTGAAACCCAAGGACCCGCAGAGCTAAAAACCTGAGGGTGCCAGTGGGGAGTTCAGAAGCAGCCTGCAACTGGGAGAGAACAGGGTGCACTATTTGGTGGTGTAGGCACATAATCAGCAACAGCGCTGAGAGTGCAAGTACAGAAGGGCCACATTGAATGCCTGTCATGGAATGTGGGGCCTGTGGGTTTTGTTGTTGTTTTGGGGTTTTTTTGTGGGATGGTGGTGGCTGTTTGGGTTTTTTGGTTTGTGTGTAATGCTTCTGCTTTGGGTTTTTTTTTTTGCATCAGACTAATTTGATTAGACTACCAGCCCACAGGGTGAAATACTGGACTACAACTTCTAATGGTAACCTGTACATGCCTGAAGCATATCTTCCAGCTTGGCCGCATCCACATGAAAACCAGGCTCAGTAAGCAGAGCTACCTCCTGTAACACATTCCTGATCGAAACTAAGATGCTAAAGACAAGTCAAATACTCCCGAGTTACGATAGAAGACCAGCACACAAATGGCTCGCTCTCATCGACATCCAACAGCGTGAGCTTCAGCTGCCCCTGTAAGTTAGGCCATGCTCCTGCAGCGAGGCACACTACAGCTTCCACATATTCTCATTTTAAAATACACCCTTCCTTGGAGCTGCAGTCATCTGCTGAAGACAGCTCCAAATGAGCACTGTTACGCAGAAACACATAGCCAAAAAAATCTGAAGTGTTTGGGGAGGGACTCTTATCAGGGAGTGGAGCAATAGCACAAGGGGTAATGGTTTTAAACAGAGAGGGGAGATTTAGCTTAGATATGAGTAAGAAATTCTTTCCTGAGGGTGGTGAGACACTGAAACAGGTTGCCCAGAGAAGCTGTGCCTGCCCCATCCCTGGAGGGGTTCAAGGCCAGGCTGGATGGGGCTTGGAGCAACCTGCTCTGGTGGGAGGTGTCCCTGCCCAGGGCAGGGGGCTGGAACTCCATATCTTTAAGGTCCCTTCCAGCCCAGACCATTCTATGTTTCTCTTAAGAAAGCATGTCCTTTTTTCTTTGTTAACCAGTCAAAGCAAATTTTATCCAGTTCTCCACTTCCTATGTCTCTGCTCTGGATGCCTCCTCTTTGGTGATGGAGTAAAAGCAGGTATGGAAGCACTAAAACAGGCAAGTCCTGGCACTGTGACTCAGAAAGCACCAGCTGAAAACGTAAATATTTCATGTGTTTTCTTAGCCACGGGTGGAAACCAAACTTTCTCTTAACAAGCAGAAATTGTTATAGCTTAATAAATATGGAGACAGCACCAGCTAGCAGTTTTTACTAACAGAAAGAGAGAGTCAGGAAATGTTTAACATAGATATGCAACACAGACATGGTGACCCTGGCTGTTATGAGCATCTTTGTTTACCTTAACACTCATCAGTAAAATATCTCTTGAGAATTATCTCATCCTATTACTTGTTCTGCTGTTTCTGCAACACTTTTGCATCCAAGACCAGAAGGGAGATAGTGGAATTTAGATATTCTTACAAGACAAGATTGGATTAGAATTTTAATAATCAGATTGTAGACAGGTAGGATTTAAACTATGGCCAATATAGTAAGTTCTTCCTTGCTATAAACTTAAAAATTATTAACTTTATCAACTTATTCAATTATTAACTACAACACAAGCATACAGTTTACTCAGTGTATGAAAGCTTTCAATTAGTATTTTTAATTTATGTATGATACACTTAAGAAGCTAGCCAGATAAAACCCCTGCTCAGAAAGAGTTTGTAAGCTACAATCAAAGCCAGTTCCACTGACATTCTGGCCATCAGACACTTTGCAGCCAGATGAGTCAGAGGCACCAGGACAAACACAACCTACTCAGAAACAGTTGAAGTTTGTTTGGACACAAGGAGCAGATAATATCACATTAACAAAACCAGTTTCAAAGCCAATGAAAAGGCTGCACTGGTAGTAAAATATGTAATCTTGTCTACAGAGAACCTGTCAGTTTTAGGAAACAGGGCCCAATGCAGTCACACCTCGTACTAAAAGTTTGCTTCTGAAGCTACTGCTTACAGAGATTTGCTCATCTCCTGAATTTAGAAAAGATCAGCCACCTTGGCAGTGAGCAATCCCCACTTCTAACTGAAACATTACACCTGAAATCTTGCCTTTGTTTACATTTTTACATGCACATGCATGTATGTAGGCATGCATACATATGAACCTATCTCCAGGGATAGATGTGCTACACCAAACAGAGTACAGACACGAGGCTATGGCTCATGTATCTTGAAGTTTCTAAAGACATCCTAAAATGCTTTAGGAAAAGGAAACAGAAAACCCTGCCTTAGGGAGCAGTTAAGCACATTTGGAAGATGTAGATATCAGTACAAGCATCATAAAGCTGCTGCATCACAACAACTGTGGACATTTAGGATGGCTGATCTACAGTAATTCTATGACTTTATATTCCTATATATACACTTTTAACCTGAGCCCCCTCAAAAGTCCAAGCCTGCTTTTTAATAGGCTTTTTCAAAGTTATGCTTCCACTAGTCCATCCTTGACTGAAGAATTTATTATCTTCACAGGTAGAGTAAACTTGAGGTCTTAAATCCTCTTCTATGAGAACAGCGAGCCGTATCTTGTCTCCTACAGTGAAAATGCAAACATTTCCTCTAGAGAACTCTTGATTCTAAGCTGGTAGATAGATCACAATTTGTGATGTATATTAATAGGATGTTATCTGAACCAGACCTTGTATGAAGGCACAGAAAAAGGCTATATACGGGAAACTAAGTTCTTAATAGTACAGAGAACTTTTACAAAACAGTGAGGCAGCACGAATTCCAGTCTCACAAATCTGACAAGGAAGCAAAGTCACAGTGCAATCAGCAGAAATGTGCCCTGGTTAAAGAACACATCACACCAAAAAAAGGCAATTTTAACAAATTTTTAATCTTCATAGAAACCAAAGAAAGCTGTGAGACAAAGTACATAGTGTGACACAGGTGCTGATGACAGAGCTTAACCAGAGCAAAAGGAAAGCCAGTGGAGCCCTAAGTTTAAGTAATTTCTATGATTTATTACTTACCGTATCCCATATCTGAAGCTTGATCTGTTTTCCATCAATAGTTATCATTCGAGCCCCAAATTCTACACCTGGATAGATTTCACAAAAGGTTACATTATTAGCATGTATCAGAAAGCAGAACCTCAAGTCCTGTGAAAGCAAGAATATAAGTTTAAGTTAAGTGAAGTGCTGGATTTGTAGGAAATGATCTCTTTCACAACCTGCTTTCAGTTCATTTTCCAGCTGGGAAATTGGCTGGTTTTCTTCCAGGAAGAAGAACATGTCTGTTTGAATGCAAACAGGAAATTGAGCAGCCACAGTTATTGGAACACTCTACCAATGCAAGATTGCTGAAACCAGTTTAGAAGATTCTTTATCAATAAAATACCCTATTAAGTGAGTATGCAAATGTCACCTTCAACAAGAGAAATGTTATTACTGTATTAATTAAAACTCATCTGCCTTTATGAAAAAAGTGCTTCCAAAATTCTAGCTTATTCAAGATCAAATTTAATAACCATGGCAAAATGTTAACAAACAAAAGGAATTTCTTCAATAGAAAAATTCAGCCTTTTAAAGCAATTTTAAGATCATTAAGAGTAAATTAAGCATAAATTGAGGCTATTACTACAGTAGTTAAAAGCTGACAAATGCCTGGAGATAGTGGACATATTTAAAGACTATCAAGTTTCCATTCATCTACGTTTCATATATCCATCATTTCAGAAAAAAATAAAGATCTGGTAGTTTAAGTTTTGTCTAAATTGGTTACTGTCTAGATCTGGACTAAGTCTTCCAATTAAGCAGCCCTGATTTTCAGTACTCCAAATGTCTCTTCAAAAGCTTGTTCACATTGTGGGGGGCAGTGTTGCTTCATGCATGCCTTTGGGGCTGGGAGGAACCACCACCCCACACATAACCCATGATATGGGAGTCAAGTAAAAGCCTTGGGGCAAAGAACACTGTGCTCTTTTTAGTGTCCAAATAACTTGCAGTAACTGCATGTAAACAAGATGGAAGAATGGATGTGAAAGGAGTGAAAGGAAGAGACAGGTGAAGACCAATGCTCTCAGAAGCTGCCAGCAAAGCCAGGGAAAGGTCTTTGGTCCACTATGAATGTCAATGCTGCAGGTATTACTTCATCTCAAACTGCAGATAGAGAACTGCTGATTTAATCCCAGCAATAATCAGAAACGTTTAGGTTCTACACACAAGCCCACAGAAAAATCAAAGGGATATTTATCCTGTTCCATTAAAATTTGTGCTAACACCACTCAGTTTGATGGTATGTTCTCCTAAAGGACTAGAAGCTGTTCCAGTTTATAGTATGGGCATGTCCTAAGGGTGATGGGCAAACCAAAAAGAATATTTATGGTGGTTTTGTCACCCATATCTACCTACAAATGGTTGGGCTGTGTTGTTGCCGGGTTTGGGGTGGTTTTTTGAGGGTGGGTTTTTTTGTTGTTGTTGTTTTTCCCNGTTTTTCCCAACAGCTGCACCATGCATCTGCTTCCAGATTTCACCCAGCCTATATGCCAGGCAAGGAACTGGCACTACAATCCCCCTGCTGAGGTGAAGCTCCTTCCCACAGCCTATTGGTTTGCTGATGTGACAGGGCTGCTAAAGGTATATATAAGGCCTCATATTTGGCAGGCCTAAAGAGGAAAAGGTGACAATAACTCACGCCTCTCCTAAGGAGCACAGGCTCTTTATTCAGCCAGCCTATCTGCTGACCAAGACCCCAGAAATATTTGAGAACTGTTATCTAAGAATTTAGATTACATTAGATGGCCACACACAAGGTGTGGGAGGACCGTCAAGAGAGAAAAGGAAGCCATACCCAAACCACCCGATGCACTCTGTTACACAAAGAATACTCGTTTATATTTCAAGCATTGATTTCGGTATTCCCAAACCCAGGAAGCCTACCTGTCCCAGGGCACAACCTGCAAATAGGAGACTAGGAATGCACTTTGTGCAAGAGTTATATAAATTCCATGAAATAACATCAAGAAGAAGTTCAACTGTTCTGCAACCTTACCAGAGACTAGCACCTGGTAAGGTTAACACTGAAAGTGATCCGAACCCTAAGCCTGCCTACAGAAGAATTAACTCCTACACTATTCCTCATATATTGGGGGGAAAGACAAGGAAAAGTTCGTATCATTTACTGTAGTTAAATCAGAGGGAATATATTCTGTCAACATGTATTTGTTTCCCCTAATATCAACATCAAATTGTACCCAACACAAACGGTCCATGTCCAAGTGAGGAGACAGGAAAAAATCCCCTGTTGCTTCCAGACAGCAAATACCTTCACGCTTCAATCCTTCTCTATCCAGAAGTTACTCTTCCCAAATAATAAAATTTGTTTGGTCATCTTTAAGGTTAACTTTGCTTTAGTTTATTTCTAACTTATCTTCAAGGTTCTGTGGCGAGGCTAATATTCTCTTCTCTTGTGAAAAACCTGCCATTTGCAGATTTGCACTTTCAGTGCATTCCAAGCCTGGCCCAATTCTGCTCCCACTCCCAGTTTTTAGCTTTTCCTGAAGAAACAGCCAAGATGCTACAGTTAGGAATTTTATTTGTTTCAGATTGTACTTTCTCAATAAGAAAAAGGGCCTCCCTTGGCTTTATCAGCTAAAGATTCTCTGCTGTGGTAACCCAGCACAATCTTACATGACACAGCACAAGCTCATGCAGACGTGTGAGGTACCTGAGCTGCTTAACCACCGGCATCGCGGGCGACAAGCGAGACCTACCAATAGTGAGATCGTGGACCGGCTGAAACCTCTTGTCTGTAAACTGTAGCAATAAACATGATTTCCCAACACCTAAAAAAACAAGGAGAAAGGAAAGAAGTTTTAAGCAAATTAAAAAAGATCTGTTAAGAACCAACAGACATTAATCTAAGCAAATAGTATATATTGCTTAATAGTATATATTGCTTAAAATTCATCACCTGAACCTGAGATACTGGATTTCACCTACTTTGAAGTGTATGCAACTTTTTTTCATAGCATAACAGCTTTTAAAATTCTAGAAACACTACAGTCAAAGCAGCTGTTTTAAAAAACAGAGCAAAAAATAAGTATTCTTTCAAAAAAAAAAATATAAAAAAATCGTTCTGCCTTTTAAATTAAGCAGAGGAAAAAAAAAAAAACTTTCCTGGCAGACCTTTATAGTATTGTTTTCACACTGTCTCTCCACAGTGACTACAGGTCTCACTGCTCTGCACAGCCCTATGCCTGCTTCCCCTCCAGTACTTTCAGCTTCCTTCCAAGAAAACTAACTAGATCTTCCACCCAGGGCTGAGGCACCAACCCTGGAGGATTTTAAAAAACACACTGACATAGTGCCTAGTGACACGGTTCATGATAAGAGTCAGGCTGATGGTGGGACTAGATCATCTTAAAGGTCCCAACTGTACCCCCCTCCCACCTATNTGATAAGAGACAGGCTGATGGTGGGACTAGATGATCTTAAAAGGTCCCAACTGTACCCCCCTCCCACTTATCTCCTCATTTATCAGCAGAGGTAACCGCAGTATATATAGATATATATATATATATATATATATAGCCCTTACAACCATTATTTGTTGCTGCCCATTGGTTCCCAATAAGCCAAACAATAGTCCAAGCAGAACCGGCAACAGCTGAGTCCACATTGCAGCCAGACAACACAAACATCACCCCCTTCAGATATCCTGACTTCAGACCCAAATGGGTTAACTGCTTCACTTTACACGGACATTGGCCAGCAAAAGGGCAATTCCTTCTGTTTATGAAAGCCCAGAAAATGGGAAGTTAATGCAGTCAATAGCAGTACTCAAACTCCCTAGGTCTGTAAGCATAATACACTTTACAGTTAATTTTTCCTCCTTTTTTTTTTTATTAGGTCATCCTTCCCATCCTACTCAAATTTCCCATTTTCAGCCCTTTAAAACTCACACATTTGGTTTATATACATTTAAACTCTAAACCACATCACATAACATGCATCCAAGTTCCCACTGAACTTGGCTGTATCTGTCCAGCCAGATAAGGCTATTTTAGCCACACAGAGGTCAGCAGCAGCTGATCAGTAGTGACATATCTGGTAATAAAGGACAGAAAAGGGATAAAGAGTCACACTGCAAGACACAAGATATGCGTGTCCAAGCTTTGCATATAGTGACGTTGATCTTTCTACTCCTAAATTCAGCATTAAGTTTTTTACTGTGGTTCCATTAGGAAAGAAAGCCTCTGCAATTATAATTATTGCCCACCTGTCATTTTGGCCCTAAAAGCTAACTGGCCTTTTTCCATCACATCTAACAGAAACAGGAGACTTGCATTTAATTTTGTCACAAAATGAGTGTCATCAACAGAACGATGGCACTCTTCATATCCCCAAGCCACACCACAACTGCAGCAGCCTGAGCCAACTCTTGGTCCTGCTACCCCTACCCTCTTCCCTACAGCATGTTCATGCCCCTTCCTCCATATTGCTTGAGACTCGGCTAAGCCATTCCAGCTGTCTGCTGGGTTAGGACACTAACCTGACAAGAGTGACAAAGCAAACAGAGATAGTTTCATACGGGGTCAGACAAGCATGAGAGTTAGCTCAAATGAGGGAAGAGAAACGCAGCAGCCAGCAGATCAACAGCTCAGAGTGGCAGGGAACTACAGCCCAAGGCAAAGTTTGCAGCACTGGCCTTAACAGATCTCTTCTCTGTAGCTCTCTGGCTTATCACAGCAAGCTGTCAGGACATGAGCAGCTTGGAAGTAGGTATAGGTTTTCTTCACCAAAATTAAAGGACATAAGAGAAGTGAATGAGGAAGGGGGTAGAGCACTGGAAGTAAGAAAAAACAGGGAGAGGAACAGGCAGAACACAGGAGCTGTAGGGACAGAGAACACAAATCTCTAAGGAACCTTAAAATATGAATAGTTCTTCTACTCACAGAACACATTATATATACAGACAACTTTTACACCACAAATGATATCCAGCTGCCCCCATCACAGAACATAATCACTATTCCACTTACAAAAACCAACCTATAAATAAAACCAGAAATAGAATGTAGAACGGCTTTTACCATTAACCTCACAAAGGGATTTCAGTATCATTGGATAAACCAGAACCTCAAAACTATCCAATATTCCTGCACAAATCCTGCCAATGTTAGAAAAGTATTTCAAAATCTAATCAACAAAATGACACGTGTCCCATCACCAGCTCCCAACTGGTGATCTGGTATTTCGTGTTTGTGTAAGGCCAGTGACCAGCTTGTTGCTTCAGGAGAACATCTGAACACTGGCGTCAGCACAGCGGAGAGGAGGGACAAGCACAGCCCCTCTGATGCAAGCGCTCTCTCAGACTGGCACGGGATGACCGGACCTCTCGTTACTTCCATGTAGCAGGCCTTCTAGGAGCAGACTGATGGGTTTACACATAAAACCAGAGGAAATAACTGGTTTCTGTTTAATGTCACTCTGCTACTTCAGAACCTTCCAGAAAAGAAACCCCAACCATCTGGAAATCTCAAAGTTTTGTACCGTTGTTCCTTGAAGAGAGGTTCGAAAATTTGCCAACAAAGCCGTAGTGCCTCATAAATTCAGGTTAGAATCCATTTGAGATAGTCCTTATAAATATTTCATTGCCTACATCTCACAGTAATATTTTATTTTCATTTTATAGTTTTAAGACATTGCAAGTGTGTAATAGGAAAGTTGTTAGGAGAACAGCTTGTGGCCTGTGCAGACTCTGGTATCACAGACACAGGCAGGAGCCCGCATCAGGGACAGGAGCTGTATGTCAACTCCCATGCAGTTCACCGCCTTCCGACATAAAAAGTTGCTGCAGAGACCAATTAAGGGCTGCACTGCAGTTAACTCCACGGCATACAGATGTTTCTGAAGTAACTACACTGGTTAACTCTAAGAGCAAAGTGGCTTTTTACCAGTTCTTCCCTTTGCACTGTAAATCTTACACCTGAAAAGAGGCAGACACTCTGGGAAAAGCAGCTGAGTGTGTCTTAAGGGAGTCAATTGCAGAACACAAATGGGACAGATTCAGTTATTCATTAACTCAGTCCCCATTTTACTGCCACAATTACTTTAATATAGCTTCAGATAAACCACCCCCAGAGAAAAAAAAACAACTTAGTATCTTAAAACAAGAAATGAGCAGAGGATATGCTTCACCAACAAACAGGGTAAACAAAAGCTCTTGCTTAGGGTTATGTGCTCAGAGGGAGCAGCGTGCTTCTCTGCAAGTGCCTGTTCTGGGTACTAAGAAGTGAGGATGGGATCCTAAATAGTGATGAGAAGCGGAATTTCTACAACAGTTTTACCCTCTGGCTCTGAATCCCAAGCTATCAGCCCAATTTGGTTCTCCAAACTCCTCTGCCCCCTTTAATAGCTTCCTCTTTAACTGGGTGCTTCTCTGCTGCCCATTTCCCTAGGGAAGTGTTTGGCTCAGCCACCCCCCCCAACACCTCCCTTCTTCATAGCAACTCCAGCGTGCACGTCAGTGCCCAGCAAGCTGGAACAGCTCAGTGGTAAAGTTAACTTCTCTGTCTCACCCATGAGGTTATGCAGGGAGCTAAACCCAGACACGGATGCAGCATAAGACTGCAGTCACCCAAACCGCTACAGGAGATTGGAGCTACAAAATCTACAGCAGAGGGACAGGTTGGTCATTTCAGTAGCAGGCCACACTCATGGCAATTAAAGAAGCAGCTCTGGAGCCACAGTACAGATGATGCAGCCGAGCCATTTACACAGCTTCTGCTATGAAAGCTGACTTGCTTCCTTCTCCGCTTCCAGCTCCTGTGTCTTCCTCCGTGTATAGGGCAAGTTCAGGTGTCACCTGCAAAGCCAGAGATGCACGACTGTCACAAGGCACTGACACTGCTTTCCACAGGGAAAACTTCCAGGCTTTTCTTACCACTGGGCTAAACTCTTCTACAGTCAAGATTACAGCCAGGAGAAAAGGAAACACAACAACCAATATAAGCAACTGCTGTGGTCCTGCTCCTTCCACTGATGGATGTTTGAGTGTCTTAGAAAGCTGATCTGGCTCAAAACTAAAAATGCTTCAAAAAAAGATGGGAGAGGAGACTAAGATCAAGTTTCCACCCGTTCACATAACCAGCACTACAGCCCAAGAAAGGTGACAGAGGAAAAAACTGCAGTAGTGGTCATCAAAACTGAATCCTGAAGACAAACACCTGCTAGCTGCCTCTGAGGGGTAGACTCATGCCTTCCCACACAGTTCTTCTCCTTACTCAACGCGGCTTTCACACTTTGCTGACCGTTCCTGCTACTTGTTTGGTTTTGTTTTTTAACATCATCTTTGTGAGCTGAACTGGGTCTCTGAAGGATCAGACAAGCACAGACACTAACAGCTAAGAAGCAGAGGTGCGTAGCTGAGAGAAGGAGTGGTAACAAGGTCCACCCATTTTGGCAGCAGATAAACATGGGCTTAATTCAGCCATCTCACAGAACTGTATTTTTCCTGTTGCTTTACAAGACAGGGTGATCAACTGGCTCACCACCCACAGAGAGGAAGACCTACTCACCCTTTGATATCTTGCTCTCACCGATCCTCATAGGTCCATTTTCCCCCCTTGAAAGTACTCCAGACCTTGGTAAGCACTTTCCCAGGCCAACTCAGCTGATTCAACCACAAAGGAGTAAATTGATCCAAAAAGTAGGTAGTTTTCTACTGTGTTAGTGGAATGTTTCCCCTCATAAGATTATCGAAGCCACCACAAAATAAGGGGAGCAAGACCTCCCCCTGTCACTTGTAATCACCTGTAATCTCTGAAGCCCCAACATCAACTGAGCCAAAAGAAGTCTTCTGCTTCTCTTACCCCCCCTTAAGAAACCAAACCAAATCCTTAAATAGGCCAAGGATTGTCTCAAACAACAGAGAAGTCTCAAAACCCAAGGATTTTAACATGAACTCAGAATTAAACCAGCTAATTAAATAGCACAAATGTCACGAGATACGTACCTCTAACCAGACTTATAAACTACTTCTAGTTCTTTCTAGTTTGGGTTTTTTTTTCCCCTAATAGTCTGCACAGCTCCAGAAGCCCTTTTCTTATCACAGGCTTCAGCTTCTTCTCACTCTCCTTCCTTTCCAACCACAGCATCTTTCTGCAACTCAGCAAAGTGCAATATTACCCTGTTACAGACCTAAGCATTATGAGACATTAACCTAAAGCAAAGATACTTCTTAATCTCTTTCCAGTCAGTCACGTTAGTTGCAACTCTATCATTAAATGGGAAAATTTGATTTAAATTAATAGGGAGGACAAACTATAAAACTCCAAACTGCCAGTTACAGAGCAAAGGGACTTCACATACCAATTATAGCATGGACAAGAAGGGAAGAAAAACAACCTCAAAATCCTTCATGAAAACTACTAAGTTTTGGAAAAGTAAGGTCATAAAAACGCCCTTGCAACTGTTTTTAAGATAATTTAGTTTCAATATTAAATAAATGAACAAACACTGCTGTCAGTTATTCACAACAGTATCTGCAGTCAACGGTACAAGTCTTCCTTTCTAGCTGACAATTAGAGCAGACACACAAACTGAAAGGGGCTCTTCAGCTTTATCACATTTCATTTAGTACAGAGCTGCACAAAGCTGGTTTTAAAAAGAAATAAGTAAGAATTCTTTCTAAAGACAAACTACCTGAGACTGCAGAAAACCTCTTCATGTCCTGGATGGTCACAAAAGACTTAGAAAACTGCCAGCTACTCACCATAAAATGGTTTTAGTCAAGGTTGAGGGAAGAGGGGGCTAGTGGGTTTTTTTGGGGGTTGTTGTTTATTTTGTGTGTGTGTATGTGTGTTAATTAAAGGTGAATTAGTACAAGGGAACAGTCTCGTGAAACCACTCGTACGGTATCTACTTATAGTTTGTTATTTCTAGTTAAGTTCTAAGAGGTTAAGGAGATGCAAAACATGTAATATCTGCTCTTTTAGAAATCAAAGCATCACTGAAAGGGTCTCAAAGCAAGATATAAGCAGTACAGATCAATCCAGACTGTCAGTATGAACAAGTTCTCAAGCTATCACGGGGTGTTAACACCAGATTCAGTAGGATCAAAACCTGTTGAGTGAAGAAATACTGTTACATACTTCTGGAAAATAAGGGCAAGAGCCTCTGGGATGCACACTGCCAGCTAGTAACTGCTGCTGTTCCAGAACAAAGTGCACTGACACTAAAAACATTTCACAGGGAGGACTGAAAAGTAATGCCAGTTCAGTTGCTTAATTTCAACATTTGAGAATCTCCTAGACAAGTGCAATGGTTGACTAGACAGCTTACTCTAGAGAGTAAGAAGAATTAGATCACCAAGCAATTATACCTTCTCTCATCATCTTCCCTTTAAGAATAACTTTTGGTTTATAACTGGCAACTATCAGCTGAAACTGAAAGGCAAGTGAAAATTCATTATGCAAGCTCTGAGGGTTGCTGAACTAACAGATTCAAGAAAAGCAGAAGACAGACTTGCTCATGGAAGATGCAGTAACACTGATCCTGAAGAGACATTTAGAGGGGATACAAATGACAAGTTCTATCAGCGGCAAGAAATCTGACCATTGCAAACTGGTACTTCAAGAAGACTTAAGTAGCATTCTCTGATGGAAAGTAGTAAATATACTCTAAGATAAGAAAATATTGTTTAATGCATATTAAGATATTCTGGAAAAAAAAAACAATCCAGATGTGGTCTTCACAAAACCTCATGTACCGTTCCTATGAGGTACATGGCTAGTAATGAAAATATTTAAACAGAAAAGATTTCATCATCAGATAAAAAAACTTTTAAAGAAGAAAAACGACAGACTTTCAGTCACCAACTGCAAAAATCAGGCAATACTTTTGTGTGAAGTGTTCATCGTAGCTCAGATCCAAGTTCATCTCAACTGGTGGCCAAAAGCAGATGTGCAGGGAAGAGTGGTTGAACACACCAACTCCTATTGGGAATCGAAATGGAACATACACTATCAACCACCAAGGCAAAGGTCTCTGAGTCCTAAGCAGAACACACCACTTACACTTCCAAATGCCTATCCAAAATCCTCTAATGTTTTGGAAATATCCAGATCAAAAAATCTTTTCCTGGTTAACTCTCCCAGCAGTCAGTGTTCCACATTTGCATTTTTCTCTTAAAGATACTGACTCCATGAAATTCCACAGCTACTGTCCCACTGATACAATGTAAAACCCACACAGATTTAGGGCCATGTTGGTTTAGTACCTGAAAGACAGCCGTGCCATTTCAGGTTTCTCCCACAACAGAAAACTAACTGGATCTTAAAACAGTTCTGACTACATAGCAAAAATTCCTTTTTAAAAAGTTAAGTATATATGAAATATAACAACCAAAATCAAACCTAAGTTCATAAAGCTGCCATGCCTCAAGTACCAGCAAAAGTCACTGAACGTCAATGACCAATGAAGCAAGCAATGCAAGGGGACAAGAGCTGTTGAGCCACCCAGTCTAGTGCCGTCAGTTTCTGTGCCTGTCGTTTTAAGAGACTGGGATCATAGTGAGTTCCCCTGTTCAAGCAGATGAAAGCCTGTGGAATCACAACGCAGGGAAGACACATGCAGGTGTCTTGTATAACTGCAGGGGTTTTTCATTGCTTTATGGCTTGCATAACCCACTTTGGTGTGTAGTGCTGAAGAAGAGCTAAATGTTAACATCTGGCCTCAGCTGATGCTGTCTTACTTTTCTCCTACAGTTTGTTTACAACTAACTGCTGAGTCACCAGGCAGCTGATCCATTTCCAAAGCCTCTAAATCAAGTCCCAGAGACAAATGTCTTGATCGCTATGAAAATTATGTGGCCCACAAGGCCACTGGAGTATCTTCACTGGCTGGAACGCTGTGGCAGACCACTGCTGCAACTAGACAGGACAGTCCAGATCCACTCTTAATTTCCACTCTCAGAGCTGTTGAGTTCAGCTGCCTTCTTCTGAGGAACAGTAGTAACACCTAAACCATCACAGTCATTTTGGCAACAAACAACTGTGTGCAACACAAATTGGCTCTTCAGTACTAGCTATATTAGAATACTCACAGGAGATCTAAATCAAAAACAAAGCCAACTTACCACTACTGGCATATTTAATTCACTTCAACAACAATTGCTGCAGTAGTTTTTAATTAGCTTCCTCTAGCAACTCTGAATAAAAGCCACTGGAATTTAAAAAACAAAACACCAAATCCCCCCCAAACCTGTGAGCTGTTTTTCTGCGCTTCCCTTCTCTATCTCACTCTTCCCATACTTGGCTCAAGTGGCTGAAACAACTCCAGAAGAGCCGCATATTTAATCCTGTATTTCACATTTCAAGCAACTGAAATGCAGAAGTGCAGCACAGACCATTACACTGAGGATATTTCCCTGTAAAAAGTTTGATTATTATATGATCAATGTACCAAACCAATCGTTTACTTCTCTCTCTACCACTTTATAGTTTTTAGAGATGCACTTGAATTGGCCACCTGTTCTGAAGCACTATCATTCTGAATTCTGTACTACCGTTCTGCATCACCCTGGGCAGAGAAACCTCTTCTTATTCCTCTTGCATCTGATCAGGTAATCTCCTGCCCTCTGGTTGAATAAGGTGTCATTAATCTAACTACTGGAGAAAAATCAGAATTCTTGCTTGTCATTCACAGCCTAATGATCCCATAACTGTGTTATATTTCTTAAGATTTGTTTGTACTACAGCTGCTACTTCAGTATAAGAAATTCTTCTAGAGATTAAACATAGGTTTAAAAAAAAGATTTAAAAAGTCACATAGTAGTCGCATCAAGTGTATTTAATAACCTCACGTGTAATGCAACTGTGGTGTATAATTACACTCTAGCAACAGACAATTTAGTCCGTTGGTATTAAGTACAATTATGCAGGTATCCCTACAACAGCATGTAGAATGCCAGCTGTGTCATCAAACTTATTAAGGGAGGCATTTATTCAGGTATGAGGAAAACAGCAAGAAAGATGCACAATAGTTAACTACATTAGTTACCTTGTCCTGACAACAACTTGATGAAAGTATGCTACTGACATCCACACTGCGCTGAGGAAGCACAGAATATATTGGCAAAGGGGCTTCAAACAGCTACTCCTATCAGCATACGGTTAGGCCTGCTGCATTTCTAAGCATTATTATTTGTTACACAGCAGCCAACGACAAAAAGAACGGAGCAAGTTTTTTTAAAAAGCAGCAAGAAGGAACTTGAAACACCTGGCAAAGCAGTAGTCAAAAAAATATATGTAGTTGCTGTAAATTACTGGGAAAGAGGAAGGGCTTTCAGTTTTCATTTGACAGCACGTCTCAACACTGTAACAGCACCTCAAGCCGGGCCTGGAAAGGGCATCCTTGTTGTGTGAGCTGAAGGCACCCCACAGCATAGCCTTTGCCTCGCCACAGAGCTGAGGGATGGCATGTGGCACCTCTCAGGCCTCACTGCTGCGGGGCTGCAGTCAAGCGCCACTATACCCAGGTATAAGTTTCGCAGTGACAGCGCCTTCTTCCTCCCTTCTCCCCGTCCTCCCCTCCCTCTCCCCAGCTCCGATGCCGCAGCCAGGGCCGTGACACAGCCCGACCTGCCCCGCGGCCTGCGGGCCGGGCCCGGCAGCGGCTGCCGGCCTTCCAGGCCTGCCGCG
>VZTM01018982.1:65434-102488 GCA_013400555.1 Jacana jacana
TGGCGGCACGGTAGAGTCTCGCCCACTGTGACCCTCAAGCGGCTCCGCGTGGCTGTGCGTGGTGTGGGTGTGGGTGTGGGTGGTGTGGGTGTGGGTGTGGTGTGTGGAGAAAGTTTCCTTGGGTGGGGAGAGGGTGGGGAAAGGCGAATAGCAGCAGTCAGGCCTGTTAGGCGCTGCTGGGCCGGCAGCAGGGTCAGGGGGGCTGAAATATGGGTATGTGGCAAAACCCCAACATGGCTCTTTGGAGCAATTTATGGTGTTTCTGGCTGAGAAGTTCCAGGACAAAAAAAAACCCTTGGTCTGCGAAGCCAGCTCTGAGCTACAGAAGCCTTTAAGCATAATCATGAGCAAGGAATTCTGTGCAAGTTCATTTTCATCACCTCTCAAACTTGAGTTCTGCCTCAGACATGTTTTTTTTTTTAATCTTTCTCTCTTTCCTCATCAGACCAGAAGCAATGAGCTGGGGTGGCAGCCCAAGATCACAGCTATTGTTTAGGAGTTTTTGCTTAGGGTTCACAGGGGACTGGTGAGTTGGAAGAAACTTCAAGGTCTTAGCCTAAGATGCTTCATGAAGTGTCCTATGTACCTAGACCTTTGGCCCTGAAGCAGTCAAAGGTAGCTTGGCTCATGGGTTGGGTCCATGCCAAGGCTATGTCAGATGGGAATGTGGTAGGACTCTCCAGTCAGGTGCTAAGGCTGATGATGCTTTGGGATGCCCTTGAGCTTAGCCTTTTGTTGACTGTGAATTGGTGGGAACGTTGAAGAGCCATTGGCATTTTCTTCAGATGAAGTCACAGGTCTACCTTTCTGGCTGGACCAATCTGGTAGCTTTTAAATGTATAAAGACTTTTTTGTTTGTTTGTGGTGTGACAGGTCAACAAAGTGGACAACATCCACTTACAGCGCTTCTAACAGGTGTGCATCTAACTCGTCAAAACTGTCAATAAAGCTGATTGTGCAGTATTCCAAATTCTGCTTCCATATTTCATGACTTTTCTACCAGAAAGATTTCCCTGTAACCCCAAAATAAACTTTTTATATATTTTTTTTCCTCTTCCCTGTGGACAGATAAAGAAATTATTGATATTAAGACAAAGGAGCTCCTTTATGTATTAAATAACTATGTCTACCTTTTCCATGTGAGAAAAAAGTATCATACTTTCCATGTTCTTTTGTCAGTCGTTTGTCTCCTTGTTTTCCTCTGCTTCTCCCAGTTTCTCAACTTTATTTGTAAAGCGTGGAGTCTCCAAAACAGTAGTTCTCACGTGTGCATAGCCAGCCTGGTCACTTCAAAGCAAAGTTGTAGGAGCAGCTCCAGTCTCTCTCCTCTCTGTGATTTTTTTAAAATTATTTTTCATTTTTTCAACAACAACTGAATTTTTCTTCTTCATCCTATGTCCCTCTTCTAAGTGGTTACTCCCAAATGCGTCCATACATCTGGATAAATGGCCACAACTGGAATACTGCATCCAGTTCTTGGCTCCCCAGTTCAACAGAGACAGGGAACTACTGGAGAGAGTCCAGTGTAGGGCAACATGGATGATTGAGGGATTGGAGCATCTGCCTGATGAAGAAATGCTGAGAGAGCTGTGACTCTAGCCTGGAGAAGAGAAGGCTGAGGGGAGACCTTATTAATGCTTACAAGTATCTGAAAGGAGGGTTGAAGGAGGATAGAGCTGGACTGTTTTCAGTGGTTCCCAGTGACAGGATGAGGGGCAACAGGCACAAGCTGGGACATGAGAAGTTTTATTCAAAAATGAGGAAAAAACTCCTTTAGAGTGAGGGTGACAGAGCCCTGGCAGAGGCTGCCCAGGGAGGGTGTGGAGTCCCCTTCTCTGGAGATTTTCAAGGCCCACCTGGATGCAGCCCTGAGTGATGTGCTCTGGGCAGTCCCGCTTCAGCAGGAGAGTTGGACTGGAAGAGCTCTAGAGGTTCCTTCCAACTCTGACAATTCCCTGGTTCCATGGTCTGATGTCTCTGCATTAAGCGCTGTTTTTCCCATTGCTAAATTTCAGTAACTGATCTGGGCCACTCAGTTTATCAAAAGTATTTGATTTTTCCTTTTCATTCTATCCCAGCTGTTTTGTTACCCAGGGTATTCATGAGAGCAGGTCTTGCCTGGACAGAAAGAGCACGGGAAAGCTGCGTTCGAAAATTTCTCCTAGTTTAAAAGCCCTTTACAATGGTTTATTTATTTATTTTTCCCCAGCCATGCTGATTTCCTTTCTTGCTTTTCTCTTGTTTTTAAGAATATGATGCAAAGAGTATCAAAAGCCTTTCTGAGGTTGAGATGGTCACACCCACTTTTTTCTTTCATACCACGTAGCTTTCACTCAGAATCACAGAATATCAGGGATTGGAAGGGACCTTGAAAGATCATCTAGTCCAATCCCCCTGCCGGAGCAGGAACACCCAGAGCAGGTCACACAGNGAGGAAGTAGGGTTCGTTTGACCATTATTTGTTCTTGAGAAATCCATCTTGTCTGCCACTTACTTTTCACAAACTGCTGAACTTTAGTCATTAAAGCTTTTTTTTTTTCTGTTTTAAGCCAATCGTTGCATACCACAGCCTTCCTCCCCCAGTGCTGGAGGAAGCTAAAACATTGGCTACCTTGGAAACACGGGTTCTTTGTCACTGCTGGAAGGTGTGAAGTGAACAAAGCAGGGTGGAAAGCTAATTTCTTTTGGAGGACCTTGCTCTCCACACAGAAGAAAGGCACCTCCCCATTAATTTATGTGCAAGATGTGATGTTTTATTAATTTTTAAGGTTTGTTTTTATTCCTGAATTAACCATTCCTATTCAGAGTGAGTTTTCTCAGACATGGAAGTTTTTGCCTTGGTCCCTATGAAAGTTGGTCCTCTGCTTGGACATTTCTGCATGTGTAGGGGTTTACCTCGGTGGTCCCTGTCCTACTAATGGTCATGGAAACTGGCGTTTGGATGGAGTTGGAGCAGAGAACCTTGGCTGAAGGAAAAGCTGCAGTTGGGCTCAGCTGTCAAACCTGATGAAGAGTTCACACTAAACCAAGTTTTTCCAAGCACTCCCTCTGCAGGTTGGAACTTCAGCTGCTGTTCACCCTGCTCCCCTGGGCTGGTGTGACCTCAGCCACAGGAAACTACGCTGCAGGAAACCAGGCCGCAAGAAGGTAAGATCCCACCCAGTGCAAGCAAAGGTTGCTGCTAGTAGAGATGGGGCAGCTCTGCCCCCAACAACTCATTCTTGCACCCTGCCTTGTTCTGGCACTGAGTTGGCTGCTGAAATGGGGAACTGGAGTGGCTAAGCTTTCATTTTTCTATATTAGCTTTCAGGCCAATCCATTCTTGTCCCGCAGCCACACAAACCATGCTTATGTGTGCTTTTGATAGCTTTGCCAGATGGAGCCCACCTCAGTTCTTGCTTCTCAAAGAGGGTCCTGTGGTTACACCAGTCATGCAGACAGGTGTTGACTTCAGTCTCCTCTGCTACAGGAACCTCTCTTGGCTGTATTGGGGAATTTGAAAGAGAACTGTGTGGGCTTCTGTGTCTTTCACCACCATGTCCAGAGCTCTGCAGTCACTTATGACATGCTCCATGTCTCCATCCGTAGTATAGTCTCCATTGGTAGTATAAGGGATACCTGTATGGTGGAGCCACAGAGGGTATGACTCTGAGGGCTGGTCAAGGCTTGGTAATCTCAGCATCACAAGGTAAGAAGTCTCAAGTGTATTTACTTCATCGATGGGATTTGGTCTCTTAGTTTCCAAATTATGTGAACCTTTAGACTTAAGGTTTAACACAAGCAAAATTGGCCAGATGTGACTGAGTTAAATCTGATTCTTCCCCTCTACTCTACTCTTGTGAGACCCCACCTGAAGTACTGTGTCCAGCTTTGGAGCCCCCAGCATAAAACTGACACAGACCTGTTGGTCTCTGAAGATGATCTGAGGACTGGAGCACCTCTCCTGTGAAGACAGGATGACAAGAGTTGAGGTTGTTCAGCATGGAGAAGAGGTGGCTCCGGGGAGACCTCCAGTATCTAAAGGGGGCTACAGGATAGATGGGGAGGGACTCTTTATCAAGCAGTGGAGGTCTAGGACAAGGGGCAATGGCTTCAAACTGGAAAAGGTAGATTTAGATTAGGTATCAGGAAGAAATTTTTCACTATGAGAGTGGGGAGACACTGGAACAGGTTGCCCAGGGAAGTTGAGGATGCCCCATCCCTGGAGGGGTTCAAGGCCAGGCTGGATGGGGCTTGGAGCAACCTGGTCTGGTGGGAGGTGTCCTTGCCCATGGCAGGGGGGTTGGAACTCCATGACCTTTAAGGTCCCTTCCAACTCTAACCATTCTATGATTTAAAAAAATATTAGCCAGGGGATATAAAAGAAGCAGTAGTAATTCAGTATTGAATCATAATGCTTGGAGAAGGTTGCTTTGCTTCTGGTGTTTTGGGTTTGTTTGGTTTTTTTGTTAATGTTCTCTTTAATACCTTACCTCTGTGATTTTATACAACAAGCTCTGTAGAAATATGATTAAATATTCCACTTAAATGGTGGTATGGAGATTATATTCAGAGGAATTTGATACACTTGAGAAAACTAGAGTTTGCTCTTTTTTTTGTTACGCTCAGTTTTCCCCTAAATTTCTGTTTTATCGCTGTGCAAACTCACTTGGGGTTTATAGCAAAGCCTTAGGTTTTGCAGGATCCTCACCACTAATAGAAATATTTAGGAAAGAGCCATGGAGGCATCCAAAGCACTAGATACACTGCAGAGCAGAGCATTATACAGGATTTTTTTATGAAAACTGAGCCATTCAAAAGCAGAACCCTAGAACAACATTTGAATAAACCACACTTTAATTATAGTTTGGACTGTACTGTCATTTAACTGTTGGGAGTCAATCTCCACCCGCTCTTCAGTTTCACTCACAATTTTTAAATCATTCCTTTGTACTGTCAAATTATTTATACAAGTGCTGAATAGGAAATGTTATTTTCTAGTGCCTGGCAGTGAATCTGTCTGTATGTACTTTTTCAGAACATTATTAGATTACCTTTGCATTTTATGTAAACAACACAGCCATATATAGCATATTTCGTTTATTATAAATGTTGAGAATGGGCCCCCACCTCCTCTGTAAATATATTGAGCAGGTCTTCCAGGTAGACTGTCAAATATCTACAAGTCTCAATGAAAATCTGCTGTAGGAAGGAGAATTTCTGGATCCCTGTTAGGCATAAAAAGTGAACAGCCCCTTGTTAGCCATCCTATTTTTTCCTTTATTTGTAGAAGATATTTTGAGGTCTCATAAGTTCCATCATAGAACTCTTTTAGATGTTATTAAGATTAGGGAATGCGGGGACAATCTGGCCTATTGATCAATCCTCTGAAGTTACAAAATTGTCTGTCCTGGTTTGAGGTAAAATGAACCAATTTTCTGTTTTACAATTTTACTTTTTCAGCTGGGCCTCTTCTCACTAACTAAACTCTGAAATTNATCTGAGCATTTCTGACTCCAGATCTGGAATCCAGCTCCTGTTGATCACTGAGTCCAGTCTACTTCCCAATGCCTGCTGGGGATGTGATGATCACCATATCAAAACCTTTGATATGGTTTTGTATATATTGTATCTATTTCATTATCTTNNTTTTTTTTTTTTTTAATTTTAGTATTAATACTTCATTAAAGTAGTTTAATTCATTCTAAGCTTATAAATCACCTTATCTCTTCCTCTCCTTTCTTTTTTTATGGGAAAGGGGAAGGCCCATAAAAAGGCCATCAGTTTGTCCGGTTTTGGTAATTTTGGCTGAAACCACGACGTGATCATTATATTAACAGCATAAAGACAGATTTGCCAACTGCTCATTGTAGTACCTCCTCCTTCCAAAGTAAGATTTTAAGTCTAGTGCTTTATTTTGAGGTTCATACCACTTTTACTTCTCCCAGACTTGTCAACTGAAGTAATGGTAGGAGCTCGTGTGATGTCTTTGATGTGCAATATCAAGCAGTGGTATTTACTGACTTTTTATGTTGTCTGTGGTGAAAGTATGGATATTTTACTGTTATATTACTGGGGTGGATTTTCGTAAACACCCCCCCCACACACTGGATTTCTTAATTTATTTTTTTTCAGATTTTTCTTTAATATGAGTGTATGCTCAGGTATGTCCTTGAGATGTGGGAACACTTGCAGCCAGAGAGCTGCTGAAGATGCTTGTATTTTTTTGTCCTTAACGTTGAAATGTGCTGGCACAATCTTTTTGAAAGAAATTCAGAAATTCTCTTTTGTTTTCCAGCCCCACTCTCTGCTGACTGAGTCTCATGTGAAGTGCTCCAACCCAAACCCTAGCTGAGTCCAGTAATGAAATTCCATTTTTACCCCCCAGTTTCAGGGCTTGGGATACTTGATTTTGGCAGTGCAGGGTTCTCATTTCTTGTTTGTGTTTGGTTTAATTTTGTGGCAGAGGCTGTGGAAGCATCAGGAAGGGCTCAGATGCATTTGGTCTCTTTACCTCCTGCAGACAGAAATCTGTGTTCCCCTCTTCAGGTCAGTGTGACAGATTGTTGGCCATCATGAATGGGTGATTTCATGCAGATTTCTTGTTTGCACAGAAAGAGTGAAGCACATTGGTCTTTTAATTCCCAGTCCTCCCTCCCTTGGGCTTCATAATAGGATGCTCACTTGTGGAACTGGAATATAGACTTGTCTTCCATGGCTTTTTAATCTTTGCATTCAAGAAAGAGAGCAAGGCTTAACGTTTGAATGACATAAACCTTTACGCTCTGACTGGTTTGGGAGGTATGTAATTCATCACACAGCAATCATATTAAGATCACTATTATTTTTCACACCGTTTAGGCCCAGAGTGTGGGGAAGCAGCGGAGGTTGAATACACAGAGAACAGCAGGACAAGGAGGGGGCGAGCAGCAAGTATCTGCTGGATTCTGGGACAAGCAGTTGGGAGCAAAGAAATGAAAATGCTGAGATGTTCCTACTTGGGTATGAAGAGAGTGAGTGGGGGGAATAGAATGAGCTGAGGTCTCTGGGCTGGGAGAAGTTGGGGATTGGAATGAGGGAGGATTTTGGGCAATATGAGAAGAAATACTTCCAGTGAAAAGCTGGGTAAGAGGACTGGAAAACCAAGGGGTTTAAGAGCAAAGAGTTGAGAAATTAAGGGGGGTGGTTAGTAGGTCGCGAGAGGTTCTCCCCCGCCTCTACTCTGTCCTGGTGAGATCCCATCTGGAATACTGCATCCAGTTCTGGGCCCCTCAGTTCAAGAAGGACAGGGAACTGCTGGAGAGAGTCCAGGGCAGGGCTACCAAGATGCTGAAGGGAGTGGAGCATCTCCCATAGGAGGAAAGGCTGAGGGAGCTGGGTCTCTTGAGCTTGGAGAAGAGGAGACTGAGGGGTGACCTTATTAACGTTTATAAATATGTAAAGGGTGAGTGTCAGGAGGATGGAGCCAGGCTCTTCTCAGTGACATCCAGCGATAGGACAAGGGGTAATGGATGCAAGCTGGAACAGAGGAGGTTCCACTCAAATAGGAGGAAAAACTTCTTCACAGTGAGAGTGACTGAACACTGGCAGGGGCTGCCCAGGGAGGTTGTGGAGTCTCCTTCTCTGGAGACATTCAAAACTCGCCTGGAGGCGTTCCTGAGTGATCTGATCTAGGTGTTCCTGCTCCAGCAGGGGAATTGAACCGGATGAGCTTTCAAGGTCCCTTCCAATCCCTGATTCTGTGATTCTGTGAGTGGGGAAGTAGGGAAACTGGAAACTGGGCTTCTGAGCAGAGTACCTAGAAATGCCTGTGAGGGACAGGCAACTTGGGCTCTGAGGCTACTAGCCCAGGCAGCTTTGGCTAGGATTTCAGCTCACAGCAGAAATGATTGCAGAGGCTCTTTCCCCACAATTTTTGTAACCTCTGCTTTGATTTCAGAAATAAAGCAATTTTACTAAGGACCAATTAATATATTTTTAAAGGACCCAAGCTGAGGTTCATTGTTGCTTTTCTTCTGGTGAAAAACTTTTGGAAATGGGAGGTTTTTTACAAGCCTTGCTTAGAATAGTGCAGTATTTAATTAATAGCCTTAACAGTGATGCATTACGAAAGACATTTCTCCAATCACTATAGTTATTTAATATTTTATTCCAGATCAACTATGTTGACAAATAATTTTGGGGGAATGAAAACATCAGTTTTAACAGCACTAAAAATAATTTGTATGTTTCCAAAATACAATCTTGAGGCTACATTTTCAAGCCAGTGCAATAAAAAAGTAAAAGTATAGCCTTTCAGTTTCTCAACTGTATTCATATTTCAGGTTTTTGTGCCTGTGGAAATATTTGGATGACCTCTGTTTTATCTCTGTTCATTTCCTAATGGCCTTTGCCACTGCTATCATTGCACCCTGTTTTTCCTTGCAAACAACCTTGTTTTTCACTGGCCTGATACAAGCAGTTTGATAAAACAGCATGTAATAAATTTTAATAAACGGGGAAAACAAAAGGATCCTTGAAATGACCTTGAAATAGCTAACAAACCAACTGCAAAGATATGTTGATTATTATTTTTTTTTACTCTCAGAAGCATTAGAAAATGTGTGCTCGTGTCACAAGAACCAAAAGAGCATGGAGCATTAGTGCTACACAGGCCATGTCAGAGATCAATACACAAGTCTACTTAAACTGGCATCAGAGGAAATGTTCAATTTATTTATTTTTTTTCACTTTAGAGGCAGAATTTTTCTCAGTTTTCTTTAGATCTCTCTTTAAAATTGTTTTGACAATAAAGAGAAAGTAGAAGGTAAGAAAGAGTTTACAGCACAGAACCTTAGGAAGTGAAAATGATGAAAACTTCCTGTTTTCCTACAGCAAGAAATGAGACAACTTTAAGGGAATGGGCTTAAAAAGACAATAGGAGTAAGCTTGCCTTGTCTTAGTTTTTTAAAATTGAAAATAATTTTGGTCTGAAAAGGTTAAAAGAAGCTTTTTAAAGGTTTTGTTTTTCCCTAGACACTTCTATTGATTTTTTTTTGGTGTGGCTGTAGGAAGTAAGGCAGCATCAAAGATTCTGGAAGTCAACAAATTTAGTAAAAGATTTGAGTTGAGAAAATCTTAGCACTGCTGTGGCAGAACTGATCTTTTTCCACCAAGATATTAGCAGATAACCTACCCTACATTTTTGTCTGAAAGGTAAAATAGCAATGCCTGGTAATTCTAACTAATATGCTTGTGCTCAACCATAGCTAAGATGATGTAAAAAGGCTTTAAGTTCCCATTGAAGTTATTGAGATTCTGTGGTTCTTTTCTATATGTTAACAAACCAAAGTTGCATGAAACCAGAGGTTTACTTCTCTTTTAAGTCCTTGCTCATTGAGCATTTTACTGAATAGCCTTCAACCTAAATATTTTAAATTAGAATATGTTTTACTTTAAGAAATACATACGGAGGCTCCTTTTGTCTTCAGCCATTGTTGATGGTAGGGAGCAGCACGTGCTTCTGCGTGTATTTTCCTTCATTTGATTGTGTCTGTTTCAGAACTGCAGCCTTTTTAAGGTGGGTTATTTCAGCACAGTTCCCCCCACTTGTCTTCAGGCTGTGAAGGTCACACCAAAGCTGTATATCCCACGTATATACCTATATATACCGTTCCTATATCACTGTCTGCCAGCCATTTATACATGGCTGAGAAAGGTAAACAGTATATCCTAGAAAGCCAAGAAAAAGACAAGAGGAATGACTTGTCATGGGGCAACACTCCCCTACCCTGTCAGTTTGCATTCATTTCAGATGGCAAATTACCAGGTGCTCAATTTATACGCGTTCTTTCAGAAAATCTTGTTGCTCTGATCATGAGATGTCAAGCAGTACAGAATTTTGGATGTCAAGGATCCTGCCTTATGTTTTATGGCAACAACTGTAGGGGGAAAATAATTCCACTGGCTCCAAGGTCCAGTTTATTTTTTGTCAGATTTCTCTTTGATGGAAAGTCTCTGCTTTTATAGTTCCACAGTCTACTTCTTTACCACTCAAAATAGGGATTTTTCAATTCTTTATTTCTAGTCCACAAGCAGAAAAAAGGGTTGTGTCAGATCTTGACTAAAGGAAGCTCTTGTCTGCTCAGACTTAAATTCAGGTGATACCACCCACCACTGTAATCCCATCCTTTTTAACAGTGAAGCTTGTTCAGTTGTCACAACCTTCATGTCACCATAATTACTCAGCACAGAAAACACTTGCAGTATATAGCAGTGCCAAGCCCTCATCACCATGAGGCTTGCCCTGTGGTACGATGACAGTCCTTTCTCCAAGGTCTATTCCTATGCAGCATTTTTTTTTCCTGCTGTTTCTCAGTCCTATTTGGTTTTTTTCCTCAGAATGACCTTCATTTATTTTTTGTTATTGTTTTGTTCAAAAAATAAATTAAAATTAACAAACTGGCCTCCTAGGTAACAATTTCAGCCGTGGTATTTTCTTCCCGTGTTTTCAGAAGGTAAGACAACCAGTCTCTTTGCAGAACTCCTTGGTGCTGTAAGAAAAATAATATACAATATACATAATATTTGCTAGTCTGAGCGCAGAGTGGCTCACCAACTATGAAAAGTAATATAGCATTTCAGAAATAAACCCCAAACTTGCTCCTTTTAGGAAATCATGAGCCGTAGAGCAGCTGCCAAGGGTGTTTAACAACAGCGTGCTAACTTATGCTAACCTATGTAGGGACTGGGAGCCCACTCCTAGTACTACTTCTAGTAGTTTTCTTTGGCAGAGGCAATGGAGGAGCCCACAGGGAAGAGCCTGAATAAATTTTTCCATGAGCAACCAGTAATGTGGAAATTTTCCATAGTTCTTCTTGCCATACACATGAACCTTGCCATGTGATGGGGAAAACCAGCGCTGTCCCTGACAAAAAGAGTGACCAGGAGCACGCTAGATGAGTTCTTTTTGCATTAGCAGACAGGCCACAGCCATCCTCTCATCCTCTCCGTTGTATACACTCTGTGTAACACACAACCAGTCTTCACCTACTCAGTCAACAGGGTGCTCCCATGGTGTATCATGCCGAGGGTATGCAACTGAGAGCAAATATTTGCATCCTGGTGACTCAGCCAAAGCAATGAAAATTATAGTTCCTCTCCTACAATCTCAGTTGAAGCAAAGAGAAAACACAGATAAAAGCTTATGACTACTGCAGTATTTATGTTCAATGAAAATGGAGGCAATCACAGAATCTTCATGGTTGGAAGGGACCTTTGAGATCATTGAGTCCAACCATTAACAAACAAAACCCACCTGAAACTAAACAAAACACACACCACCCCCCAAAAGCCACCACACCCACACCCAAAAATCCCAGCACAACAACAACCACCCAACCCAACAATCTCAGGCACTAGAGCATGCCCTGAAGTGCCACATCTACACCTTTCTTAAATCCCTGCAGGGATGGTGACTCCTCAACCTCCCCGAGCAGGCTGTTCCAGTGCCTGACCACCCTCTCAGTAAAGTAATTCCTCCTAGTTGCAATGCTCTAATATCCAGTTTAAGTAGTACAATGTCATGTATAAAATAAAAACAACCACTTTGGAAAAAAAAAAGTTGATTACAGTAGACTTTGAAAGGGAGAAGAGAAAGAAAAGGAAGAGGTAGGAACAGTTCCCTTATACAGAGGGACTAGTTTCCAAAACGAAGGGGCCATAGAGATTCATAGGCTTGTTAATGTTGCCCAGTAAATTAATTCCTAATTTGGCTGAATTAAGCCTGCTTCTTTTCCCACTTTTACTGGAAAAAGAATTGTAATTGGGACTTTTTGGGGCGTGAACCAGATGGGTGTGCTGATCATTCTGTGCACCCTGTAGCTCATTCTTTTGGGTTACATCTTAGTAAATTGGATTTTCTGCCAGTAATTTGCATTTAAATGATGAAAAAAAAAGGCAAGAGATTTTATTGTGCTCTCTTACATGAAAACTTTGCTGTAATCACAACAGGCATATTGATTCCGTTTTACACGAGTCAGTTTGGAGCGTGGGGTTGTCCCATTGTTTGGAATGGTTCAGCAATTCAGCTTTACAAACACCAAGTTTACAAGTGTCTCTTAAAACATGCAAACATTTTATCCTACACCTCAAATAAAGATGAAATAGGTTTAGATACCTAGCTTGTAGTAGGCAGGTATTTGTCCTTATGTTCTAAGGTGAGTAAATTCCATGGGTTTTTGCATATATAACCATTGGACTCTGCCTTCTCTGCCAAAGAGAATTACAGAGGTTTAGCTGATGCTTAGTAATGCATGTGATCTAGCTGAGTTTTAGAAAAAAGTAGACTAGAAGTGAGAAATGAACCACTAAGAAACGGCACTTTGCTGAGCCTTATTTTAAAGTAATTACCTGCTTCAGAATCGAGGTTCTGGTAATCCTGTCTATCAAATGGGAAAAAATGAAATTACAAATTTGACTCTCGTGCAGTTCTGTGAAGGGAAAAAGACATTACTTACTGTATGTTTATTTATAGCATAATAATGTCATTAGTATCATATTTGATAAACAATTTATAAAAGTCCAAAGCAAGCTGTGTCATAACGTATATGCTGCTTTATATTTAGGGTAAATGTGAAATGAAATGATGTACTGGAGAGGATTCAAAGCACTGTTGAGCAGAATACTGCCACGGACTGGCAAACACAGAAGATGTGGCTCTGAAGCATGAAGCCACTTTGGCAATGTACATGTTGTGTACTGGGATTAGATGGGGACAATGGCGTTGTTTTGGAAGTTTGGTATTTTTAAAATGGACACAAAAAGAGATATGCTCATTGTTCCCCAAACCTACATAGAATCATAGAATCATTTAGGTTGGAAGAGACCCTTGGGATCATTGAGTCCAACCATCAGCCCTACTCTACAAGTTCTCCCCTACACCAGATCCCTCAACACCACATCTAATCTACTCTGAAACACAGTCAGGGAGGGTGACTCCACCACCTCCCTGGGCAGCCCATTCCACTGACTGACCACTCTCTCTGTGAAAAACTTTTTCCTAATGTCCAGCCTAACCCTACCCTGCTGCAGCTTGCAGCCATTCCCTCTTGTCCTGTCGCTAATTGCCCGTGAGAAGAGTCCAGCACCAACCTCCCTACAATGCCCTTTCAAGCAGTTGTAGAGACGTTACATTATATGCACAAAGCACTAGGTGTTATTGTTAAAAAAAGCAACTCTGCTTTCCAAGAAATAAATACAGCTGCCTGCAGTAAAGGATCCCTGACATAATTTGGCCATATGTATTATCTTCTTTATTTATGAGAAAATGTGCTCTGTCAGAAAAAAAAATATACATTCCTTATCCTGCTCTTCTGAAAATACCTGGTTAAGGGTATCTGATATTTCTTTGTATCCTGTCTCTGATTCTCAATACTATTTGAGAACAAGCATTTTCATTATTGCACTAATACTTCTTAAAACCTGTTGCCTCTTCATGGAGGAAACAGTAGGTGATGCAATAAAGATAAACCTAACGTCCTGCAATGTTCATTGCAGAAAACAAGCAGCACATTGTGATTGAATTAAAAGCCTTAAAATGTACCCAAGGAGCATCAGCCTGAGGACTTCAACTTCCAGTTAAAGCCGATGAACCTGGCTCAGAGTGAATTTAGCATGTCTTGAACCTTAGACTACTGACTAAAAATCTATTAACATCTAGGTGGAGGTGTGGGGGTGTCCCTGATGTCCCTGAATACTGCGGGGAGGTTGGACTGGGTGACCCTAGAGGTCCCTTCCAGGCTGGACCATTCTATGGTTCCAAGGTAAATTAGGTAAGCCCTTGGCAAATTTCCCCTGATCCTGAAACAAGACCAGATTTTAGACTTGAGTTGAACAGTTTAAATTCTTTGTCAAACAATAAGGTCTTTGCAGCTGACAGTGACTAGGGATCCATGGCTGAAAGGAAGCCAGCGGAAGGGGAGAAGGCTGCCTTGTGGAATCACCAGAGGGAAGGGCAAATGAGCACCCCAGAGCCCTCTCCCAGTGGTGGGGCAAGGTCAGCCAGAGTTTCTCAGTTCTTTTTAGTCAAGACAGTGTTGTGGAAGAGCAATGGGTGTTTGGTACAGTACCCTTGTTATAGTTGAAAAATGCAGAATAAGAAGGAAAGGAGACTGTAAGAATCATTTAAGCTCATAAGAAATTGCAAATCTAAGAAGGCAGGTTTTCTAGAGCTTTGGTAGTAATCACAGAAAGAAGGAGCTTCAGCAGGGTAGGGTTAGGCTTGATATTAGGAAAAAATTCTTCCCAGAAAGAGTGGTCAGTCACTGGAATCAGCTGCCCAGGGAAGTGGTGGAGTCACCATTCCTGACTGTGTTTAAGAGTAGATTGGATGTGGTGTTGAGGGATATGGTGTGGGGGAGAACTTGCAGAGTAGGGCTGATGGTTGGACTTGATGATCCCAAGGGTCTCTTCCAGCCTAAATGATTCTATGATTCTGTGAATCTGAGTGCAATGGTCCACTCTGGCAGAGTCTTCCTCTAAGTAGCAAGAGCCAAGATTTGAAGTATGGAGAAGATACTTCAGTGAATAAGCAGTGCGACTCCAACTCTCTTGAGGAAGCCTAAATCTTTGAGACGATTGTATGTAGGAATAATAGCTACATAAAATCTTTAGCTCCTTTAACTGCATGGATTGTGGTTGCATGCAAACATTTCCTAGAGCTGCAGGTACTCCAGTAAGGTTAAGAGTAGGCTGTGGAATAGTTTAAATGATAGCAGCCTCCATTGAGAAGCAGAGGCAAGAAACCACCTCAAATTTGCTAATAGCTTCTTTCTAAACTGGATTGAATTCACCCTCAACACCGGGCAGATTCCAAAGGTTTGACCATTGTCTGTGATCTAATGACAGATTCCCAATGTTGGAACAGCCAACCGCTTAGAGCAGCTGAAGACCTTCCCGAAGATGCATTTGGCTCATGTTAAGTGATGCTGGATCTTTAAAAGAGGAATTACTGAGAATTTAAATTGCAAGAAACCTATCCATGAACATCAAGGGACAAAACTAAGCAGCCTTGGCTTTGCACATACTAACCCGTGGTGTCTGTCTGACAGCGAACAGACGGTTCTAGGTATCGGTTGGTTTTTCAGTTTGCAATGTCTTCTCTTTTTGGTTAAATCATTATAAAAATTGCGTGTATGGGAGCACACACACAGTTATACTGCCAGGAATTCAAATTAAGAGAGGTGAGAAATGGACAGTTTAGCTTTGTGTAAGTAACTTAGAGCTAAGCAGCGCAACTCCAACTCCCTTGAGGAAGCCTAAATCTTTGAGACCATCGTATGTATGAATAATAGCTACACAAAATCTTTCCAGGCTTTGCTTCTGTAAATAGCAGCTGTAGTAACCCCTGTAGTTTGGTCTTCAGTGGAGCTTATTCCTGCTTCACTGTAATTATTTTATTACCAGTGAAAGGGATCTGAATAACATGACTGGCTTTTAGAATCTAAATGTGCTGCAGTTGTTTCCTACAGGCCAGCATTTCAGTCTATGGACGCCGTTACTGCAGAGAGAAATTCTGAAAAAAACATTAAAATCCTTCACAGTGCCACCACAGTTAAATAACTGCGGTGATTTGATACTTCAGAACACAGGGCTTCTTTCTCCAAATCATGATTTATGGTTAACCCTAAATCGTCCAACCAGCATCGTCAATACTTCAGATACTAAATCGTAAAACTGAAACTATTGATGTTTCGTTTAACACAATATTGGCTTTTCATTGTTTCCATGGGCCAGCGCTGGCTGCTGACCACCGATTTGAAGGAGCCATCTGTCTGTGTTCCTCCTCCCCAGATGCACAGAAACCAAGGCTGTCTTGGTGCAGTTCCCCCAGTAACTGCAAAGGTTGCTGTGCATTTCAGAACAGCGACGGTTCATCTTCGGTTCAGGTTAATTTAATTTAGTCATAGACGCTGACAGTTACTCTGAAGTGCACAGTTTTGACATTGCACTTCTAGGTATTTGGAGAGACTGAGTCATTTGGAAGAAACCTTGAGGAAGGTCAGCAGTCATGGCTGAAACATCACTCTCTCGAGTGACTGTCAAAATAAAGAGTTTAGGCTAGCATAGGTTATTGAAGTCAGTGTTTCTTTTGCAATATTCTATCTCAGTTGAGAGGCCTACCTTACTAAATGTACTTTTATTATATGCAAAGAAGTTTCAAGGTCACTTTTACCATCCCCCCAGTCGCATCTTCCTGGTTAAATAATGTAGAAGCAGTGAAGAAGCTTATTACTGCCAGCTTCTCTGGCTAAGTCTTAAGACTTCACTTAAAAGTGGATAGTGGGTATTTTTAGGATGGAGACTTTAAATTTGCTTAGACTATCTCATGGTAAGTTGGCTGAAGAACTGGGGCGTCAGCTAATGACTTGAGTTTACTGCTCTACCATAGATGTGCTGTTGTCTTGGGGAAAAATGTTGGTTAGCACTTTCTTGCATTACACAAGCATCTCCAGGATCAAGAAAGACTGAAGAGCTCAGATGTCACAGCAATGGGGGCATTGCAAGCATATTAGATGTGTAGTCAACTGAAACCAGATAACTCAGCAGAAAGCGTGTACTTCCATAACCAATAGTGAGTGCAGAAGGACAAATCCACCATCATCCACCGTGACTCCCAGGCTGGAATGACCAAGTTCTGTTTATGTTTGGGCCAAATTTGCAATGGTGTTTTGACCACGGTTAGAGATTACTCAAGAGCATTTAGATCTTCAGTAGTGTCTTCCTGTAGTGTTGAAGAATATTACCCCAGAGACGGGTGGACGTTATGTTGCTTATGTTGTTTGTGTAAACCTCCTCAGAACTTGGGACTGTCTATGTAAGTGTTCTCTACATATGGGATACAGCCACGTTAGAAACTCTTTTCTGAATTTACTAGGAAGTGTAACCAGAAATTTTGTAACAGAACTGAATTCAGTCTTTCCCTTAAAACAGTGATTAAGTTTACCCTCTCTGAAATGTTACCACTTTTGTACCGAGTAATGAGTTCCAAACAACTTAGAGGTAATTACTAAATATTTTGATCTATTAAATGTATTTTCAGGAAGAAATTTAGTGCACTGTGCTTGTCTTTTATCTAGGAAAAACGCCTGTGCAACATAATTCTTGAGCTTTCCAATTGCAGAGGGTAGGCTAAAAAGCCATTTTGATAGTACATGTCCTTTCCCTCCCTCCCTTCTTTAGTGCTTTTGTACGTACTTGTGCTTAAAAAAATGTCAAACGTGCTTCTGAAAGCAGATGAGGAAGTTTAACAACTTGCATCAATGCTATGCCAAGGAACCTTAAATCCCTTACAGGAGGATGAATTTCAGTTGATTCTAATCAAGCAAAAAGGGTTCTTTGAAGACTCACCAACTTCCAGATGTATCCGATGTTCTTATGACAGCCGCAACGTTTTTTCATCCACTCGCCACATAGCCTTCAGTGGTGATAGGACAGTAAAGCTCCTCCACATTTGTAATACATATCTCACCTTGAAGTTGTGGCTGATCTCTTTATCCACTGTTACAAGCTTCGTGTTTATTTGGTCAACCAAATAGGATTTTTGTGCCTGGGGAATATACATTGTTCCACTGTTAACCATTAATGGTAGGGTTGTTCTTGCTCTAAGAGTGACTAGAAGGATTTGCCTTCTCCAAAGCCTGGACTTGGGAGATCTATTGTATACCAGTATGTTTTTCTCCAGTTTCTCAGAGCCTGAGGTTGGTGTACTTTATCATTCTTTGTTTTCCTTGATCATTTGGTATATTAGGTAAGACATTAGTACCCTTCTCTACAGGTGACTGGTCATACTTCTTAATATAAACATGCTGACTAAGGATCCAGTCTAAACCTTCTAAGATGTTTGAATGCTCTTGAGTATTTTGTAAGCTATTTTCCTATACACCTCTGCTAAGTGGCTGACTGCTGACTCAAAGCAGTTGACCAATTTCTGTTGCCTAATCCAAAGCACAAATTCTTTCTTTTTCCAGATAGATTCCACCTGTATGTGCTGAGTCTCCATTGCGATTTCCTATCTGTAAATTTACCAACAGTTTTTGTCTTTTGAAAAATAATGCCAATAGAATTTTTAAAAATACTTTGGTTGGTGTGTTTTATTTTCGATTCTTGAGTCACTGAGCAGTAAGGTTTCACCAAAATACGGCTGTTGAGTTTTCAATAGCCAGGTCCACAAGTCCAACCTGCCACTTTAGGGACTTTCTCAGGGGAGACAGTGAATTCTTTTTCCTTTTCAGCCTACCTAAATGATAGGAATGTGAGGATGCCCACAAGGGCCAACCTGATGAAGAACTTATTCCACGGTCTTAGCAAGGCCGATTTTGATACCTCACTAGTGAACTGCAGGCATATTATTTACTATACTCTACTGCACTGTGTTATTATTTCAGGAATATTGTAGCTATTGATCAAGTGCCCAGTCCAGTTGGGGACAATTAATGACTAACTCAGTAGCCCTTGTGCTTAATTAAAATAAGATTTCCCTCTGTACTTCCTAATATATTTATGTTCACTGACAGTCAAGCACACTGTTTCCTTACTCTCTAAACTTTCTAGGATGTAGCCATAGAATATCATCTGCCCATGGGCTCTAGTGTCCCACAAAACCTCATCTTTTACTCTTCTCATTCTAAGTAAATTAGTGATTCTAATTTCTTTGGAGTATTTTAGGTGCCAGTGTTGTCTGCTTTGTGCTTTTTCACTTGTTACTCTTTTGCACGGCGTTTTGGACACGACGCTGTAATCCTGTGTCTCAGCCACCAGTCCCAAACACTACCTTTCACAGAAATAACACTCCTTTTTTATTCAGTTATCCAGATTACCCTGGTCAAATCTCACTTTCATTACGATAAACCAAACTGGTTAAAGCTGACTTATCTGTGCATTTACAGGGAGCTATGATTTTAAACTCTTTTATTTGAATTGTTCTGGTTTTGGTTGCTGATGGTTAACAGATTTTCCACTGGAACGTACTTTTCTTTATGCTGTAATGGAAGAGTATGTCAATTTTAGTTTTTTATTATAGTGTTTTTGAATTCTCCCTTCTTTCCCCATCCCCCCTCATTTAAGTTCACTTCCATTTTTCTAGCTCTTCTTCTGTAAGTAATTTAATATTTGATTCTGTGGGAATGGATTTTTGCTGTAATTCGATGCCATTTCCCCCCAAATAATACTCGAAGTCTTCTCTGATATATTATTGTTTTAGTTGATGTATGAGTCCTCCTATCCCAATGCAAAAATCTTTCAACTATTCATTAGATTATACTCCTGAGTAACTAAAGCTTCTTCCCCAGTCACCTCTCCTAGAGCAATCTGCATCAGGTAAGTGGGACTCTTCAGAGTTCCGTTCCTCCTGCCAGACCAGTTAAATGCCACAAGAGGCAGTTTTAAAACTAGGTATCTCTTAACTTGAGGCATGTAAAACCCCTCATACCACAGCTTACATGGGTGCCTGTCTTGCCTGTGGGTTTCCCAAAAAACAAACCCCCACGACTGCTACAAGCCCGTGGTTACTTCCTTTTACCTCCTTCTTTGAGTTCCAATCCTGAAAAAAACAGAATGTTTTAAAGTATAATTTGGCTTCCTCTTAGGAGTCCTGTGACTATCCCACTAACCACTTACAACATTCTAAAACCCTTTCAAAACCCCTTGTTCTGCACCAGTCAGCACTTGACGCTGAGCCCACTGGCTTAGAAACGTGTGCCGCAGCCACAGGTCTAGAGGGACTTAACCCCGAAGGGCCGAATTAAGGGCTAATAACTTGCTGAAACTGTAGTTCAGACACTGAAAATCTAAATTAATCAGAAATTGCTCTCCAAATGGCATCCTCCTTTTCCTGCTTGCTGTCATTCCATGCACCATAAAGGCCGTGTTTTAAAGGGAAGGACTGAATCGGGCTTTGTGCTAGTTTCTGGAAAGATACCCAAGCCTGCCCGAGTTATGTGGGGCAAAGTGACAGCAACAGTGACATCTGCAGAGCTAGGACTGTCACTATCAGCAGCACAAATGTGTTCTTGCATCTTTTATGAGTTTAATTCAGCAGAGGATAGAATGGATCTTTTGACAAATTCTGTGCTACAATTACGAGTCTGTTGCTGAAAGAAAAGGCTGTTTCTCAGCTGAGCAATCAGAGACTTTGGTCATCTGTAGGCTGAACTGCTACAGTAATTTAACACAGAGGCAAGGAACATATAATCCAATTATGGGGAGTAATATCTAAATCACTCCTATTCCTTTTTTAATGGTTTGCTTTGGAATCCATTAGGACAAAAGGATCTTTATGTATGTAAAATATTAATAAAGTGAAAAATTGAAGCTATCATACTTCGTTGTAAGTGAACAAAGTGCATTCATTTATGTTCCCTGTAAGTCCTGTCACTCTTGTCCAGAATGTGTTGTCATGGTAGCCAATATGGCCATCTCGAAGAAGTAGTAATAACAAATGATGGTGGTTGGAGATACGGGGCAGATTTCTTCTCCAGCTTGATACTTTGCTTGGGGTTGAACGGGCAAAGACAAGGGTCTGTTTCAGACGCAGAGGTAACAACATTCTGAGGCCAAACTCTGGAAAAGTAGTACCTAACGACGCTGAAAATGCATGAAGTATAATAAATGTTAGAGGGGATTTGGATTCTGCTGTTTTTAAAAAGAAATTTATAGCTGTTAACTGATTATTACAAAAACCTTGGATCTCAGCTCTTATAAAGTAGTTATCTATCTTTGAATTAATAACCATTATATTGCCAGATTATACAGGTCAAGATTTGGAGCCCTTTTCAACTAAGAAGGTCCTGAGATAAGACTTTGGTTGCGTTTGAGGTGGAAAAAGAGCCTTCACAGACCGTGGCCAGAAGCAGGCTGCTCTCCCAAGTTTTCCAACATGCAAAAGTACACCGATTTAATTTCAAAGGTTACATTAGATTGTTTAGCTAAGACTGTGATAAAGGAGATTTTTATCAGAGTATCCCCAGTCTTTGCCTGGCCTGAGACTCAAGACCAGATATTCTGGCCAATATTAAGGGTGTGGAATTGCTTTCTTATGAATGACATGAATGGAGAGATTAGTTGTCTCGAAAGAATTATTTTTCTGTCCCAGGCTTTTAGAAATGTTTTCGAGGGTGCTGGGAAATCAGTGACTAGTCCAAACGCAACACAAAGGAATAGTTATAAATATCCCTCTCCTTCCAAATCCTGGAGAAAAGATGGGAAGATTAACATACATGTGGTTGCATAATTTTTCGCTGCTGTCAGTCACCCTTAATCTCTTCCTATCTTAGGGAGGCAGGAAAACACAAGGATTTGAAGGGCCAATTCAAAGGGTAGCGTGGCAATTCATTTTGCCTAACTGTAAGACTGCAACTGTGAATGGAAACACCATTCAAAAAAAATCTGCATATCGCAATCTCAATGTCACGACAATAGCAACCACCCTCTTGCCCAACTAAGCCTTGCGTCGCTGCTTTCGTAAGGAAGATGACCTCAGCCTTGCAAATAGAAACGTTTAGCTGTTGCTGCCCCACTAACAAACTCAGAGCATAACATAGTTACTTCCTTGAGCTTATCCTAATTTACACCAAAATCTTCCCCAAAGTATCTATTTTTTTCCCATCTAGGTTTAGCCATCAGCCCGTTCAAGTTCTCTCTCCAGTTAACAGAGAAAGACAGACACCTTCAGAAAGCAATTCAGGGAGCTCCTTCAGGTAGTAGTTTGGCCTGTTTTGCTCCATGAGCCATATGCAGAGCCTCAGTTTCTACTTTGGGCAGTAGGGAATCAACTTCTTCCTGTTCTGGGCTTTATTTTAGCAGGTAACAAGCAAGCGATGAACCTCTGGTACTACCCAGTAAAAGCTGAAAGCTTCAGTTTTCTAAAGCTTCACTTGTAAATCTTCAGTTAGGGATCATGGTGAGGTTGAGAGGAAAAAACCAAGTCATATACACATAAATAGACTACACGTCTCCCACGATATCCACAATCATAACTCTGAATGTAGTCCTTGCCAACAAACAACGTCTGTCCGTGAATGGCATTTTAGAATTTCTGAAGTACTCAGTAAATGGTCAATTCATAAAAGCACAATGGGACAGATTTGGTCCCTTTACTGTAGATAAAAAAGGAACAACAACTACTTAGGATGTTTTACATTTATCATCTTTAGGGAAAAAAAAAAACGTAAAATTGGATTCAGTGTCCAATCTCAAGGGATACTTATTCTGTGTCCAGTGTGACCCTAATTATAATCATAATATAATGAAGAAATGTTCCCTCTCTTCCTGTAGCTGCACAGGGGCAATCTGCAGAAAACTGCCTTCAGCTCTAGATGTATGAATGTATGTTTTCTAACAGTGAGCTGTGGGCTTGTAACAGCACACGGTTTTTTTAGGGATCCTCTCACGAGCTGTGATTAAGAAAGGAGAATCCGCCATGCTATTAAGAAAGTCCCGAGTAGCCCAAATTGAAAACCAGATGCCAGCTTAATTTAATATAACTGAAAAAAAAATTAAAATAATAAAAATAATGCCAAACCCAGAAGGGCATCAACATTGATAAGAGTGTGAATTGTAGACACTTGGGACCTTATTCCAAAGCAGAGTCCGTAGCAGGCTTGCACACTCCAGTGCAGTAGTTGCAGGTCTGACTAGCAATGCTTCCACGTGTCCTTTCTTAGATATATTTCCATGTATTAAACCCTTCTAGAAACTTCTATTTGCCTCAGTTACATTTTCCTGATTCAAAAGAGGGTGGTTTTTTGCACAATTTCATTCATTCATTCATTCAGAAGAATTCAGCTTTTTTTTTTCTTTTTTTTTTGTCATGACAAGTGAAAAAAATGCCTCTTCCCATAGCAATTTGTGCTAAACTTTGTGGCAATCCTAGCAGCGAGGCAGTAAGTGGTAAGCAAGACAGAATCTGGCAGGGTAAGAGCTCCCAAACTTCATTTTGATTCCTTCAGTTTGCAGTGCTGGCACACTGAAAACAGCAGTGTCCTGCAATACTGTATGGGAATTTAAAATACCAGCCCCAGAGCTGTGCACTCCCATTAGTTCCTACTCTTGAAGCTGTGCCTTTTAGCTACATCCTTAAAAACGACTGGCTTCTCAGTATCAAGAGATTACTCAGCAACGCTGGGGTGAACAAGTATAAAAATCAAGGCATACTCCTCAATTTAGGGTATTTTCTCAAATGTCTGAGGATAGCTTCATCTCCTGCTGGTTAATTGCATTTTAGCAGGGAATATAAGGTCAGTTTGCATTCAGATAAAAAATCTGACTACAAAAATTTGGGACTTAATTGAATATACATGTGTAGCATGTGAGCTCCCTCTTTTGTGGACAGCAGGATGGATTCTATCTGGACCTCTGTAAGGCTTTTGACATGATCCCCCACATCCTGCTCACCAAACTGGAGGGATACGGATTTGATGGGTGCACTGTTCAGTGCATAAGGAACTGGCTGGCTGGTTGCATCCAGAGAGTGGTACTCAATGGCTAGAGGTCCAGATGGAGAGCAGTGACAAGTGGTGTCCCTCAAGGGTCCATGCTGGGACCAGTAGTGCTTAATATTTTTATCAACAATACAGAGAGAGGGATTGAGTTCACCATCAGCAAGTTTGTAGATGACACCAAACTGTGTGGTGTTGGGGGGATGGCATCCAGAGGGACGTGAACAGGCTGGAGAGGTGGGCCCAGGTGAAATTCATGAGGTTCAACAAGATCATGTGCAGGGTTTTGCACCTGGGCCAGAACAAGCCTCACTCTCAATACAGACTAGAGGATGAGGTATTAGAAAGCAGCCCTGAGGAAAGGGACTTGAGCTTGCTGATGGATGAGAAGCTGCCCATGAGCAGGCATTGTGCACTTGCAGCCCAGAAGGCCAATCACATCCTGGGCTGCATTGAAAGGTGCATTGTCAGCAGATCCAAACAGGTGATTCTGCCACTTTGCTCTGGTGAGACCTCACTTGGAGCACTGTGTGCAGGTCTGGAGCCCTCAATATAGGAAGGACATGGACCTGATGGAGCGGGTCCAGAGGAGGGCCACAAAATGCTCAGGGGGTTGGAGCACCTTTGCTATGAGGACAGGCTGAGGGAGCTGGGGTTGTTCAGCCTGGAGAAGAGGAGGCTCCAGGGAGACCTAATAGCAGTCTTCCAGTACCTGAAGGTGGCCTACAGGAAGGCTGGGGAGGCGGTTGAAGTCCTTTCCCTGGAGATATTCAAGGTGAGGCTCAACGAGGCCCTGGGCAACCTGGTCTACTTGGGGGTGTTCCTGCTGACTGTGGGGAGGTCAGACTAGATGACCCTAGAGGTCCCTTCTGTTCTGGACCATTCTATGATTCTATGGAAGAATACTGCTGAGGTTTTCTAGCTTATCATCAGAAACTTTATTGTTGCAATCTCAGTGGAAGGAACCTGGCAAGCAGGGAACCTGATTACCCAGTCTATCTTCCTACCTCCAAAGAACAGTATGATAATTATTGATTTTCAGGAAGAAATAAAGGGGACTTATAAGCAGGAGTAGCAGATGAAATCCGTAGACCACAGACACCGAGGAAGCAAAGCTGAAGAGCAGTGTGTTGGCAAAAGGCCACCGCCGCTACAAGTGAAGAGCAGAAGCCACGTTCCCAGGCAGGAGAACAGTGGCGAGGGGATATGAATTTTGCCCTCTTGCTTCAGCTGGATTGCTCAGATGGTCTGACTTAGTTACCAAGTCTCATCTTTCCTTGTCACTGTGCTTGGAGGAATTGCGCTCCAGTACGAGGCAGCCCTTATTAAGCCATTTTCTTTGATGTCAACCATGCAAATGACTACCAGAACATGCCAAAGGCCAGGAGGTGGTCTTAGGGTACACATGCTGTCTGAGCATGCCCCAGCACCCTGAGCTGCCCTATGCAATTAGAGGGGTCACAAAATTTACCCCTTGTGCATTGAAAACCCAGTGAAAGGTTTAAAGCCATGGTTGCTGAGGAGGTGAGGACCTCTTTTAGCGCAATAGTTTGGGGCCTGTTGGCTCCTCTCTCAGCCTTTGCTATACTCTGTGGAACACACTCTTGAGCAACCTGCCGTAGGAGGACCTGCTCTGGCAGGAAGGTTGGACTAGATGATCTCCAGAGGTCCCTTCCAACCCCACATCATTCTGTGATTCTGTGAATACACTCCATACAGGCTCCAGCAGGAGAGATGGTGGTGGTGCTGGGTTCTGCAATTCAACCCATTTCTTTCCAGTCAAGAGCTGCTGGGCTTTTAAATCCTGATCACCAGAAATGAGAAAGAGTGATGGTGCTTTTGGTGATGGGCCATGAACTAGAATCATAGTAAAAAATGCACTGAAGTTGCTGTGAGTGTTCCTTGGTTTTGGGTGACCAAAATTTAGTGGGAGCTCAGGGAGCTCAGTAACAACAAAAAAGCAACACACAAAACCCCACAGAGCTCCACAAGCTACATAGCTCTGTATTTCTCTTTTTCTCTACAGAAGAGTAAATGCAACAAAATTCACGTGCTAAGGTTTGGTGCCACAGTTAAAAGTCGGGCACTATAAAAGCAGTATTATGTGTATGCCCCATGATCGAAAGGAAACTCTCCTGTCTTTTCTTGCTTCGTGTCATACCCTGCAGGATACTGTGTTTAAGTGCCTTAATCTAGCATTAAGAAATCTTTTGTGCTGGATTAAGTACCGTCTTCCTGCCTGGAATGATAATGGACTGGTTTTGAGGGCTATGTGCTATTAGCGCACAGGAAAAGATTTCAGTTAAGACTCTTTCCTCCGCTGCTGCTAGTTTGCAATGTGTTCAGATAAGTCTTAGCCTCCTGCTGTCTCAGTTTCCCCCCCTGTGCCACAGGGACATCTGCCTGCTGCTGCTGTGCAAGCAGCGCAGAGCACACGTGGGATGGTTGGGCTGGCTGAGGGCTGGGTTACCCACGGAAGCCTACCTGCATCCGCAAGGCTTGCTGCCACAACGGAGTCAGCCGGTCCAGTAAGAAAGACTAAACTGGAACTTCATCAGCACGAGGGAATATGATCTCCAGTAGCAGCAAACCGAGTCCTGGTAAGTGCACCGAACGAGTTGAGGCACCTTTCTGATGCTCATGTTATCTGAGACCAAGTTTATAATGTAGATCTGTATCGAGAGAGGACGTGTGACCTCTCTTGTCTGATGTGGGCTCTCTACTATAATCTATACCTTCATTATCTCAAGTGCAGGAAAGCTGTAACCCGCTCTTGCTGTCAAGTCGCAGCTAAAAACTACTGTGAAGGGAAGGTGACTTGGAATGCAGCCACACAATTATTGAGTAAGGTGTCACGCAAGGAGGACGGTGCATTACACCCATTGCTTTGGGAGCACCCTCCCCGGCAGCCAGAAGGGAGGTGAAATTCATATCCTCCGCAGTGACCTCTGTCTCCTGACGTGGCTCTGCACCAGCCTACCTGAAGGGTCATTTATTTCTCTCTCTGCTGTCTGCTACAGCTGTGATTACAGGCACTGGAGCTTGAGTTGTGATAGGTCTGAGATGTCAGCCGTGTGTTTTGTCTGAGCACTTCTTGACTGTGGAGTTTTTTTTTCCAAGAGGCTGTTCTTCGTAAGCACAGGGAGGAATGTTGTCGTGATTCATACGTTCAAGTAGGGTGAAGGATTTTGTTCATCTGGTTTGACTTGCTGCATGGCAATGCTCCTTCTGCTTTGCCCGGGATTCCTGCATGATGTGTGTACATACATATATATGAAGTCAGACCAGAATACCTATTCTACAGTCCCAACCAGCCTCCAGGTAAGACCTTCAAGTGAGTTGGAATTTGCTGTGAGTTGTTCAAATTGCTCCTGTTCACTCTGGCACCTGTATGAGTTCATTTTGTTGATGCTATATGAGCAGGTAAGTTGCCTACGCTAAAATTTTCTTTAAAGTATGATGGTTGTTAGTATTTGTGAAGCATATTGGATTTTCCAAAACTAGGACTTTGCTCAACTACCAAACCCTAGATGAACAAAATATCTGTTTTGTGCAAATGATTTTGTGGGTACAGTTTGATTGTCACAACTGGGTTTTACAGCTCTCTTGGCCTTTATGTTTTCTGAAGCCATTATAAATATTTCAGCAACTGGATGAAATGAATTTTTATTTTAGAAAAACTTATTGTATAGCTTAAATATAAAATATTATAAATCAAGACTGTTGCTAATTCTCCTCGAAGGAATGAGAAATAAAAACGATGACATGCAAAGGACATTGTCGTCCTTTGGAGCATTAAAATTTACTCCACTAGGTGGAGAACTTGCATCAAATATGCACCCAAAAAATGTTAGCACCAGCTGAAATCGCAGCCTCTGCTGCCAAAATTAAACTCCTAATAATTGAATAGCTTTTGTATCATACTCTCCTTTTATCATTTCTGGTGAAGAGCACTTTTAAATTTGTGGCGTATAAATTCTGGGAGGTTGTAGAGCACGATATTAATTTATGTTTAAAAATTAATGAAGGGATTAACATATATTTCTTGATATATTAGCTGAAGTTGATTTTCAGTAGTTATCAACTTTTCTGTGAGATGTGTTAATAGAAAACATTTTTCTTTACCATCCAGCTCATTCTAATGAGGTGCTGACAATGCAGGCGTTCTGGGGGAAGAAACTGAAAAATCTTTGCCAATAAGAGATACTTATTTTATAAAAATCCTATTTAAACTGGATCCTAGTTAATAATAAACTAAGGAAATGTCAGATGTTATTATTTTCCCTGATTCTATCAACATGGCCAATACGAAGTTACCAAGTTCCTCAGAACTAGGAAGGGGGCAAACACTGACAAAAAGCAATTATAGGTCCCAACCAATAAGCAGAATCAGGACTGGTTTAACTTTGGAGTGGAGATACATGCATTGCACTGTTCTGTAGGTCCCATAGAGATCGAAGGAGAATAAAGACTAATGGGGCCAGTTTTTCTTAATCTGCTGGGACAAGTCTTCTGGGAATTTGCAATCTGCACATTTGTCTGCTGGAAATAATGAAAAAGTGGTGTATTGTTTTCTGTAGGAGTCAGATTGTAAAGCTTCTTAGACCCACATGCCCAGAAGGAGGCAATTCAGAAAGGACCATTGCTTCTTTAGGTGTGCAAGCTAACATTAAGCTTCAATGTGTGTTTTGAGTTGGGATTTGGGAGAACAAAAGAGAATTGGAGTTTTGGTTGTGCCATGGGAGTGAAGAATCAGGAAGACAGCAGAAAGGGGTAAATGCTCTATGTTCTTCACTATTTACATGTGTAATTAATGCAAGTGTTCGACCTGTGGTTAGGGAATTCAAGTCTTCAGGATGTTCATGGCTTTATTCTGATGGTCTAACAGAGTTAGGAAGAGTGCAGGTGATGACAGGGCAGAAGGTGGGATGTATTCTTTTATTATGCTCCTAACTCTGCAAATAATTCAGGTCAGACATGGGGTTTGGAACAGGATTTTCAAGACTCTAACTTTTAATCTATTCTCCGTGGCTTGCTGAGTTCAGAAGACAAGATAATAGGTGTCAATAAAGGTGTCAAAAGTCCAAACAGGACTTTTGTTGTTTGGATGCATAATAGGTTATAACTAAGATTAGGGCTAGTGGTGGGCTATGCCTTAGGTTACGACTCTAACTTGCTTTAAATTTAGGACTGAGGTTAGGTTTCAGGTTCAGAGGCATTCTCTTTTTTTGTTATATAGCTTCCTAAGGGCCCAGATAATTGCTGTGGCTTATTACTAAAGAGTTACAAGAGGGCAGGTTTTGGAAAAGATCAATGCTCTACGTTGTCTTGTAGAAGCTGGATGTATACATCTGTACTCACTAGGGTTAGTGCTACGAATCCGGAATCTAAAGTTTACTGTTCCCAGTTTATGGGTGGATTCTCCAGGGACCAGGAAGATACAAAGATGACATGTCTCTACAGGAATATTTTTTTCATTCTCCTTCATTGCTGTGCTTACTGTTGATGTTGATGTTAAGGTTGGGATTGGAGTTAGGGTTAAAATTCTGGGCTTAATGCATAAAGGAACATCTTTATTTTTTCATTCTAGAGGCTGTAGATAACTATAAATAGAGAAAACAGTAGGATGGGTCAGCGCTTTATGTTCTCATTTACTTCTGGGCTTCCTTCAATTAATTCATATAATTAAATTTTGCATTAGGCTTTTCACTTTGTATGGCTTACAAAGACAGGAAAAATTACTATTTATTAATATTTATTTATAGTAATAATTACTATCAAGTAATAGCTTTCAAAAATGATTAAATAATATAGAGGAGAACACTAGAAGGGACTCCTGCTAATAATTAAGTTTAGGTTCATGGTTGAGAGTAAATTTAGAACTTAGAAATCTAAAACTTCAATACTACAGTATATTCTCCTCTTATGTAAGGTCTACCCATGTGTGGAAAGGGCCATTTCTTAAGGATATTACTGGAATTAGAGGCCATATCTAATGAAACATAATTAAGTTTGAATTAACGAGTTATCATTTAGAAAACCAATATTTGAAGAGTGAAGTTTGTTATTGCATTTTGTAGGGGAATTATCATCAAGGGGCAACACATTATTTTCTTTTCACTGATGAGAGGGATGCCCTGCCAGGAACTAAAGTCAGAATCAGGGTGAGGATTTGCTTACCTTAAGATCCCAGTTCATTACTGGTCTCTATATTACGCAGAGCATTAGAAGCAGTGTTGAACCTCTGTTTCTGTTGTTTTAAGTGGCAGTCTCATTGGTATAATTATGATTAGAGCCAGGGCTATGGCTAGGGTTAGAGTCCGGGAGCTGAAGCCCTCCAAGAGCTCATGTTACAGCTGATTTTTTCTAATGCTTCAAATTTAGGAAGGGCTTCAGTGTCAGCAGTGGCTGATTGTGTCTTTCATTTCCTGAATTTGTCAGCTTCACAGTGTTAAAGACAGGACGTAGTTTCAGGTTGGGGTGTGGGCATCGAAGCTTGACTGGCTCTGGTGATTGCTGAGGGCTGCAGGGCTGCCATGTTGTCAGAGAGGTGCTGGTGACTCTTTGTCTTTATTCACCGTGCTTGCGTTGACTTTTACAGTAAGAATTTATTCCCTGGCCACAGCTGAAGGTAGGGTTGAAACTGAAGTAAAGGTTACGTGAAGCTAAAGCTTAGATTTGGAGTCTCCTTTCTGTCCCTGCCCAGAGGCACTGCCAGCCCTGCCTGTCCCTGCCCAGGGCTCAAGACACTACTTCAGAGCCAATGGGGCCACCAGCCCCTGTCCCACCAATGCTTCAGGGCCACTCTCCAGCTCCTGATAGCCCAGCCCTACCCAGCCATGGGCCCTGACAAGATGGGCTCACTCGTAGGTTCACGTCCCAGCCTGTCCCTAGGGAGGTGCCCAGTGCTCAGGGCTGGGGCTGCCCTGCTGCTCCCCTGCTGCTTCTGGATGGGGTGAGATGGGATGATCTCCCAGGCCCTGCCCCACTACCCCAGGGTTTTTATCATCCTGTAAGAGCTCTGCAAGAACCGATGTGAGATGGGAAATGTGTGACAGCAGAAGTTAAGACTTAGGTTTTCTTGTAGCGTATGAATTTGCTATGTGGGCATGATGAAGGCCTGCATCAGCCTTGGGTATTCTCACACTCTCTGTTTCACTCCTTCCTTGTTTCCATTTCTAGGCCTCATTTTCCTTGATGACCCATCATGCCCACCCCCCTTCAGAAGATGGCAATTATTTCACCCAGATGTAGATCCAATTTGCTTTAGGGTAACTCCCAGTTTGGCAGAGGGCTGCACTCAATCTGACTTTCTCCACCAGGACACGTGCCCAACACTTGCTCGTGTCCCCAGATCCCATCGTTTTGCTCTCTAGGATACACTGTATTACACTGGTGGCCACTGAGTACACTTTGAACTGAAAAGAACCCAAAATGTGGGAGCCTTGAGAAATTTCCTGGGGTCCACAGGAGACACTGCAGTTTTCTTTGGTCTAGAAGGCCACTGAGCTGGTGGTCACAAAGCCTGGGCACAAGAAGACCCCTCTGCAAGGTATGGAAGGGAAACGGAGAGTTTTTAAACTTTTTAAAATTTCTATTTTGCCTGGTACAATCACTTTGAATTTCCCGGATATAAAACCCGAAGGATTCAGTTTTTTAAGGAAAACCAACTTCTTTGAATTTAAAAGTCTTTTTGGTCTTTTTGGTGTTGGGGTAGGGGTTGGAGAGAGGCATTCATCACTCTAAGGAAAAAGTCTAGATTAAGCCATCCCAAGATCTGGTAAATGCAGACTGCTTCTCAGAAACCTGGGTCACCAAAACTGTTTGGATTTATGCATTGTACCGGTTTTGCACCTTCTGGTTTGGTGATAATGAAATACAGACTTTTCAGCTTTTCCTCTTCGCTTTCTGAGAAAACACATCCTGTTTGTTTTCATAAACACTTAAAAGTGTTCAGGATTGTTTAAATGAGGCACATGTCAATGTACCAAATTAAGAAGGTAGGCATAAGGAGTGCTATCGTATTTATACCTTACAAATCACTTCCACCTCATTATCTGCTTTTTGAAGGAGTGATCAGTCTGGAGTCACAGAGTCAGCATTTAACAAAACGGTAGCTAAAAAATTACCTTTTTTTTTTTTTGATGGTACAGCTTTGAAAAAGATTAATTGATCAGGGAAGCAAAGCTCCTCTAATTTCAGTATGGGTAAGGAGGGTTTATTAATGTCTCTGCTCTGTTGAGAATTATTTGGTCCATTTTCTAGCACTATGTTCCATGTGTAAGAGCGTTCTTGACTATGCACCGTAAGTTTTGCTCTGCTAGCTCTTGTAACTGTTGTAACAGCCTGTGTGTGCCAGTAGAGGTGACAGTACAGGAGGCTGATGTACTCTCAAATACTACATGATGGACAGAGAACAGAAAATAATTTATCTCAGTTGGGCTTCAGCACAACACAAGTGAGAGCCAGACTGAGAAAAAAAACCCTCCTGTGTTCAGATTTCTGTATGGAAACATTCCAGATAGCTGGACAGTCTAAATGTTTTCCATTTAATTAAGGTAGAAACAAGAGATCTTGGGCCAAAATGTCCACAGTTAGAGTTAAAATCATGGGACACAAAGTTCAGGTGTAACTGTGGAGATTTTTGTTTTAAAGCGTGGCAACTGTAGAACAAGTGAAAACTCACAAGTAGGAAGGTTGTGAACTCCTTCTTCCACAAAGCAGCTGTGCAAAAGTGACTTCCACAGTAACATTGCATGACAGTGAAATGTGTAAGAAAAATCACTGTCTGCTGGAAAGTAAAAGCTTATTTTGTGTTCAGAAGAAAACAGACACAGGCATCTTTTACCTTAACCTGTCGGTTCAAACATGTTTTCAATCTGACATTTTTTGTTTATTTTGCAACTGGTTAAGAGAGCCTGCATGTGTAAGGGAAGTTCTGTGTAAGAGAAATAATGATTTTCAGTCCAGAAGTGCTTCATCAGCTCCTTGTTTTTATGAATAAAATAATATTCATGCAAGTCCCAGAAATATTACTTCCCCTGAAAAATATTTTAACAGTCCAGTTTCACAGTGGTGTTATTGTATCCCATTTGATCAGTGAGATTAGTAATTTAGAGCTAAAGAGTGGCAGGAGGAAATTCTGTTTTCTTTTATTCTCTGTACATGTATCCTCCATAAGTTAAAGAATTTTCAGGGATCCTCTTCTCCATGTGGAGAAATCAACAGCTAAGTGATCATACTATATATATATGGGGAGTTAGATGTGCAAGAGTGGGGTCTATGGGAGACATTTGTCCATGTGCAATGATAACAAGGAATCCCAAGTGAGCATAAACCTCACTCCATAAAAAGCTAAGGCTCTCCATCTCCAGCAGCTCTCTCTCCTGAAGTTTGGTGCCCTTTCCCAGAAATCCCCAGAGGGGGCAAGAGGCAGATCCCCTCTAATTTATGTATTGTTGGGAAACATTCACTGCTGTATTCAGACTTGGTTTTCTGTCTTTGGAGGTGGCAGCGTGGGGAGAGTTGAGCCTGGGTGTTATAGTTTCTTCTGATGCAACTTTAGCATACTGTGTGAAGTAGCTGAATGGACTTAAACTGCTCAGATCTTTTTGGCCTCTGCACTCCTCTCAAATTGCTATATGCAAAGGGGACCCTGTTTAAGGGGACTAAGTGAGAGAATTTCACTCTGGTTTATTTCAGATATCTCCTTGGGAAGTGGGTGATGTAGGTGAAGTCATCCTGAGATTTAACCTTGAGTGTCATATATCCTGGATAAGTTATCTAACCTTTAAATTTTTAGTAAACGATGAGGCCATTAAAAGGTAAGGACAAAAGATGCAGTACCTTTTTTCTTGATTTTGTAGAAGAAACAGGGGGTTTTGGGTGTCTGAGAACACCAGTCACATATGGCCTCACAAGGGAGAAAGGCAATAGCATCTTTATCATTTGGGAATTCCCTTTGAGGTCATAAGCAATTCTGGGTGTGCCCCAGATGTTTTCTTGCCAAAATGTAGGTATTTGGAAACTTCAGGCCTTTCTGGAGCAAGGAGCTGCTGAATGCAGTCTTTGGGTAGGTGTGTAAATTCTGGACCCTAATCTTTTTATCACTCGAGCTTTATTCATAACCTTGTTTTTGTGCTTCTGATTGTCCAGTGGAAAAAAGCCCTAAAGAGTGAGAACACCCCCCTTTCTGTAATTGCAGGGTGAAACCCCAAACAAACGGCACGGCACCCACTGACTTCAGTCATGCCAGGAATTCACATGTGGTTAAAAGATAACAGGTTTTGTTTTCATTGTACCTCTTTCCCCTTTGTTCATGAGTGTTGGCAGGGAACCTAACATAATGAGACTTACAGAGCTTCCCTGGACATTATTATTAAAAAAAGAAAAAGGAAGCTGCCTAATGTATCTAATAATAACTGAATGATAGCAAACTACTCACATGGTTGTCTTGGTCAGCAGGGAATGTATTTAGTGACTAAAGGGTGGGGGGCTCCCGAGCTTGTATTCCTATGAAATATGCAAAGCACTGAGCACTGAAGGATGGCAGGAAATATGCATATTCAGGTCGAATAATATAAGTAACCATTAGAAAAGCTACAATTCCAAGCAATTAATGTGTTAGCATCCAGACTTCTTTTCCAAAATAAATTTGTGTATTTATACACAAATGACATTTTATGACAAGAAAAGGTAAACCTATAACCTTTTATGACCTAAGAATATTGTGCTGCTTAACCCAACTCAGTTTAAACTCCATCTAGACATTTTTATCTGCAAAAAGATTTGTCTTGCTTGATCAGAAAAAATGTTTATGCCAGTACTTAGTTTTGTTCTCACTCAAATGTTTTAAAATTAAGTGTTGTGACTACTCTGACAAGTACTTTATGTTCTCTATTTGTTCTTTTTCAGGCTGCAGTGCCATCATTTGTTGTTCTTACTTGTCATTATGTCTTTTACACTACCTTCTTGTTTTGTTACTAATTAAAATGTAATTGTTATGACCAAATTGTTCCTGTCAGTGAGAACACAGAACACACAGCAAAAATTTTAGCTCCTACGTGTCGCATGGGATATTTTAAACTACCATTTTAATTCACATTAACTGATTATAAATTGACTCAATACAGTTATTAGTTTTGTGAAATTGTTCTACATATGGCCTGCATGTGTGTTTGGCTACAGGCACTTGTCTGCTATTAAACCCAAATTGGTTGTTGTTTTGGGCAAATGTTTGTATAATGTCCAAAGTGTTCTTCACAACAGTGTTAACAAGTAAGTAATTGATTTACAAATTGCCCTAAAATCTGTCTACTTTGGATAGTTCTTTGAGTTTGTATTGCAGAATAGCAGAAGCGTGGTCCTTCATCAGAGAACGCTTTGGCTATGGAGCTGGGCTCTGCATTGAATGTTCTCCTGCTTCCTTTCCCCCTCATTTAGTGATATGCTTTACAGGAGATATTTATGAGGAAGGCATTTGAGTCAGTGCTGGCATAATCATCAAGAATTTGACACTGGTTTTGGTAAAATGCACTGATTTATTCCAATTCCCATCCTTATGAGAAGCTATACTTGATTAGAAAACTTCATTAATTTTTTTTTTCTCTAGTTATTTGCCTTTTTATTTTTCAGTGAACATACCATCTGCTTACATCTTGAACTACACTAATAAATAGCTAGCTTTCTGATTGCACCCATCTACTGTTTTTAGCTGAATGTTCACTCTGGTCTAGTTTTGCTGTGTTTTGCTTTTTCATCATTGATTCACACTCAGTCCCTTGTTACTTGAAATAGAACCCAAAGGGCTGTGGTCAATGGCTCAATAGCCAAGTGGTGGCCAGTGATGAGTGGTGTTCCTCAGGGCTCACGCAGTACTGGGACCAGTGATGTTTAACATCTTTGTTGGAGACATGGACAATGGGATAGAGTGCACACTCAGCAAGTTTGCCGATGACACCAAGCTTTTGGGAACCCATGTGTTGGACTTCACCAATGTAATTTCTCTCCCTTCAGCAACGAGCAGGGCTTTCCTGAGGTCAGGAGAGGAAAAGGGTGTGCCTTTCAAGACCCTTTCTGCCTTCCTGTGAAGGTCACCTCCTGTAAGAGGATAAGAGCTTCTGGCTGGTGCTTTTCTTATACAGGACAACTCCGCTTCTGAGCAGAAAAGTGTCAAGATAGAGGGTGCAATGGCCTTTGTGCTGTTTCTCTCTGAGGCACAGGGTGCCAAAGTCTGTTCTCAGCACAGACTGGAATCTTTTGCACAGATCCAATTATATGTAAATGTGTGGGATTCAGTTTCATAGATGGGATGCCAAGCTGCTGCTAAAACCTCGTATGCTGAAATGTTAATATTTCATAATTAAGAATATTACACAGAAATTATGTTGTTACATTATGTGTAATTTTTCTCATTCATCAAATTTTAAATTTTATTTTGCATTATTGTTTGGACGCATTTAAGCTTTTTTCATCCAACTTTCTTGAATAATTACTTATCTGTCATCTGTTAACGTCTGCTTGATGGCTAAACAGCCAAGTCCTGGCATCATAGCCAGGGATATTTGCTAGTTTACTGCTGTTGCTTCCATATTCATTGTTTGTTCTGTAATGGCCCTTAAACATTTCCCATGCATATTTGGGCTAGAATGATTCTTTACATAATGCCTTAGAGGAAAACAAGGTTCTTCCAATAGCAATTAAAATTAGCAATGATATTAGGCCAAGAATTTGAAAACACATCTCACTCCTGTGCAAATTCCCTTTTATCATTTAAAAAAATATAATAATCAATTTTCAACAATGCTGTATACCTCATGCATAATACACAGCTCCAGTGATTTACTTCTTATTTTGGCACGGACACAGTTGAATGATATAAGAGCTAATTTTGTTTTTCTGCTTTAATAGCTTGTGTTGTCTGCATAATGAACCCTGTCTGAGCTTCATCAGGAGAGTTTCACTGTTCATATACTTCTTCTGTTAGTAAAAACATCCCTGTCTTCTGAGAAGTTTATCTACACTCTGAAAGAAGACAGTCATTCATAGAATCATAGAATTGTCTAGGTTGGAAAGGACCTGGAGATCATTTTGTCCAACCATCAACCTACCACTGACAAAAAACCATCACTGAACCATATTGCTAACCACTATCTACCTGTATTTACATACCCCCAGGGATGGTGACTCAACCACTGCCCTGGACAACCTGTTCCAATGCTTCATAACCCTTTCAGTGTAGAATTTTTTCCTAATATCCAATCTAAACTTTCCCTGGTGCAACTGCAGGCCATTTCCTATTTTCTTATCACCTGTGACTTGGGAGAAGAGACCAACCCCCATATCCCCCATCTTGCTACACCCTCCTTTCAGGTAGTTGCAGAGAGCAATTAGCTCTCCCCTCAGCCTCCTTTTCTCAAGGCTGTATAACCCCAGCTCCCTCAGCCTCTCCTCATGAAGCTTGTCCTCTAGACCCCTCACCAGCTCCACTGCCCTTCTCTGGACACACTCCAAAATCTCACCAGTGCTGAGTAGAGGGGGATGATCATCTCCCTAGTCCTACTCACCATGCTGTTCCTTATACAGGCCAGGATGCTGTTGGC
>VZTM01018982.1:102675-128291 GCA_013400555.1 Jacana jacana
TTATTATTATTATTATTATTATTATTATTATTATTATTATTATTATTATTATTATTATTTTGTAGAGAAGAATGGTAAAGAAATAGCAGCGAGCAGTACCAGATGGGTCAAGAATTTGAGGTATCTGCACTTTTGGGATGTTTCACCATTTGGAAGTACTCCTAGAAACTGAGCTCCTTTCAATTTCCTCTATGAGGAAACAGTTCAAATTAAGAAATGAAAGGGAAAGCTGGGAGAAGCTTGTGTAACCTCCACTCCCAACGTTCACCATAAATTGAATAAGGTAAATGGTGGTAAAGCGAGAATTATGAACGTAGCTAAAGGAATACCAGAGATCCTAAAAGAAAGAACAAACACAGTTAAGAGTAGGTTGCAGCTGAAAGGTAATAGAGCCACTGGAAGGCAGCAGAGGTAGGGAAAAGATCCTGCTGAGAAGAGGCAGTAGGCAGTGAGGAATGGTGGAACTGCTTGTATTTTAGTGCAGCACAACATCCACTGCTGATGTATTTTTATGTTACGAGAGAGAAGCTGGTAGGGTTTTGTTTGCCAGTTATCTCAATCTATGTAAGGTTTATCATAAATGTTTATGATAAATCATTCCACATCAAAGGGATAAGATTTAGCTTAAAAATAAATATGGTTTTCATAGAAAGGTTTTGTAAGATTAGGAAGTGGATCAAGGTGTAGGAAAATTATTTTTGTAGTAATAAAAATTGTCAAAGTGCATGCCTTGGTCTGCCTGGATTCAAACTGAGTGCTTGGGTCCTAAATTTGCAGTGGAACATAGTCACAGACAAAGTCAACTGAACACACATTGTCTCATGCATTTGTGCTTTCATAGAACACAGAGGTTTGTCAGCTGGGGTATGTACGTAGGAAAATGAGTTAAAACTCTCAGTGTACTGGTTTTACTCCTATAGATGAGATTCCTAGAAGCTAAATTGCAGTGAATACCAGCTGGAAATCAGAGGATGAAAGTTGAGAAAGTGCTCTTTGGGGACTCAAGTATGACACAGACATTTAAACAGGGCTTGCAAAAGCTGAAGGCCATCTTCAGTGCTGAGGTAAAGCTCAGCTTCTATTCTTTTTGAATAAGGTCAAGAGAATATATAGATATAGAATTAGTGATGCCATACAGTGTTTAGACATTTTTCTCTAAATCCTTAACACCTGGATCTAACTAAGCAGATTCCATCCATGAGAATTGGGAAAGCAAAACAGCATAAAGAGAAAGGAAAATTAGCGGATGACATTCTTCTTGTTCACACACTTCTGGTTGGAGTCATTGATGGGTCTCCATCCCAAGCACTCTGTGAGAATAAACACTGATCAGATGTGCTTTGGAGAAGTTTTTGTAGTCACTGCAAGTGATGATATTGCTTCCTGCAAAGACACCTTGATGAAGCCTCTGTCAGAGAGTAATGAAATACACCAGGGCCAAGCTCCAGCACGACAAATCCAATACTCTAAGCTTGCGTCCGTTTTACTATCAGTAGGTAGTTTTTTCTGTCATACAGGTTCTGAAGGTGCGTAGCAAAGATGGAGCAGTTCAAATTAAGAGGAGAAAGACCTGTTCCTTGACTTTTACTCAAGCAAAATCTGGATGAGCCAGAGGGATTTTCTTGCATGGTTACTGTCTGAAAAGTACTTTTTGCGTTAAACTGAAGTTATAAAAAAACACCCCATAGCAATAGGGTTCCAATAAATAATGCAAGTAAGTGATATTAAGGTTATGATATCTCTTCCTTTACAGTTTACGTATTTCTTTGCCTGCTGAGGAATAGAAATATCAGAGAACCCCAATTATTCAGGTGACCTGCAGAGACCTGGGAGAACTTGTAGAGTAGGGCTGATGGTTGGACTTGATGATCCCAAGGGTCTCTTCCAACCTAAATGATTCTATGATTCTATGACAAGCAAAACAAACATCATTCCTAAAGACACATTTGGTCTGAAGAAATGTTTTTTGCTTACTCAGCTCTCAGAGCACTGTACCTCAGTGCCCATCTGCAGAAGAATTAAAATTGCAGCTATACCTCTGTAAATATGGCAACTGGAGGAAGAGGTTTTTTTCATGTGCCCTCAACTTCAAAAAATTGCTCCTGACCCCAGTCCTGGATTTATTTTATCACTTAGGGCATGATGGAAAACCTCTCTTCTCTGTTGCTTCTTTTCAGGGGTTGAAGAAAGGGACAGAAAGCAGGAATGAAGTATAAACTGGTCTTTGTGTTATTGCTCTGGATATCCGAAGTGATAGGCCGGGTTCATATTAATTTCTATAAATAAGAGCAAAAGATTCTGAAAATCTGAAAAAAAAAGAACCAAAATAAACATTTGAAAGGAAAATACACTTCTTCAAGGATATTTCTTTGACTAGCTTTTGCAACGAAGTTATGACCAATGCTGCTGCCTCCCTTTGAGTTGCGGGGTGGAAATCTTTTCACTGGAGAAACCCAGCAGCAAAAGGAATCTCTTCATGCAGGTCATTCCAACGTTACACAGGAACCACACACTTTCCTCTGCTTTAGCAAGAAACAGAGCTTGTCTGTTATATTGTGTGAACCTTTGATTTACGTGAGCTAGAGAAAGCCCAGCTAAACCATGAGTCACGGCAGCCCGTGGTATTAGTCATGTTATCTCAGGGTGATGTTGGGTTGCAAAGGTGCTGGGCCATAAAAAAAGCTGCTGTTCTTTGATAGAAAGAGAATTAAGTTCTAATATTATAAATAGAGTTTCTTGCCTGCCCAGGTTTGCAAAAAACAAGTATTTGATGAATATGTGTTTCGGATGTCTTCTATTTCTCTTCATAATAGCATCACTGTCACGCCTCTCAGTGTGACTTAAGAAAGAAATCTGCACATGATGTGCCAGCCCCCAGTTTGTTGGTCTAGTAAACAGTCTCAGAAAACATTCCTGTTAATATTCCTATCCTTTTAGTGAAATCAGAAACGAACCATATGAACAGCTAAGGAAAAAAGGTCAAGGATTGTATTACATCTTACATACACGGTTGAAAGTTCAATGTAAGGGATTGCAATAAATCTAGGACCACCTTCAAACCTCTGGTTACATTTTTGAGCAATAGTGCTCTTTATGAACAAGGCGTCTCTGAACGTCCAGGGCTGGCCAATAGGAGACAACAGGCCCAGGGATTTGGGTAAAATTTAGGTCAAATGAATACATCTATAAAGCACATTTCAGAAAATGTTCTAAAAAGTAAACCCAGCCGTAGCACAAGCTACAGCTCAGCAGATTATACACCTCACCCTTCACTACGAGAAAGTCATCTGAAGAGCATACATTTTTGTTCAGAGGACAAACTAAATGAATGGGAAATATATATATTCTAAGGCTCTTAGGAAGCCTATTTTATGTCCTTTTTTTCTATTTTTTAAAGATTAAAATATTTTTTTGAGATTTTGGGCTAAGGCTTCCTGATTAACTTATGAAACGAAAAAAATACCAATTAAAAGCAGTTGTTAAAATAATAAAGTCAAATGTTTTGTTTAAAAACTATCATAACAAACTATTCAATGCTTCCAAAATAAGGAATATGTATAAAAAGGAACATATGAAACTAAAGTGTTGTGACTTTTTTATTCTCCCCAGTCAGTCCCTGTTTCTGGCTGAACTTATTAGCTGATTTTATCCAAAGTTCCATAGTTCTAGTCCCCCCCCAGAGTTCATTTACTTTCCACAAAAGCTTATTTGCCCAGCTCTGAAGCCAGCCTTAAATCTCACCTCTTTTGTAACTACTCCTTGGAAAGGGACCAAATTTCTACAGCTTGCAAGATTCAGAGAAGGTAGTTTGGTAGAAAACTGTATTATCAAGACCTGTATTTCTCTCTTTTTTGTTTTCAGAGAAAAAATGTTAAGGCTGCGATGCCTATCCAGTGGCACACAGCTGGTGGTGGTCGGTGGCTACAGTTAATATGTGGTAATAAAGTAATATTTCAATATTCTGACCTTTGAAAATTGATGTCCTGCATGCAGTAAATGTAACTGTTTCACAAAGATTGGAGGAGTTCCTGAAACATTTTGTTCGCTATCAGTGTGTGTTCCGCACCAGCAAAACGAAGAGAGATTTTCTGGAAAAGAACAAGGTTTTCCAGAGAGACTAATTATTTTTTGGCTTTGGTACTAAAAAATACAGTGTATGAAAAGGGCCTACTTTTTTGTTGTTGTTGTTTTTTTACCATTTCAGCAAGTGAGAAGCTTGTCTCTTCAAAGTGTTTTCAACTTGAGACTCAAAAAAACCAACCCAGATTCTACAACAAGGTTTTACAGGACATTATAAGCCTAGATGTGTTCTTCCTACAATCATACCGGACTTTGGGTTGAATTAATCGAATGATTTTGGGTTGACTTAACCGAATGTGCAACACTTGTGGTTATTGTACTGACCATCCCTTCACTCGTAGGGCATCAGGCCTGTACCTCGTGCTGTACGTGGGCAACAAGGACACCGCCTGTTACCCACAGCCTGCTCTGGAGAAAGCAAAGTCTGCTCCTGGGTGAGGGAGGTGACAGCAGGTGATCTTCCTGCCATTCTTCTGTCAGCATTCCCGAGAACAGAGAGGAGGCAAAACAAAGCCGTGCTATAGGCTTGGGGAAGTGTGGCTGGAGCTGCCTGGCAGAAAAGGACCTGAGGGTGCTGGTCGACAGGCGGCTGAACATGAGCCAGCAGTGTGCCCAGGTGGCCAAGAAGGCAAATGGCATCCTGGCTTGCATAAAGAATAGTGTGACCAGCAGAAGTAGGGAGGTGATTGTCCCCCTGTACTCAGCACTGGTGAGGCCACACCTTGAGTCTTGTGTCTAGTTCTGGGCACCTCAACACAAGACAGATCTGGAGATGCTGGAGTGAGTACAGAGGAGGGCAACAAAGCCGGTGAAGGGCCTGTGGCATAAATCTTATGAGGAGCGATTGAGGGAGCTGGAACTGTTTAGTTTGAGGAAGAGGAGGCTGAGGGGAGACCTCACTCTCTACAACTGCTTGAAAGGGCATTATAGAGAAGTTGGTGCTGGTCTCTTCTCACGGGCAATTAGCGATAGAACAAGAGGGAATGGCTGCAAGCTGCAGCAGGGTAGGGTTAGGCTGGACATTAGGAAAGAATTCTTCCCAGAAAGAGTGGTCAGACCCTGGAATGAGCTGCCCAGGGAGGTGGTGGAGTCCCCATCCCTGAGTGTGTTTAAGAGTAGATTGGATGTGATGTTGAGGGATCTGGTGTAGGGGAGAACTTGTAGAGTAGGGCTGATGGTTGGACTCGATGATCCCAAGGGTCTCTTCCAACCTGAATGATTCTATGATTCTGTAGAAATAAGTTTTCAGGGACGTGTTCAATCAGCGCATCCCTTAAGATGCCTTGGAGTGTCCCCTTCCTCTCTGCTCCTCAATGTAGCTGGATTAGGCGAGCTATTTTGGCTGCATGTGCCAGAACTATGGAACATAGAATCATAGAACAGTTAGAGTTGGAAGGGACATTAAAGGTCATTGAGTAATGTAACATATTACATTTGGTTATTAAAGTTTTCTGCCATCTTTTTCAGGTGGATGAAAATGGTGTTTGATTCTGAACTAACCATAAGTGAGTTAGTGGCAGAGGTCTTATGCTGAAATGACACTGCAGCACTCCTCACAGAAGAGAAGTAATAATTAAATGCCTTTCAAAGACCAGGATCTGAGTCCTGAAGCTACATAATTTGAAAGCTGTACCTCCTGAAGCCCACTCTGAGGTACTTATGACACAGGCACTGAATGTTAGGTCAGACTAAGCACTGACAGTAAAGTAAATTAAAATAATTGAAGGAAGCTGTATAATGCACAGTACAATTTATAGGAAGTCAGAAGGAAAACAGATGAAGATTCAATGTATACACTAAATTATATACATTAGTGACTATTTAACATCTTGTGTCTGTCATGTAGTTGTTTTATTTGCTGTGAAAGCTAGAAAGGAAAATGAACATAAAATATTTAACAGTCAGTGTAAATGGAAAAAATGTTTTCCCAAGATAATGGACTCCTCCAGCTATTAGGCAACGAAGCAAAGTAGAAACATATATTTTCCAGGCAGAAGGCATTGCTTCTCAGATAAATTTCTGTGATAATGAACATAAAGCAGGCATACAATATAATTAACCCAAAGGTATCTGCTTTCATACGGTGAACACCGACTGAGCGAGAAGCCATGGTTGTTCCTTGTGGCCTGATTCTCCACAGCCTGGCTGACGTGCTCGAGCCCTGTTTCTCACACAGGCCCTGCTGGGGCTTGGTGTCCTCCACAGAGGAAGCCACCTCCTGCAGCGTGTTGGCTGCCAGAGAGTGACTCTGGCTGAAAATGTCCATTTCCTTTCTAACAGAAGTGAAGTTTGTGGTGTGGGGGGGGAGGAGGCAGGCTTTGATTGACTGCTTTTTACTGCACAAACGTCCTTTATTTGTTTCCTATGAATTAAAGCCTTTGCAACAGAAGAAACATCTAACCTTCTTTTCTGGTGATTTTTATAGGTGACATCATTGCTGGATGGACATTTTTCATGCAATAGCTGCCCGGCTGCCTGTTTGTCTCAGAATGACACGTCCCCCAAACCTTCCAGACACAACTGCAGGCAGGTTTTTAAATCCTCTCCTCATGCACCCCTTATGCTTTACTCTGGGCACAATTAGTACTTTGTGTTCCTGCTGACTCCTCACAAGTTGGGTCTCAACACTTGTAGTCTCAGATTTCATACATTTTTGATGGTGCAGACCACTTCATAATCTCCCTGATGTCCCTATCTCTCAGGACCTTCTTTTTCTTTAGTATTACTTCAGTATTTTTAACATTCTCTTTGCAAAATACTATATTTAAATGCCATCTCTGGAAAGATTTTTTTTTTTTAGTTTTAAAAACATCTGAACATGTATTTCTTTATCAGTTTCAGAAATATTTACTGTTGCCTTGGTACTAATTCCCTTCCATTCTTTCAGGAAAACAGCCACTAACCTAAAAATGGAACCTGGTAAATGCATTTTTAATTACTGTATAAAACACTTTGTTGAGGTATTATCATTAGCAAATAATGAAGTCAAATAAAGAAATTAAGACAATCTGGTGATACTTGTAAAAATATTCAGGATAAACTTCAGGAAATTAGGCTTAAATAAAAGTCTCTGTCAACCAAGGCACCAGCTCCTTTGCTTGGGTAGATCAGGCTGAACTTGTCACAACTTCCCCTTATGATTTCAAGTACTTGAACTTGATGCTTGGTCTATTTGATCTTAAAATGTCACCAAAGCTATTTGTGCTGGGTCATATAACTTCAAACAAAGGATTTTAAATTATTCTCCCTCCTCTCATCTGATAGGTGGATAACTCTTCTATTGCCCACTGCAAAACCAGCACACACTTTTTCTTTTATCTTCAATCACTGCTTTCCAAAATTGATACTATTGTCTACTTTGAAAAACTGATACTCTGGGTATGTATATAACATTAGTAGCAATAAACAGTGCTAGACTGCACAAAAGTGCCTTTAACACTTAGCGTTTTCTTTACAGTCACTTTGTCTTACGGCCACACAGAGTGGCCACACAGAAATAGCTGGGGAATCTGACTACATCTCTGTTCCACTTCCATCTCATAGCTCTTATTCAAACTATGACAAAGCATTTAATGACAATAATAGGACTCTGGCCTAAGTTTACAGAATTTTAGGAGTCAACTTTTCATAATTTTGTAGCCAGATGTGTTTATCTGATTCAATCTTACTGGCAATGTGAAGATTTATAAGAGCAGTCACATGGCAGATGCAGGCACCTGACCCAGCTCTCCTTGCCCTAGGGCCAGAGCTGGAGGTAGTGGGGTGTTGTGGAAAGAGCTGGGTCAGGACCTCAAGAAGTGCATGGTAATTTTAGTGAGGCTGGTCTCCACTACCTACAGGCACTGGGTGAGAAATCTGTACAACATGGCTATTCATAACATGGGTCTGCCACCTCCATGAATTCATGGAGAGAGTGCTGCTAGGCACATCCCTTTTTGTGCAGGCATCAAAATATTCAGGAGCATAAAACCCAGACAAAAATATCCCCACCTAGCTGAAGGCAATGCAAACTGTCTGGGAAGAGCCCTTCTAGGAAACTAATGGAGTCTGATAGAATTCATGCTGCAATGGTAAAGTGCATGCTATGCTCTCCTCAAAAATCAGGTATTTATCTGTGATTGTCCAATTTGGACTTTAAATATAAATTTGAACCTGCTTTTGGAGTACTTTCCCTTCCCATCATCCAAGACTCATTCCTTTTAAACACAGTAAGATGCCATTTCACCCCCAGGAGAAACAAACTTTTTCAAGTATAACTAGGGATTTGGCTGAAAATCAGAGGTGTGAGGAAACAAATATTTGGTAAATTTATGATTCCTGTCTCTAAAACTGAGAAATCAATGAATTGATGATCGCTGCATAAGTAAGGGGGAAGGAAAGCTCTCCATATGCATTTTATCTTCATTTAAGAAAATGAAATCTTCACTTGAGGCTGGAGGAGATGAGCCTTGGAAATCTGAATTCATTTAAAGGAAGCTCAGGAAAACAAGTGTGGGCTGTTGTAACCTCTTTTACCAGTTGTTTCAGATTTTCCCCCTGTTTAGATAGGAAATACAGAAACATTCCCATCAGTATGTCTGCTTTTGCAGACCTATTATTTTAATGGCACTCACTGACTGTATTTCAAAAGCTGTGCAGGCTGGTAGTGTCAACACAAGGAGAACAAAAGTTTAAAGCAGTAATCACAGTTCCTTGCTAGATGTTCCTTTCCTGAGGGGCACATAGGATGGCTGGCAAAGGCCCCCCCCAGATAATGGAAGAAACACTGCTCTGCAGTTCCTCGTGATTTCGAGTCTTTTTGGTTCGTGTTACTGTGGTCATGATCATTATTTTCACGATGCCCAGGAGGCCTAAACAAGGATGAAAATCCTATTCTGTACCTCCAAACAGGCATTTGGAAAGACAACTCCATGTCTAGAGAACTGCTTGAAAAGAGATTGTGCTTGAAAGATGAGCAAGGTTGTTTTCAACACCAGTGGGTGAACGTACTCAAATATGCCCTCACAAACGTGCTATTCAACTCAAACAGGCGTTTTGTAGGCAAATAAAGAAACATGTATATTCACATCAACATAGGCAGCCACGGTCTGTCTCCTGCTTCTGAAAATTTGGCTCTACATACATGGAAGTGGAAAACAACAGCTGTGAAGGAGGGAATTTGGAGCAGAAATGAACACCAGACCCAGCTGCAGATTTGCATTCTTCGACATCTGGTGCTGAGTAGACACTGGGGAATTCTGTGACAACATGAGATTTTATGCATCTGTCAGCTAAATCTAGCATTTCTCTTTGGGACAATTTGAATGGATGAGGTTGATATCAGAGAGCTTTTTTTTTAAGCCAGAACAAGATAAAGGAAGAGGATTGTATCTGATTTGGGCTCTCAGTTTGTACGCAGAGCGGGCAGGTTTTGTGGAGCTCGCCTTGAATTGCGATCGCACATCTGTTCTGCAAGAATTTGCAAGATAGCTTCCACAAAACACCAATATGTTTGATTTCACGAGTGCTGGGGCTCGGGCTTCCACTGAAGCGTTTTGGTACATAATGAAAAAGGCTAAGAGCACGTCTGCATGTGTGTGTGCATGACACAGTCCCTTCAACTAAAGTATTTCTGCCCTTACCCTTGTAATTTTACCTCACTCCAGTTCAGCTGATTGTTTTTTTTTGGTTTTTGGAGGTGAGAAAAAGTCTTGTGCCCCGTGCCAAAGCAGTGTGTGTAACCAGGGTTTCCATGTAAACCAAGCAATAAGAGTTCAAGCACCAATGACATTAATTGTTACACGCTGTAAATGCCCGTGTGCTCTCTTTGGGATTGTCACCAGACGCTGTTGGACAGTATGCACTGTAAAACCTCATTGCAAAATGACATCAGATCACTCATGAGTGGAATTTTGTTTTAATTCCTACTGCGCCGCAACAATGTCCTTCTTAAGAAGAGAGCTACTTAATTTGTTTTTGACTGGATTCTTCTCTACACACCTCCAGGGTAAACACAGACTTCACACCAAAGCATTTAACCTCTCTCTTCCTTGTAACCTGGATAATGAAGGGCGGGTGTGGACTGTAGCTGGATAGAGATGCTGTGAAGTCTGTGGCTGTGACTTTTCCACCTCAGAGCATCTCCATCTGAGAGCACACACACTGCAACACAGAGTGCTAATAAAGACTGTCCCTTTCCTGATGTACTCAGCATTGGCAGTCCCTGCTATGGTATATCGTGTAATCTGGGATGATGTAAAAATGGTTGGTGGTGCAGAAGATGATTTCATTCTTCCTTCTTCCTTCCTCATCTTTCTCTCAGAGAAGTTGCTTGAATTGCTTTTGTTTTGGGATGAACCCTTGTTCCAAGTGATTCCTGCACCAAAAGGAATGCAAAGAGCTTTTTCAGCTGCTGGTCTTAGGCTATGTATGTGGACTCAGAGACCCATCAACAGGTCCATTTCCTTGGTGTTGTCTAGTGCCCATTATCTGCACACACTAATAATTTTCGTAGATCATAGAATCATAGAATCATTCAGGTTGGAAGAGACCCTTGGGATCATCAAGTCCAACCATAATCCCTACTCCACAAAGTTCTCTTCTACACCATATCCCTCAACACCACATCTAATCTACTCTTAAACACAGTCAGGGATGGTGACTCCCCCATTTCCCTGGGCAGCCCATTCCAGTGACTGACCATTTTCAGATACAGTGATTTAACAAGGTCTTGTGTTAGTTTTGGGTTGGTTTTTTCACTTGTTTTTTAATGAAAAGAGCTATTATGCCTTTGCCATATATATGTGAAGAAATACCCTGGTCTGCTTTGGCTGCCAGTTGTCTCTTTGTAAAGTGATATTTGTGCTACATGTGGTGTCAAATGTTTCTGTGGTACAACCCCTGACTCCTTTAATTACAGCTTATTACCCCATGAAGGATAAAAAGCAAGTAAAGTTCTTAAATATACCCTATTAATGACAGCTATAAATGTACATATTACTTTAGCAGTGCTGCAATGGAGTTTGGGATGCTGAATAAAGGCCCACAACTTTCTAAACATACACTCCTGTGACTTTGAAAGAGACAGAGGTGGAAGTTTAGCAGGAGAAAACAGTCTTGGTTGACACCTTGTGGCTCACAAATGGGACACCACCATTTCTGAGGAACTCTTTGTTGGTTATAGATCAGGCACGAGAGAAACCTTGCTCCTTTGAGGTGACTGCCAAACTTCTGCCCCGGATACAGGTGCAGCTTCTTAAAGACAGAATGTATTTACAGCCTGTGAGATACCTGCTATTTTTAATAATGCCTCTCAACAAGTAGAGTGTTTGTAACATCTGTGTGGTGCGTGTGTGTGTCCATGCATGTGAATGTAGCCCTTGCATGTAATGCACAACCTATGTGTGGCTGTGATAGGTGGTGTTCTAGTCATGTAATTAATTAAGCCCAGGCTCGACCTAATGTGCAAGCTCCAGGGTGTGCACCCACCAGCCTTTCTAAAACTGGAGCACTAGATTCCAACACCGACAGGCCTAAGCGGGGGCCTGACATTAACCTCATGCTAGGTTTAAATCATTCCAGCCAGTCTGGTTTGAGTTTCCAAATGTGTTGTACTGCTCTAATGAGTTAATTCATTTGGTATCCATTTCCTCCTGTCAGCTGCTTTTGGAAAAATAAACCATGCATTGTTATCTTAGCCTTGTCCATCCTATTAATGGTTTAGGAAATGCAGCTGAAGATTATCTGGAGTTTTCTATGGCAGAGGTTGACCTGCGGCAATGGGACCACAATCAATCACAGCTGGAAGGAATCACAAACTGCAAAATGCTTATTCATTTCATTTTCTGTCTGCAGCATAATATTTGGGATTTTTTCCCTCCAGCATTTATGCAGAGGGTTAAAACAGAAGTGTAAGCTCAAGAATTCTATAAAAAAAAGTCCATTTCAGTGCTTAAACGTCATCCACCCAACCAAGACGGGTGCACCCATATACTACAAACCCCACATTTACCAGCAGCACATTGGAAGTCTCCTCTGTTCCCTTCTTGTTTGGGTGCAGCGATTAAACTGGCGATACCATGACAATTTGCCTGTGCTTTCACAGGGCTGGCGTGAGGCTGGGGGTGGAGCAGGGACGGATGTGCTGCTTCCACCCCACAGCTTCTGCCAGCGCTGGGCTCACAGAGGAGCGTTGTCCTGAAGGAGCCATGGGTCACAGAATCACAGAATGTCAGGGATTGGAAGGGACCTTGAAAGATCATCTAGTCCAATTCCCCTGCCGGAGCAGGAACACCTAGAGCACATCACAAATGCTGCCCTTGCTCAGTGCCACTGCGCCGCCTTCGCCTGCCCCCATTTCCCAATAGGATGTTCAAGCAGTACCTGTATCCTCTGATTCACACCTGTGAGAAGCATTCCTGTTAACTGGTCCTGATGGAGTTTATAAAACAAAACTAGCTGGGCTGCCTCTACTCCTGCTGAAGAGCTGGAAAAGCTCCCACGAGAGGCAGCTCCCATCTATTAATCCATTATCTGGCAGCCGTAGCCTTCCCTGCTCTATCCAATCCCTCCACTGTTTCCAAAAACTCCCTTTTTTTTTGGCCTTACACGTCTTCCTCAGTTTCCTAGCGAGCATTCCAAATCTGGTACCCTATGATTATTCCAGAAGCTGATTTTTAGGGATGCCTAGACACCTTCGATCCCCGGCGTTCTGGCTGCGTTGCCCCTGTTGGCTTTTTGCACTGTGCTGCGCGCTAACCCCGCTGCGGCACGCAATCTACCGGTACCCGTGCTCATCCTCTCCCTTCTCTCCAACCACAAGTAGATCATCTCAAAATATCTGTACTGCTCGGAGGCTCTACATCTCACGTGAGGGTTCACAGATTAATTTAGCACAACTAGTTTACCTTGGGATTTAAACAAGCTACTAATTTAACAGCCCTGAATCTTTCTGCCGGCCCCTGCGCCAAAGTCTGATGCTTCCCATAGGATCTGCAGGAATAAAGTGTATATAAAAAGAAAAAGAAGCATGAAATTCTTAGCCTTTCAGCCCTTCATTTCCCTGTGACTTTCAGACAGTTCTGACTTGCACACTGGAGAGACTCAGGGGTACTTTTTTTTTATGAGAAACAGATTGAACGCGCAGGTTTTCATTGATCTCAAGGCAAGTGAAGTTCACCTCCCTGAGGAAATCCCTGAAGAGCCTAATGCGTGGTGCCAGCCCTGCTCAGGACCTTGTACTTGAGTCTGTTCTCTCCTCCGCTTCTGTTCTCCACAGCAGGTGGTGGAAAGACCTCTTTATTTTCCCTTATTATGTTTTTAAGCGTTGCAAATTATTTTGACCATTCTAGCCCTACTTTAACTGAAGCCACTGAGGCAGAGCCCTGAGATGCCCTTTCATCCTGAACTGAGAACTCTGCGGGAGCACAAGCCGCTTACACGGTAGTGTGGAAATCCCTTCTCCGAGAAGGAATTCTCTACAGACGTACATTGCCTGAACACAGTCCTCACCAGCACTGAAGTAACGCACCAATCTGAACTGGGAGGAACAACTTGCACCCTGCCCACATCCAGATTTCCCTTTTCCCAGAGTGTTTCACAGTGAGTGAGGTATAAAAACCCTCCCTTGGAGATGCTGGTGACTCCTGGATGGCCCCCCCTGCCTTTGGTGGGCTGCTTTGCTGGCGCCCGTGGGTAGATCATATTTTCCTTGGTGCTGAAGGGCTGCAGCTACACATTTGCAAGATACTCCAGGGAGAAATGGAGCACAGTATGTTTTTCATAAATAGCCTCTCAAATCCAAGATTTGTGAAAAAAATGCTGTCGATGCTTCCACTGAAATTCTATCCTAATTTCTATAACTTGGTTCTATTTTAGCAAAAAAAAAAGTTAAAAAAAAATCATATATTCTCCATAACAGAAATTGGTGCAGTTCCACTGAAGCGTGTGGAATTGTATCAAATATTCCAGCAGAGAATTTGGCCCACGAAGGGAAAAGGAGCCTCAATAATGCTATGCTCCCCACGTGAACATTTGTTTTCCTTATTGCCTGTACCAAGAGATCATTTTCTCTAGTCAGAACACCAACTGCAATTTTTACTATCAACAATATTGCTTTTAAATAGGAAAAATAAAAAGTAAACTACAATAATTTTCAATATTATATTACTATAGCCTTAATTTTCAAGGAAAAACATTACCAAACTCAATTTCGGATAGCGTTCTATTATGTGCAAACCACTGTTGATATAATAACCTCTATTTTAGGTTGCTAGTAAAGAGAAGAACAATGTGACCCATTTAAAAACTGGCTCACAGAAAAATATTAGCAAGCCATTTATCATTTCTATTTAATTTTGTTGATAAGAACCATTTGACAGAAACATTCCTTTGTTACAGAACTAACAGTAGCAGAGGACGTGTTTGAACAGAACACAAGCACTTTGCAATAGCACTGAGAAATGGGCTCTCTGTTGCCCGTTGTTTGGAAAAGAAATATAAAAAGGAAAACACTTGCCTTTGAATTCTTTACTTGGTGGAGCTTAGATTTTTAGAAACCTCTGATTAATGGGCAAATCGCACTCATGAAATTGGGGTGCTGTGATGTCGGGATACAGGCTTTTTGGGAAGGATGGATGGGATAGGGAGTTGCCTTGTCTTTGGGAGAGAAGCAGGGATACACAGAGCTGTGCCATGAGGCAGCTGAGAGCTGATGGGTCTGGGTGGGCTGGCAGACCAATGTGGGTGACATTGGCATGGGTGTCTGCTACAGACTGCCTGGTCAAGTAGAAGCAGCAGATCAGGTCTCCTTCAAGATAATCAGAAGAAATCTGGCCCTGGTCCCCCTCAGGAGCCATTAACCACCCTGATATCTGTTGGAGGAGCAGCACAGCAGGGCAGAAGTGTGTTGTTGAGATGGGTGGTTGAGAAGATGAAGAGTGGAAGTGCTTTGCAGGACATGATTTTTGCAAACAGAGAACAAAACACTTGGGAATGTGGAAGTCAGGGACAGCCCTGGTCACCTTCACTATAAGTGGAGTTTAGGATCCTGAGAGATGGTAAATAGCATGTTAAAACCCCTGAAGACCAGGAGACCAAACACTGGCCTGTTCAGGGACTTGCTTGGAAGAATCCTATGTGAGTCCATCTTAAAGAAGAGAGGAGTAGTCCAGGAGAGCTGACAGACTTTCAAGGGTCACCTCCTCCAGATTCAAGAGTGGTTCATGGATGAGCAAGAAGCTCTTGACAAAACTCAAAGATAAAAAAGAAACATTCAAGAGGTGGAAGTAGGGTTAGGAGATACAGGAGAGACAGTGTCCAAGTATGCAATGATGCGGTTAGAAAAGTCAAAGCCTGTCTAGAGTTGAACCAGGTGAGGGATGCAAAGGGCAACAAGAGAGGTTTCTATGGGTACAATACCAGCAAAAGGGATACTAGGGAAATTGTGTGCCCACTGCTGAATCATAGAATTGTATAGGTTGGAAGAGACCCTTGGGATCATGGAGTCCAACCATCAGCCCTACTCTACAAGTTCTCCCCTACACCAGATCCCTCAACACCACATCCAATCTACTCTTAAACACACTCAGGGATGGTGACTCCACCACCTCCCTGGGCAGCCCATTCCACTGACTGACCACTCTCTCTGTGAAAAACTTTTTCCTAATGTCCAGCCTAACCCTACCCTGCTGCAGCTTGCGGCCATTTCCTCTTGTCCTATTGCTAATTGCCCTTGAGAAGAGACCAGCACCACCTCTCTACAGTGCCCTTTCAAGCAGTTGTAGAGAGGGAAGGGTCTCCCCTCAGCCTCCTCTTCCTCAAACTAAACAATCCCAACTCCCTCAATCGATCCTCATAAGAGGATCCTTTCCAGGCCTTTCACCAGTTTCGTTGCCCTCCTCTGCACTCGCTCCAGGACCTCGATATCTCTCTTGTGTTGAGGTGCCCAGAACTGGACACAAGGCTCAAGGTGTGGCCTCACCAGTGCTGAGGACAGGGGGACAATCACCTCCCTACTCCTGCTGGTCACACTATTCTTTATGCAAGCCAGGATGCCATTGGCCTTCTTGGCCACCTGGGCACTCTGCTGGCTCATGTTCAGCTGCCTGTCGACCAGCATGAGGCAGGGGACCTCAGCACACAGAAAAGGTCAATGTACTCCATGCCCTTTTCTCATTGGTCTTTACTGGTAAGATTGAACTTCAGGAATCCTTGGCCCCTGAGACCCATGGGAACATCTGTACCAAGGTAGAATTACATTGCAATAGGAGGACCAGGTTAGAGCACTCTTAAACAACCTGGACACACAGAAGTCCATGGGACCTGATGGGATGCCACCATAAGTGCTGACGGAGCTTGCTGATGTCACTGCAAGGACACTCTTGATAGTTTTTGAAATCATGGCAATTAAGAGATTACTGACGACGTGAAGAAAGCAAATGTTACTCCTTTCTACAAGAAGGAATTAGAGGCCTGTCAGCCTCACCTCAGTCCCCGGGGAAAGGGTGGAGCGAATAATCCTGGGTACCACCTGCAAATAGATGAAGTACAAAAGGTTATTTAGGCATAGCCAGTATGGATCTAGGAAGGGAAATTCATTCCTGACCAACCTGGTAGCCTTCTGTGACAAAATGACTAGTTTGGTGCATGAGGGGAGAGCAGGAGGAGTTCTTTATCTCGGGTTTATCAAGGTTTTTGACACTGCCTTAACATTCTCACTGGCAAACGGAAGTACAGACTGCATAACAGGGCAGTGAGCTGGACTGAAAACTGGCTGAACTGCTGTGCTGCAAGGGTTGTGGTCAGCAACACAAAGTCCATCTGGAGGTCGCTCACTAAGGGTGTACCACTGGAGGTTGATACCGGGGACAACACCGTTTAACTTCTTCATAAGTTACCTGGATGGTTGGCCAGAGCACACTCTTAGCAGGGATGAGTGGGTGCTTCACCAAATATTTGTGCTGCCATCCACAAGGATCTTCACAGACTGGAGAAATGGGCTGATAGGAACCTCATGAATTTCATCAAAGGGAAATGCCAAGTGCTGTTCCTGGAGAGGAACAACCCCAGGCACCAGTAAAAACTGTGGGGTCAACCAGCTGGAAAGCAGCTTTAACAAAATGTACCTGGGAGTCCTGGTGAAAACCAAGTTGAACATGAGCCAGAAATGCACCCATGCAGCAAAGAAAGCCAACAGCCTCTTGAGCTGCACTAAGAAGACTGTTGTCAACAGGCCAAGGGATGTGATCCTGGCCCTCTACTCTGCACTGGTGAGGCCACAGATGGTGTACTGTGTCCAGTTCCGGCCTGCCCAGCACAAGAGACATGTAGAGCTACTGCAGAGAGTCTAGTACAGGGCCAATAAATGGCTAAGGGACTGGAGCATTTTTCACCTGAGGAAAAGCTGAGAGAGACTGTTTAGTCTGGAGATGAGAAGGCTCAGAAAGGATCTCCTCACTGTGAATAAATACCTGATGGAGGTAAAGAAAGATGATAGGAACAGTGATAGGGCAAGAGGCAATGGGGCAACACGAGAAAAACATAAGAAAAATCCCTTTTTTATTCTGGGAATGATTAAACACACTTTCCAGAGAGGTGATGGAGTCTCTGTCTTTGGAAATACTTAAGACCCAATGGGACACGGCCTTGAGCAATCTGCTTTAGCTGACCATGCTATAAGCAGGGGGTTTAGACTCTAGAGGTTTTTGATCTCTAGAGGTGCTTTCCAACCTCAGACATTCTGTGAAATCATTGTTTATATAATAAAAAAAATACTATCTCTGTATCCAGCATAGGCATGGCCTCAATCATGCTTTTCTGCTGCCATTAAGTTCCGCTAGAAAGAATTCCTGTATAAACCTGTGGGTTGTAGGTATGTGCAGAATCCTGACACCCAAACAGAGACAGCAGGGACCTTTTGGCATGTTCTGATTTGAGATAAAATGAACCAAATTTCTGTTTTACAATTTTACTTTTTCAGCTGGGCCTCTTCTCGCTAACTAAACTCTGAAATTAACAGCATGTTGCTCAGAAAACTGTTCACTCTCATAGTGATAAGACCTGATTCTACCAAGGAATGGGGTGCAGAGAGGCCCTTGCTTGTACTTATTGCTAGAACAACCAAGGTCAGGGAATTTCATTATTTGCCCCATTCAAGAGTCAGAAACAGAAAAGTGCAGAGGGGTCATATCTGTGGGGAGAAGCAGACAGGACAGGTGACCCAAACCTGACCAATTTGGGTATTCCATCCCATCCACCTCATGCTCAGTATAAAAGCTGAGGGATCAAAGGGTCAACTCTCTTTCTTCAATGTCTGATGTCTGAGGAGGACCCTGTCTGTTCATCTGCCTTTAATCCCGATCCAAGCATTCCTGACTCCAGATCTGGAATCCAGCTCCTGTTGGTCACTGAGTCCAGTCTGGGACTCTTCCTGATGCCTGCTGGTGACGTGATCATCATCCTGGGAGCTTGATATGGTTTTCTATATATTTTATCTACTTAAATATATATATATTTTTTTTTTTTATTGTAGTATTAATACTTCATCAAAGTAGTTTAGTTCATTCTAAACTCATAAATCTCCTAATCTCTTCCTCTTCTGTCTTTCGGGGGGAGGAAGGGCCATCTGTCAGTCTGGCTTTGGTAAATTTTGCTGAAACCACGACATGGCACCTGAATGTGGGACAGATGGGGAATGCTTTGCCTCTCCTTCCCATTTGCAGTCCTTAGGGGCTGGTCTGTCCCATCCCCAGGTAAGGAACACAGTGAGCACCATGACCTTGGTCCACCCAAGTGTGCTGGGGAGGAGGAGCGAGACTCTGGTGGGGAACAGCTGGCTGTGCTGGCGCCGCAGCAGCCGGGGAGCCCTTCTCTCAAGGAGAACCTGCACCTGATTTTTCCAGCCTACTTTCTAGACCTTTTGTGCTGATCCCACAAAGCACAAAGGGAATAGAGCAGGGCTGGGAATATACGTGTGAAAAAATATCTCCCCCGGCCTTTCAGGCACGGAACAGAGGGAACATGTAACAGCATGACTTTTGCACCAATTCCTCAGTGATAAAACTGCTGCTGAAAGCAGGTTTTTCAGTTGTTCAGGAAAACTCATTTTCTTCCCTGGTTTGAATTAGACAAGGTCATTTTATTTTTTCTCTGGCTTCCTATTATTGTTATGATTATTATCATCAATGAATTATTTTGAACGTCAAACATGTGGAGCAAACTAGACTTTTTTTTTTAATAATCCTTGTAATAATCAGTTTTTGGTTTGCATTTTAATAAACAGAGGACCACCACTTACTCAGTTTAGGATTAATGCATTCATGAGTCCTATTTTCAGTGGCTATGAGGGACAGACAACATTTTAAAGCAAATCGAGGTAGTTGATATCTTCCCTAATGCATTTTTAATGTATGAGAGACATAGTAAGGACCAAAAAAGCATTCTGTGCTCTGCAATACAAATTGACAACCACAAAAATATTAAAAAGCAGAGGAAGATAAAAACAAGCTAACAGAACACGTGGAAGAGGGAAAGATACAGCCACGCTATTAGTCTCCAGTTAGATAACTTGATTGGCGTTTCCAGCATACGATGAACGAACACGGTAACAGGTGAGGGGATGAGGTTGTGATATTAATAAGAATGTAATTCCATGTGAAGCTGTCCTGTGACTTATTGCTAATAATATTACTGAAATGAGGCTAACGAAGACAACCAATCCCATATAATCTTGTTTTTGTAAATCTGATTCTCAAAGCATTTGGATAGAAAAAGGACAGATTTGTCTTCTCCTCCCAGCAACCCCTGCTGATGTGAGAAGTCCCCCTGAAATCATTTGACAAGCAATCTGGAGCATAAATAAAGCTCTGTGGATGCACTTCTCTTGTGCCTTGCTTCTGCAGTCCCTCTCTCATGACAATGTCATTAAAGCCACATTTTCTTTGAGTAAGCAAACTGCTCCAGTGCATCTGGAGTGCAGTTCTAGACATTACTGGTGTGCTAGTAAACCCCAGCTGCTGTGAAAGTTACCTTTGATCTTGCTGACTTGGGTACTGATCACAAGGGCTGTTGCTGTGCTCCACCGCTCTTTCCAGACCTTTGGGTATTTCTACAGTCAGTCCCTCTGCACTGCTTGGTCTCTCTGGTATATTAGTGCTGGACTAAAGGAAAGTAAGGAAAGCTTCATTGCATTTACCCACGCTGCAGGAACTTCACAGGCTGCAGCGTGTCTCATCTCCACTTCTTCCTGTCACCTTTTTCCACTCCAGCCTTCCTTCCGCTGAGCAACTGAAATCCATCTTCAGTGAGATCTGAAAACTTACAGGTGAGCACTTTTCCCCCTCTTCGTTCTCCTTGCTTCTTTCCAGCATAGTTTCATCACCCATTTTCCTTGGGAGGGAGAATGCAGTTTAGAATAGGTCTTTATCACATTTGGAAGAATACCGATTCTTTTCAGAGAAATGTCATGGGATATATCTAAGAACGCAGACATTTAAGAAATGCTGGCAGTAATTTTACTTTGCTCTGTTTTGCTTTGAGTACAGAACTCATAGTTCTCCTTACGAGGGAATGTCTACCATGAAATTACTCATCATCTTGTGCATAATTTTGTGGATGCTAATGTGTGACCACCATTCTTGGCAGAATATAAGGAGAAGCTCCTACACAGGATTTGCCTCCTCAAACCCAACACCTTTCTCTCTAGGATTCTAGAAATGAGCAGTCCAGCAGAAGTTGCTGTCTCGGTCACCACGCTCATTCAAGTCAATGGCAATAACCTTTCTGGTGTCAGTGAGGCAGGATAAGATCTTGTGTAAACAGCCAACGCTCACATCTTTCCTCACCTCAAGAACCTCGCCGATATCTGACTTAACAACTTATATGTCTGCATCACCCAAATCCATGAGTAGGCCCAGACACGTGACAGCAAGGAGGTATGATGGGGAAGAGAAGGATGTGCATATAAAGTTGGAATAAAAATATGTCATTACAGACAAAATAATAGCACGTGTTTTTCTGTTCTGGGCTTTTTTTTTTTCTGAATGCTGGTTCCAAGCAGCTACTGAGGCTGGTGGCACGAAGCACAGGAGATTATAGGCAGAAAGTGTATTTGAAATCTCAGATGCTCGGAATAGCTGAGGGCTTATCTGAGCTCGGTGGGAACAGGCTGAGATATGGCACAGACTGGAGAAACACCAGCGACACCGCAAACAAGGGAATGGCTACTGGTTTTCAAAAGTAAATACAGTCAATTACATTTTGTCAGAAAACAAAAGATTTTAGTTAAGAGTCTTGACCAGTTATTTGTATTTGAGGCTACTTACGAAAACCACTTACCAGAGAGCAGATTAGATCCTAGCCCTGTTGTGCTGTCATCGCCGTAAATTCATTAATGCTTCACTGAACTGTTCTAATGCCATTAGACTGCCCCATGTCACATGTGTTGTGTCTGTGAATGCTCCCTTTGTCTCCCTGCTTAGCACGGAAGGTGAAAGGCACTGGGATTGAACTGATTTTTCAAGCCAAGAATCTTTGCAATCATAAATAAAATAAGCCCCTTCAGCTTCACATTCATCGCCTCCTTTCTCCTGTAGAACCAGATGTCAGCACAAGGAGAAAGCAGGTGCAGAGTGCCTCTTTCAGCTGCTTTTGGAGGAAAGCAGGAAGTGAATAAATCACCGGGAGATAGGTTGTACGCGTCTTTAGAAAAGCATTTATAACTTCTAGATACGATTCTGCTAATGAGGTCGTGAGACGCCAGCTCTTCGGAAGCTGCAGCGCGCAGCGTTGCGCTCTCCACGGCTCTGATGGATGCGGTTTTGTGTGGTGTGTGGGAACATAATTTAAACATGAGGATATGAGGAATGAGTTATTAAATTACCAGAGAAAGTGCTTAAGAAAAAACAGGCCTGATACCAGAAAAAAAATGCCTGCCTTAGTCGAATGCTATTAGAATTACAACATTTCTTATAAACTGGGAAGCCCCAAACGGATACTTTCCATACATTGCAGTACTGCCTGAGCCTGCAAATAAATACCCAGGAGTAGCAGTTGTAAAATATCATCATGTATGGCAGTGTCTTAACTCCTGAATTTAATGAAGGCCACGATCATCTTACTGCTGCTACAGTGAACAGCAACGTGATCGGAGCGCGCCTTATGTTTGCCTGCGGGGAGGGAATCTCAAGATTGCCATTGCCCCCTGAGCCAGCCCAACTCTCACACCGGGCATTGCCATTGTTCAGTGTGGGCAAGATGAGACCCAATATGATCTCTCTGCGATGCCAGACCGAGGTGAGGAGAAAGGAACTGAGTGTGCCGCAGCCTCTCTTCCCTCTCTCTCCACATCTACCAGCGGAGCTGGTTTGGCGCGGGTGGAAACACACTCCTCTTTGTACAGAGCTGGCACGATTTGCCCTCATTAGTGGAGCATGCCCGCTTTCATTTGCCACTCTTGCAGCACCTCATTTTAAACACCATGCTGCTGGGATTTTAACTAAGAAGGAGAAGTTTTTCGTCTAAGCTCCTGCAGCTTCCTGGCCTTGCTGCACGGCACTGCCTAGCGTGGGCTTCCCTTTCCCCGTGACACTGGGGGAGCACTAGCCCTTCGCTCACACAGCGACTTGCTTCAATGCCCCCCGCTAGCAAAGAAGCTCTGTGATAAAAGCAAGCCTCTAACTCCGTATCGCCACGCTCTGAGTTGGTCATCTGCAACTCGACAAAGCTGTGTGTCAATGACTGTGCCAAAAGCTCAGCCCCGAACACAGAGGCTAAAGGAAGCGCGAGGGAAGGGGGAAAAGTCCTCACAGGAAGCTCTCAGAAGTACTGCACTTTTAGATGCTTTGATTCAGTGCCATTGGTCTTATTGCTGCGGGCCCTCTACTTACTGCTGATGTAGGCAGTCCAGGAGAAGTCCCAAGAAACTAGAAGTGATGCCTTTCAACCTGAAAAGTCTCTTCTGCCTCCCTGAGTTCCACGGAGGGATCTGCCAAAGCGAAAAACTCACAAGGAGCCTGCCCTTTCATGTCATAAGGTCTCTCCAGAACGAACTGTTGTTTAATCAAAGTACAGAGGTAGCCAAATCTCACAGGGCATCAGATTTTCCACACAAAGCCCTGCTGGCTCCTTCAATACAACGCCAGCCCAAGCGTGTCAGGTAGAACTGCTGGAGATGAGCCATCTTCTGCATGAAGGGAATACTCGGCACTTGAGTGCACGTTAACATACCCAAGACAGAGCTTTTTGGTGCCAAATGGGGTTTTTAAGTGAGAAGCAGGAATAATAATAGAAGTGAGGAGATCTTCACTTTGCTATGAGAAATACCGACCCACAGCTGGGAGCCCAAAATAAGGTATTTCAGAGAAAGTGGTTACAGGAACATGAATAGCAGAGCACCTTTTCTGCTTACCTGGCAGTTTAGTTCCCTGATACCTTCACAGTAATCCTGTCTCCTGGTGTTCTTCCTCTGCTCCTTTTCCAGAAGAAGAGAGGCTGAGCTTATCAGTTTTGCTGGTACAACAAAGCACACCGTGCTACGAACTAACTCCCTTCCTGTGGAACAAACATTAGGAAGCAGCTGAAGAGATATTTAAGACTCACATGTTTCAGTGTAAAGCAGAAAATGCCTGCTTTCAGATTCTGAAACAGGAGCAGGGAGACTGTGAAATACAAAATCTTACAGGAAAAAATAAAAAAAGGTTTACATCAAATGCTTCTTTTTAGAGAAGAAGCTTTTTCTGATGCCTCTTTCCCCCCTTTTTTATATTAAACTGCTGTATATGGATGTATTGCAGGACATTGATAAAGTATTAGAGCCATTGGCTAATTTACTGCATGGAAATCTGGGGTATTTCAGGCAAAATTTCATATTCAGTGTGTGAAAGCATTTTTGTTTTTAATGGCATCTGAAGTTGAGTGGCTTGGGAAGTTAGCAATCCCTTGGCACTTCTGAATATGAACATTCCTGTGTCTGTGTCTAAGATCTCAGTTTTTGAGGCTGGGGATACAAAGATAAATCTCTTTACAACACTTCTAATCTAAGGCTGGTATTACTATGTTAATCTTGGTAATATTATCACCTTGGAAGAGTACTAATTCAAGAAATCAGCATTCAGTGTTCCTACTCCAAACATTTAAATCAGAACAAAATTGGCTACTTCCTCCTAGTTATCTACATTGAGACGTGGTTAATGACCAGTAAAATCCAAATCTGAATGGAACCATCCCTTGTTCCTAGTTCCAGGTGAACCCCTTTGGAATTGCAAAACTGTGGATGTGAGCAAAGAGTCTTTCCAGCAGCATTATAGTGTTATCTCACACTGTCCTCTCTCATTTATTGTCTCATCTCCCTTTAAATATTTTCTCCATAATTATTAGCACCAGTTGACCATTGGACTTTGAGACTGCAAACTGCTCTCCATATCTTTTGCTTCCTGCTTTGAAATCATACAGTTTGTTTTCTATTGTCAAGATCACAAGTGACGTGACTCAAGAGGAAAAAGGCAGAAAAAAACTTTCACGTGAATAGGGAGCTCTTTAATTGCTATAAAATATGACAAAGTGTCATAACTGAAAAAGAAAAAAAGCTGTGGTACTTAGAATGAGGTGCTCATTCAGTGCTGAATAGAAAAATAATGAAAAATAAAACCTGCAAAAAGTGAGAAAAGGAGGAAACAAATATTGATATGAAGTGGAAATTGTGGACTACAGGAATATCCAAAGCTAGGGTTCACACAAAAAAATAACCATTTTCTAACTACATTAATGAGAAAAGAAACTCAAAGTTAATTACCGGAATTGTTAACAATGACAGAGAAATAAAATATTCATAAATATTTTGAGCTTTATTTGTTTGGAGAGGAGTCTGGTCCTCTTACATCATGTGTGGATAAAGAATTTTCCATTTTATCAACAGCAAAGTGGTATAATACAATATCATAAAACTTGGAATTTTAAAATCTGATTTAAATTCTCACACCCTAGAGTTCTACAAGAATTGGCTGAACAGATCTTCAGTCGTTTCCTCAATTTTTAACAGGAAATATTACAAGACTTAAAGAATTTTAACATTATGCAAATATTAAAGAAAAAAAAAGAGGAATGAGGTAATGTAGGTAATTACTGCCTGATTAGCCTGATGACAGTTCCAGGAAAAAATAGGAAACCCATTGACATGGGACTGCAGTCATAATAGCTTGATGGAGAGGAATATAATTAATGCCAGTGACCACAGTCTTGCAGCAAAGTACGTTGTGTCAAAGAAAACATATATAGTGAGATTACAGACTCTTTATGAGGCATATGATTTACTACTGTACAAGGTTATGATTAAAAATGAACACTGGGGTTCATTCTAATAAGTGGTCAATTTTAGGTCAAGTAACTGTAAAGTGATTGAGCAGGCTGTGTCCACATTGTGCTGACTGACTCCTGGATACTCTGACTCAGAAAGAGGATTTGATGTTTATACTAAACAGCAGCAGAACAAGAGCTCCCGTGTCTGATTCAACAGAAAAAAATAAAACAAAACAGAAGCCAAACACAAAAGAACACCCCCACCC
>VZTM01018982.1:135305-158211 GCA_013400555.1 Jacana jacana
GGTCGGGCTGTCCCTGGCAGCGCTCGGTGCCGGGTCTGCTCGTAACGGCTTCTCCCCTTGTGCCTCAGGAGTGGAGTGGGGGCTGATTTTCCCGGATGCTAACGGGGACTACCAGTCGCCCATTAACTTGAACTCGAGGGAAGCCAAGTACGACCCCTCGCTGCTGGAAGTGCGCCTGTCGCCCAACTACGTCGTGTGTCGCGACTGCGAGGTCATCAACGACGGGCACTCCATTCAGATCGCCCTGAAGTCCAAATCAGGTATGCCGAAACGCGGCCTTCGCTCTCCCCTCTTAAAACTCGTGGTTGCCTCCATTCTGGCTGTGCGGGCATCCCGGAGCTTCGGAAGGGCAGCTGTGCCCATCAGCGAGGGGTTGTCCTCCCTCGGCATGGACTGTGGCTGGTAAGAGCTTCGCTGTTGGCTCCAGTAGGAAAAGGAGCCAACTTTGCAAGGAGAGCTGCAGGTTGCGATGGGTGGTCAGTCAGGTCGCTTCGGAGCCTCTCCGGGGGTTTCCTCCAGTGGTGGGGTCATCTAAATTCACTGGCTTTAGCAGTTGTCTGCATTCAGAAGCAGTGCAGACTGTCCCTAAGAACAGTGCCATCCCAGGCTGTTTTGTACAGCCGGCAAAACTTACCCTTGGTCCAAAGACTGTGCAAGTGAAAAGAGCTTTTTCCATTAGTTTGAGTGGGCTGTGGATACTCCCTGCAGACTCAGGCAGCTTAAGACAGATGCTCCAGTTATACCTGTGTACAGTATTGATGAAGAGCAGGTAGCAAAGCCGTCCTCGTTTTCTGAATGGTTTGGGGTTTTTTTTGGTACCATTCATCAAATAAGAATGAGAAGTAAATAATGAAAGAAACAAGCCCCACTTGAGTGAAACTGCAGGATCTCATTCAGACCTTTCATCTGGGCACACTGTTCTGCATGGAGGAGACAACTGTCAAGAAAATAGGAAGAAAAAAGGTCGTGTTTGTGCTTTCTGTTACTGTGGTAGTTCTTACCATGTGTTTGGAGGAGCATCCAAGTTATTCTAACCAGTCTTAGCTAGCTACAGCCTTTTGGGGGTATTTAAACGGCTGAACATTGTCAAAACATGAGACATTCCAACTTTTGTTGCCTTCTGAGATCCCAGTAGCCCTGAGCTACAGCTGTGCTGGGAGTGAGGGAGCCATTCAGTTTTACACCAAGTTTTTTGTAAAAGAAGGTTTTGTTATTTTAATAATGATGCTTTCCTTTATCATTTCCTTCCCATGATATACTCCGTGTATTATTGTGACACGGAGCATTTCCTTCCACAGAATTTTGCATATTTGCAATAGAGTATAGATCTTTTGCTCCCAGTGCGTCAGTTTTTCATCAGGAGCAGAGCTCTTTTCCCAAGAATTACGGTTTTCTCTGCAGGACCAGAGAAGATTCTTGAATTCTGGGCAGGAACTGAGTGACCACAAATGATGTCATCTCTTGCATGCCAAAATGCAACTCCTTCCACCCTACCTTTGCCAAGGCCAGCTAATAATTTAGTAGCAATAATTAATAAGGTGGGACCAACGCACCTAAATGTATGCTCAAAACCACTGGAGAATAAGGAGAAGGAAAGACTTCTTTCTAAACTTGAATGCAGTCTGGTGCCAGACTGACAAGTCTTGAAATATGAGAAAATGTGAAATAGAGTGAGAGGTTATGACTGAGGTATGGATTTATGGTTTAGGAAATCTTGGCTTAGTTTCAGCTTTTCCATAGGTTTCACATTACATAATTTCTCACTCTCCATTTGTAAACTGGGGGTAATTTCCCCATTTTTGGGTGGGGAAGACAACATTTGTTAGCCCTACCAAGAAGAGAAAAGAGTTAATAAGCTGTGTTTGACCTAGTATTCTGGCCAGTTTTCAGGGATTGCGGGAACTCCTGCAGCTTCTTTTCCTCACAGGGGATCTCTGATGACAAATCCATTTAGCCAGATTATTTTAATGGCAACTGTTGAGCACTAAATGCTTTTGAAACTGTGTCCAGTAAATGTGGAAGAGATCCTCATCAACTGTACCGTTAACAGCCAAAGAAAGACTTACTTGTGGAAAAAAGTAGACTGATTAAGATACCTATTAAAAATAAATTTGTCATTGCTAGTGATTGATTTTATCCTTTAATTCAAGGCACGCAGTCCATCTGGAATTCCCAAATCCTACTTACTCTTTAATTGCAAACGTGTTCACAGGCTGCTTCCAGCTTGATCATCGTTACACGTGTTGTGCGTTAGGTGGAAGAGGCATGACCAACTGCGTCATGGAACTGTATATTGAAAAAGGCTTTAGAGGATGTCCTACCATCAGAGAGACTTCTCCTAAGCCAGGAGTGGGTTGGGCAGTGGTTTCAGAATCGTTTTCTAACGAGGCTCAAAAATTGCTGAAAGGCAAAGCGAAGTTGGGCGTTTCATGCACTGACAAGGATCAAGATCTGATGAAAGGCGAGAGGAAGATAAACGCGCTTCATGCACTGAAATATTTTTATCATGGGATCACTCTTATAACTTAAGCTTCAGAAATAAACTCTTGGAGGCTGATGCCGATCCAGAGCTCCATTGTACAGAGAACAGTTGTTCTAGTTACGTTTTCTCTAGGACCAATTTTCTGTTTTTTTTTTTAAAAAGAGAGAAAATGCACCATTTTCCCAAGAAATAGCACTAATTAAGTGTCGTGTTTCTTTATATTTGTCCGGATTTCCCAGAATGCTTTAATTGGTTGTTTCCCCTAATATGCATCAGACTCACAGATTTTCCCTACAAGATACAGCTAGATATATATATTTCCCTATAAGATATACATAGAAAATAGATAAAGCAAGTTAAAGAAGCAAATCTGAATCCGTAACCACATTTAGGTCATTTCATTTTAGAAACCATAACAGCTCTTAGATTAGTTGTGAGAAATTATCAGAGGAGGGTTAATCACCATATTTTACTTTTTTCTTCGATGTAATTACTTATGAAAACCATAACTGAGCAGTTTTCTTTCAGGTTTTTGATAGTTCTGTTCTTTTGTTTTCATGTTTTTACAGTTGACTGTGATTCAGTTGCTGAAGTATGTTTTCGAGTTACGCTACGTCTTGGGCTTCAGACTAAGGCCATTTAGTTTGTGTGTCAAAATAACTTTACATTACAAAACTTTGATTCCCTAAAGCTGTAAATTATGCAATTAAGTAAACTTTACCAATTATCAGAGATTGTAAAAGATTTGTTCAAAGACTATGAAACATAAGCTAGAATTTAATGGCTGTTGGGGAAGACTGTGATAGCCCTTAAGTAAAATCCAGCCCTGCCTAGCAGCCAATATTCAATGGTTTAACTGGGAAATTACCTACAGCTTGTGGAGTAGTATTTGATCTGAAGCAGACTCATGAGTCCCTGGGCAAGATGTTTACAGTGATCAATTCCAAAACTGAGTGGGCCTCACGAGGTACAATTGCTTGCTTTTACTAGTTATGGTGGAAAATGCAAAAGTATTGAGCTATTATATTGTGTGTGTGTGTGTGTGTTGCCACTGTGGATAGATGCTTTTAAGAAATTCTGGATGTTTAAAAAACTGAAATAAAACCCCCCAGCAAGCGATGGCTGCCTAGAAGCTGTTTTTAAGTAAATGAGGTGTATTGTTGCTCCTGTGTGGGGGTTTGATTATAGTAGGATATGGAGGCATTCTGTATTTCAGGAGCCTGACAGGTGGTATATGGCTTGAGCACCTTTACCTAGCGAAATATTGGCAATCAATTGGAGGTTTTCTATCAGTTTCGGTGACTCATAGCAAATATAGGTGATGGAGAGTAAGCATTTGGGCAAGTTGGAGGGAGTTACCAGCTCAGTTCACCTCCCCTGCCATCTGTTTAAAGCACACAGCTGCTGTCTCCATAAGAGCAATAAACTCCTGGGGCTGATAAAGGTACAGTGTTTTTATTTGGTGCTATGACCAGTTGTTCTGCCTCCAAAACCAAAGAGTGCAGCAATTTCACTGGTAACTGTCTGAATTCACATTCTGTACTCAAAAGTAAAGACGTCAAGTCTCTCAGCTTCAACTCTTCTCCTTTCTGGTACCGCTGGTGATGAGGAAGCTTGCAACGATCTCCCCACGGTGTTTGGGGAATACATGCAGTGGACTGTTCTGCTTCGAAAGCCACCTTCCTTACCGTTTTCCTTCTTCCCCAGTGTTAATAGGGGGACCCTTGCCTCGAGGACACGAGTTTGAACTGCACGATGTTCGATTTCACTGGGGGAGAGAAAACCAGCGTGGGTCTGAGCACACGGTTAATTTCAAGGCCTTTCCCATGGAGGTAAGGAGTGATGATGCATTGCACAACACTGGCTGAATGCAAAAGACTTTATTTCACAGCCTGAATTCCTGGTAGTTCAAAAAGAGAGTTTCTCTTAAGCTCAGCATTTTATGGCTTCACTGTTTCCACCACAAAGTTATCTCGCCGAGGTGGGCTTTAGTGCAGGTAAATTAGGATATGCACCTGGAACAGAGTGCCTCCAGCACTCATCACATCGTGTGATTAATCGGTCATGAAGTTAACTTGCAGAATTATTAACTTCTGTCTTAATAATATTAGCGTTCTAACAAGATCTGCCATTTCAACACTTCCTATGTCACCTTGACTAATAGCTGCAGATGGGGAGAACTAGCCACTGGAAATATTGCCATGGTGAGTAATAACAGCTTGGGTAAATTTGGAGTAGGTGTAGAGCAATTTGTTCGTGAAATAGCCTTACATACATACCTGAAAATTGAAGATTATGTGATATTCTTGGGTATGTTCTGTGATAACGAATTACACAATTTTGAAACACAAACGAAGTGATAATGCAGTCTGAAAATATCCAGCTGTTCCTGGGGTGTCAGTTGGGGTTCGTAGCAACCCAAAATACTGGGAAGTGTTTCTCCTGCCCTCCAGCAGCTTACACTTTTCAAGGAGTGGCTTGTAGCATCCCTTAGACCCTGGGCTGTAAGACTAGTTTTAACAGATGCCAATCCTGATGTTTGGGGTCTTCTGCTTTGCATCTTTTCTTTCATTTGTTGTGCACTATGGGTTTTAAAGGAACTTGAGTTTTTTTTTCCAGAGTTCTTGGAGTTACTTTTGCCTCATTTATCTATCATAATCCCTCACAAGCCTTTTTCCCTGTGGCGATCGGTGCTAGGAAATTTGTTATTGTAGCATTATGTTCATGAGTGCCAGACTACTGGAACAGCTTTCCAGAAAATAATATAATAAGTAGTAGAGCACCTGCTGCAGAACTGAATGTAAAAAGCTTCTGGACTTACACCATCAGTCTAATTCTTTGTGCTTTTCAGGTACTTTCTTTAAGAGTTGTGGCTCAGATCTTGGTCTCTGCTATTTGCTAGTTTGCACTGGTCCATCAAAAAACTCCATATATAAAGTGACCCATAGGGGCTTTGCAGGTTGATTTCAGGCAGATCCTGGCAATTCAGGAGCGTTACTTAAATGGGGGAGACTCAGCAACCAAAGGGAAAGCAGAGGAATCACCTCTGCATCCTGGTTACCTGGAATAATATAAACAATGTGGTTTTTTTTGTTATGGGCAGTAGGACCTTCAGGATCCTGCAGTGTTTCCCTGAAGTAGCTCGTTCATTATGGAACAGCTCTGCTGTGTGCTTTTCCTCAAGGCTGATCCAGCATGTGGTGATTGCGAAATACAGACATGAGCTATGTCAAGAAGCATATTTGGGAGTCTGTGAGGGTCTCCTCTCTCCTTTTTTTATTAAGGATCACTTTGCAAACAGTCCTGGTAGTATGTGGGAACAGTCTATTGGTAATCTACAGAAGCCCCAGAATACTCTATTCCAGATCAGTTCAGAGGAAAATCTACTTGACCTAGAGAGGCAAAACAGCAAACTCAATCTGTCATGCAGGGATTTCATTCTGTACCTACTTTAAAAGCAGCACAGCAGTTGCCCAAACTGAATTCTGGCGCAGCTGAAGAACTTCACCTGGAGGTGAGGGAGCTGCTGTTACCCTGTCTCTTGCATCTAAGCAGCTTTCGGGTAGGCTTTGATCTCTGAGAAATAGCTGCTGATGCAAAAATGCGGTAGCAGAAAAGAATTACTTAATATGCACTTTAAATGCAGCGCCAGTGTTTAATTTTGCAAACAGATCCTTAAATCAGATTAATTCTCCTGGCAGGAAATGACAGCATGGCTTGTCACATCCGAGTCAGTTGCACACAGGTGTATGGGCTGAGCCAGTTCATCATCTTCTGCCCCGTGTTGCAAGAAAGTGCCCAGTAGTTCGTTCAACAGATGAGCTGCGGTTCCTTCCACTAGGTGCACAAAGAGCTGCTCTATTAAATCCATCTCAGATTGTCCAAATCAAATATTATACTTGAGACACAATAAAACAGGTGCTTGTGACCACGATAACTGTTTATGAAGCAGTATCCTTGATGCTCCAGAATGGAGGGGTTTCTGTTTCCATTCCAGGGATTGCCCCACCTGTTTGGTTTTGTTTGGTTGGTTTGTTTTGTTTTGGTTTGGTTTTTTTTTTGTGTGTGTGTGTGTAGAAAGTAATTTTGGTGAAGGGACCAGGAAATCTTACTTTCTTAACTTTTAACATGAGCTTTGGTTTACACGGTTGTTGGAAATCATCATAATTCAGAATGCATATTGGGGGTGATTTTCCCTGGTTTTGTTAGTTACTGAACACAGACAGTGTCTATTTTGGCTGTATACAAGCAATCTGGTGTAGCTTATATTTTTGTCCTGTACTAAATGCAAAATAAGCAGGCAGATGTTTGTGTGTAAATGCATACCTAGAAATAGGTTGAGCACCAAGTGAGCAACTTTGGATCTTCTTCCAGTGAGCTAATCTTGTAAGATATTTCCCTGAGAAACCAGAAATCATTTACAAGGCAAATGGTAAGGATTATAAATTCTCCTCTTTTGGTGGGAGGAAGAGAAGTCAAGGGGATAAGCCGTAGTTTGAGAACTTGGTTTAAGTGGGTATATTAGCAACACAGCAAGCTAGACCCAGATTATATTACACCATTGTAAAACCTGAGCAATTCTGCAGAAATCAACTTTGAGTTTTATGAGGTCTATCTGAGATGAGTATCTAAGACAATTTATTGACTGGTGCAGCAGTCTGGGGTTTTGTTAGGACTGAAGTCTGTAAGGCTTCATTTTATTACATTGGACCAAATAGTTGTGGAACGGCTTCAGATGATCAGTGTAATGACCTTTGTGAAGTATGACTTTAAAAGAGAGTGGTTTTTTTCATAGTTTGGAAGAACTACTCTTCAGTTACTTCCTTAGTCTCTTTGCCTTTGATACCATAACTGCTTTTATAGAAATGAGGCAATATCCTGTATTAATTGAGTAATATCCTGTGACTCTCATTGCAAAAATCTATTATGTCTCAGTCAGCAGCTGGGGCCTTTGGGCATGGTTGGGATATATAGGTTCATGGTGAAATAGGTTAGACTACTAAGTTTATGTAACCTCTGGAACAGATTCTTGAAATAATTCACACTGTCGGAAAACATCGTTTGTGTGGCTTGGAGGCTGAGTTCATCGTTATTCCACCTTCCTTGACTGAAGAAACCAGAATGTTGAGGGTAATACGCCGGTGGTATCTTTTTCACTGTGTTTGCAGTCAGTCAGGAAAGCAGGACAAAACAAGAAATAGTTGTCAAAGGGAAATACTGTAACACTTCTTTATAAACAAAGGAAAAGCAGAGGGCTTACGTACTGGTACAGTACTCCTCTCTGCTCTGTGAAAACTAGAGCATGAAGGCCGTTCTTGCCTTTTGGCCAAAAATTGGAAGGAGACGTTTGTGGAGCCTTCTCCAGAAATCTTTCTCACCAAGTGCCTCTGCTGCACATAAACAGAGTTACTTTGCCTTTTGGCCAAAGATATTTTGGCCACCTCTTGTGCGAAATACTTAGTAATGGTCTTAACTTTCAGAGACTTGTTTCTTGCCAGCAAATGGAACAAGGTGCCAAAACTTAGGTTGTGCTTTGCAGTACACGTTTCCAGAGAGCAGTAAAATCCACATTTATACCCACATGTGAGTTACCTGAACATGATTTAGGTGTAAGAAAGAGAGGAGCTATTGGGCATCTTTATTCCTCTCCCTCAAGCCAAAAGTATGGATTGGAGAAGAGGAAGAACAAATGAAGATCTAATGAAACTCTGACTCTCTCCCTTACCTTTGACGTATAACAGGGAGATAGAGGGGGACTGGAATAGCATATTAATGCTCTTTATTTTTGTTGTTAGCAAAGTTAAAATAGGGGCAACTAAAAATGGAGATCTATTGTACCCGATCTCTGTATAAACACATCTAGTGCCAGTGCGTGTCAGCTTACGGTCAAAAAAAGACATGAAAGGCATCAGGAGAAAGTGAACCATTTGATGGCATCAATGTTGCTTTATTAAACAAAAAAAAAGTGTTTTCTCTTCTTCTGAAGTGAAGGGAAACAGGGGAAAATCTGCCTTAAAGGTACCTTTTACTTACTTGGGTGGTGGTGTGACCAAAGGCACATTCTGACCATAAGGGAACAGTTGTTTCCAGGCCGCTGTTCTGAAATAAAAATACCTAGGAAAATCAAAAGGTTCCTTTCACCACTTTTAATGCGACCAGGAGGGTAATTCTTTGTAATCCATCCTCTTTAAAATGCAGGATTATGTTAGCTGTGAGCCATGTGAAAGCTCTCAGTAGAAGAGGATTGGCAGAAAGTGATTTAAAAAAAGTTTCCGAGATGTGCGTGAAAAGTAGCAACAGCATTAGTGTCCGTCTTACAGGTTCTGAGGAGAACAGAAAAATCCAGTTGCCTGGAGGACCAGAGTCGGTTCTGTATAGGAGAAAAGATGATCCTTTCTGTTGTGTAATGAAGAGCAGACTTCATTCATTCTGTAGACTCTTTCAGAGTTAGTGAAATGCCCTCTGCGGGGAAGTTAAATATAATGCAAAAATCTGTATCTTACCCTCGATCTGATTTGAACCATTAAGTTTTCCTTTGTTCGTGTGAAATGACGCCTGCCTAAGGATTCTCAGATGAGTTACAGCTTTAGGGCTTCAGGTCAGCCTGTTAATATTACTCTTGCCTACCGAAATCTGTACAGGTTTTGGTGTGGGCATTTCCCTGTGCCCAGCTCTGAAATCATATACCTTCACACCGTGCATCCCCTTTCTGGCATTTCTTGAGAGTGCTTTCAACACTCTTATTCTTTGCCAACTTTTAATAATGTTTGCCTTGCTAATGTTATTTAACCTTGCTGTCTGTTTTAATCAGTTTCTTAATAGCCTGTTAGCAAATTATTTGAGTTAAAAACATAAGCCAGAGCATGTGTTATTGTAAAGGAAGGCCTGGGAGATAGCATGCATGCAAGTGGGTCTCTCCTTCATGCAGAGACTTAGAAACTGCAGTGGGACTGGGTAGATATGGATTTAAACCATAATGACTGTAGCTTCTAATGGGTAAACTCAGTTCTGATATCTGTGGATTTTTGCCAGTAGCTTTAATAGGACTATGATCCCAGTCATAAACCCTAGAAGAAAAGGTTTTAAATTGAGTAGTAAATCCTGTTGCCTTAGCTGATTGCATTGATTACCTGCTTGTGAAAAAAATATTCATCAATTCCGCTTGCTTTGGCAGCACAAGAGCTATGAATGACAAATATCTTACTTAGGCAGTCATGAAGTTAACAGGAGGCAGAAAGAACAGATTCCAGGAGGGTTTACTTAGCTTCATGCTGAGGTCTGGAACTCTGCTCAGAAATTGTCCAAGTTTTCTGGTGGACAATTAACTTGTTACTCAAAGGCTTGGCTGGTTTTCTGAATCTTGGAATCACTGCAGCTGAAGACTGTCAGCTGTGGTTAAAACAGCGCCTTAGAAGAAAACAATGACATTCATGTAATAGCTCTATCCTTGACACGTTATGAATAACAGATTAATAATAGTTTAAAGTAGATACGCCCATCGGACATTATCTAATTTTTGAGGACAGAATTGTGGAAAACCAAAGGAAAATCAGGCCAATGCCTAAGCGGTTGTTTTTTAGTTTTGTTTTCCCGATCTGCACCGATTTATGCAGAATCTTTTAAACACTATGTAGGTGACATCTATGAACGTTACAATACTTGGCTTTTCACAGCACTCCATGGGCAAAATTGGCCCTAGCACCAATCCTGGGGCTGCAATTGAACGGTATTACCTGGATCCTAGCCCTATATGTGCAGGTGTTGGAGTATTTTAGTATTTTTCTCCATTTTCCTGTGTGCCATACACTCTGCCATCCCCTAATTGGTGTTGGCTTCCATTTGGGTTTTTTTGTAGTGGTACAAATCTGGGAGTTCTCTGTGCCCTCCTGCTATACTGGGAAACAGAAATCCATCAGCAAAGATAAAAATAAAATTACCATCATTGTGAAAGCACACACGAGCAGCTTATGACTTCTGAGACTGTTCGTTGCTAAGCTCTTTCACTATTACATTTTTATTGTGGTTGAAGGTTAATTTGACCTAAATAGGTGCATGCAGCCTCTGAAGTATACTTTGTTTCTAGGTAATTTGTCAATAGGAGCTTGGGTTGGCCCTTGTTTTTCTCAGTCACATGTAGTTTGACTTTTTCAGGGGTAACAATACATCTAACGTGCTTTGTTTTGTGGATTCCTGAAAAAAGCAGGGGCAAAAATGGGCTGATGTGGTAGCACAATCATGATTTTAGCCTGGTTGGTGCTTGAGAAATGCTCAGTTAGGCTCTGTGAAAGAACCATGCACATCTACAGAGGTAGCAAATGTGATCTTCTGTCTGTGCAGAGTCTGTGATTTATTTATTGGTTTGTGGAAGACCACAAGCTGCCAGACAGCAGGTCAAGGAATACTGCCATTAATAGTCTATACTGAAGCTCCTTTATTCTTTTGTTTCCCTTCTAAGAGTTCTCTTCCAGCCAGCCATGTATGGAGAATCACACCTAAAACTCCTGAGGTGGCAGTTGCAGCACTCCGTGATCTGTAATTTTTACCATAAGGCAGTATTCTTTTAAGAAATAAATGGTCCAAGCTGCAAATGACTGAGCAGAATAGGAAAAAACTCTTCTAAGGAGAAGTCTTGCAGGTGGATAGAAGCTGGATGAAGGGAATGAGAGTGAGAATGAGAAGAAAATGAGGAATGACTGAAGAGGGCAGCCATCCTTTGGGCTCCCCATTCCATCTTACCTCAGTTTATCGGTTTAGTTCTGCGAGAAGTCAAGGACAGTCTTTGTGTTTCTCCTGTAATAGACATTTTCCCCCAGATTTTCTTGGAGTCATGATTTGGTCTCAGCCTGTACTAACAGGGTTGGTGGCTCTGCATTCGTGCATTGTAAGAAACCTTGAGCAAAAGAGCTCTTAGCATTCCCTGTCTGTGGAGGAAAGAATATAGCCTCTGATAGTTTCCAAAAAGATGTGAAACTTTTCCAGTTCTTGAGTAGAAGTATGGCTTTGCTTTCTCCTCACTTTACTTTCTCACACAGTTGCCTCGGTGCCAGTGCTTGTACTTGTGAACAGAGAGCCTGTTATCGTGACATCCCTTCTTGCAAACCCCATTCCCAGCTCTAACAAGATGGCTACTTACGTTTTCACTTTGCTGTGGGAGAAGAGTTTACGTAGTCACTTAGAAGGTGGGACATCTGAAGAGGATTTTAGCCCAAGTTATTGAGCACAGCAAGATGTTGTGCCTCAAGTCACTTTCTTGACGTTTTTCTTGGCTGGGTGCCCTTCATGTGATTTGCTGCTGTTGTACATGATTTTCAAAGCTCTGCCACGATCATTGCTGGCCTCTTGTCTCAGTTTCCTGGTGCCTTGGTTTTCCTGTTTGGTTTTCTTTGGCACTTTGCCCTAACCACTAGGCCTGGCTGCTTTTCTGCCCAAGACCTGCCACTTGTGGAAGAAGCTGAGAAAGGAGATTCCTTATTTCCTCCCCTTCCAGGCTGCATGTTTGTGTCAGGACCAGTTCCAAGGGTGGCCTCAGTGCATGAGTTGATAGTGTAAGAGGGAGATAATAGCTTTCTGATATTAACCCCCAAATTTTGTGTCCTTTGTGCTAATGGTGCATACGTGGCTTTTCAGAGGTAAAGGATAAAACTTACAGATCATCAAAGAGCTGAAAACCTCTGATGGCTTCCACAAGTATTTGCTGTCACTCCTGAGTGCTTCTCAAACACAAATAATGTAATCCTCAAGACATCAGTGTGAGATGGACAAGTTCTGCTATTGCCAATGAACTGGTAGAAAACATGTTCAAAGGGATCAATTTTTTTTCACTGTGGTCACACATGATGCCTTCTTGAGAACTGTTAGAGAACTGACTCATGATTCCTAGATGCTTGAATTCTAGTAAGATTTCCAGACACTGTAGTGCTGAAATAACCTAACTTAGATTTTAAATCCAAGTTTAGCAATTTGGCCACAGGGCTATCTGATGCCCTAGTCCATAGACCATGCTGTTGGTGATGAGATGGTCTCACTGGTCATTCCTACCTTCTCACTGTGCCAGCATTAAGCCATGTAATGAATTGGACTGAGGAATGGTTAAATTTTAGCAAAATTTGGAGAGTTTATGGAACTGTGGGAGAGGAGGAAGGTATAATACCATTAAGCAATCTGCAAACTTGCAATTCAAGAGAAGGCTGTGGGAGATGCATAACAAAGTTTATTATTTCAATGGAAGCTTAGCCAACATTACAGGAAAAACATGACTGAATTTCCTAGAGGAGTGTAGTATGGAAGAGCAATTGCTCACTGGAGAAGAGTCAAGATTATGACTTAAGAAGATAATATGCAGCTGCAGATTCTCATTTCTTTAGAGAGAAACCCTTAGCTTTGAAACACAGAACTGTGGGATTCAAATCAGTTATTAATAAAACTTAAATTAGCAGGGAAGGAGTGTTTTTTATTCTGCTGTCGTTAGAGAATCTATTGTTGAAAATTAAATCAGTGGTTTAAATCCTTCTACATATGAACAGTCTGGTTTTAAATCCAGGACAACAGACTGTAGCCAACACTTTGTGGAATTGGACATGCTTATATTAAATGCTTAGTCATATAAATAACACTTCCAGGATTAAATACTTAACCCATAGCACTTTGTGTTTTCTGTCTTCTTGATGGAATTGCTCGCCTGTAATAGCATCGACTATTCATCAAAGGCCAGTCCCTTTCCCAAGCATCACTCTTTCTAGCTGGGGAGCTATAAAAGCACACACAGACACACACATACACCCACACAGGTTGGCAAGAATCTGGAATAAAAGCAGAACGGAGGGTCCTGCACTAAAATCCTTGCTTTTTCCTTCCTGTCCTTCATAGCTGAAGGGAAGGAAGGAGAAAGGCTTGAATGTATATTTGTTCCTGTTAGCACAGGTAGGGGCAGACCCAGTTACTTGCTGGGGCCAGGCTTGGTATCAGAGAACAGTAAACTGCTCTGTGGTGCTTCTTGCTTCACAGGCTCAGCAGAAACTTGGCACAGTGAAGAGCCTGACCTACGAATCTGACAGTAATAACCATTTAGCTTTCAATTTTCTTACTAATTGGGTTGATACTGGGAGCCAGCAATCTGGAATCAAGGCTGGTTTGTCTTTTTCATTCCTTTTCTTAGACTGTTTAATTTCATTACAGTTGGAAAAATGCTCATTTTTGATGAATTTCTCTTTTATCTCCTCTGTGTTTCAGTAGAAATAATGAGTGCTTGTGCTTTCAAATGGGAAGAAAAAATAAATACACACAACTTACAAATTCCAGCATTCTCCGTTTCCCCTTTTCCCTTTGATGTTTTGCCAGTGGTTTTCCCAAGAACCAGGCAAGCTCATGTCACATGTCAGCCACCTCTGTGAGCAAGTGGGGAGAAATTCTAATTTTTCTGTTCAAGGCCTGGACAAAAGAGGTCCCGGTGGAGTTTGAAAAGCTTTCTGCGGACTGGTGTCCTTCACAAAAACTAAGACAAGTAAAGATGTGGTTGCATTAACCGTAAGTTTATGCCCATGTCTTGCTTCCCAGTGAGTGCTGTGAGATCTGCTGTGCTGTTGGGCTTTGTGTCAGCCTCCGTGTGTCCCCATCCTGTCACCTGCTAACCTCGAACACAGTGGAAACGAAGCCCCTCTCTGAACAGTTAGTCTGTTCCCTGTTTAGAAGAGGGACACAAGATGCATTTTACCCTTAAGTTTAAATTAATTTTCTTTTTTTTTTAGCCTTTTAGCTTCTTTTACCAGAACAGAAAGAACATTTTTTATGGATCCCTTCTTTGTAGCTTACTGTTCATAGCTGTAGTCTTTTGAATCTCTCCATATACATATATACTCCCTGCTGGTAATTTCATTTCTTCAATGGACCAACAGTTTTTTGTCTGGTATGCAGTGAGGCTACTGCCTGTGAGTAGACTGTTCAGAGGGAACTGGGATCCCTGGCTAATTTTAGAAGTTGCAGTGTTTCTGTTACTCTTTTTCAGTACGGCTTATGAACCTTTGTGGCACAAGCCACAGCAACTGTGAGAGTGTTTCCTGAGATACTGCAAATAAGTCAGTGGTCCTATTACTCTTTACCTTTTCAGTGGCACCCCTGAAGGTATGTCACACCTGAAGGTATGCCACACCTGAGGGTATGCCACACGATTGCCTAAGCTGCTTTTGCTCTTGCTTGGCTGGCTTTTTGCAAGGAGAATACATTTTGGAAGGTGTCTTTGTGGCCCTTCCTTTCATGCTTGAACTCAAATAATTTTAGTTACAGCCATGTTACAGTTTGGCTGTCTCTCAAAGACGTTCACAGAGAGGAGAGCACCACTCAGCAAGGGTTCTGGACCACACTGATATCCCAGTCGAGGATTTATTCTGCGTATTTGCGCTATGAATTTAGGTTTTGACTTGATACGTGTAGTATCTCACGCTGTGACTGCCAAGTTGTTTAAACAGTATCTCCAGGATACCTTGTACTCTGCTCCAACTTGATTTGTTTGCACCTAATTTCTCTGATTTTAGATTACAGGCTTCTTTGTTCAGGGAATGTCATCTTGTTCTGTGCTTGCTTGGAGCCTGGCAATTAACTCGCAGACTAGACCTGCTAGATGTTTAGCACTTTCAGTGAATTGTAAGAAGCAGAGGTTCAGCAGAAGCTGTGCATTCCCATCTCCCCACATTATATTAATCAGGAGGTTTTTAAGCGAACAGTGTTGTCATCTGTGCTTTCTTGGCGCTGCGTTCAGCTCATCTCTCTTGGCGCTGGAACTGGGGTTGTTTTCCGAGGCAGACACACAGTTCCCTTTCTGCCATTTATTTATGACCATGATCTACGTGTGACATTTTAAAGAAGATTTAACTTCTACTGAAATTCAGGGGCATTTTGGCACCTATCCACAACAGAAGCACTGAAAGATTCAAGTCCACAAGCATAAATCAAGCACACTGATTAATGACCTGGCTCCTGTGGCTACTTCCTTGTCCTCTTCTTGATTTCGCCTAGAGTTCATGATCTAGTCATTTGCTTTTGTTTGCATTTGCATTTTCAAATGAAATGTATTTATCTTGACTGAACTGTAATGTTTAACCATGCAGGATTTGTTACTTTATAGGGGTTTGTTTCTTTTTTTGTGGCATGGAGTATGTACACGTACTCCTGCTTTTCCGAAGGTATTTTTAAACAGCCTCTGTATCAATTCCATTAACTTTAATTTCCTAAACCTCTCCTTCAGGCTGTTAATAACTAACTTTCTATTTTTTTAATCACTTTTCTTGAAGCTGTGTGCCCTGGTCATATCCTTGGTTTGGTCCCCTTGTGAGGATTTGGAACTTAATTACTGTATATTATGGTCACTGCCAGCAGCTTAGTCAATTGCTTCCTGAAACAATTCAGTGCCAAGTCAAGTATCAACTCATAAATTCTTGTGCACATGTATAATAGAAAGGCTCAGTTTTTCCACATTTTCTCCTCCTGTGATGTTTATGCAATACTTGTGGTGGTGAAATTACGTACAAGTATTGTACGACTCGGCTGTGTTGCCTTCCATGGTTAGCTGATATCCTCAGCTTCATTTCATCCCTCTCAAACTGGGAAAAAGACTTCATGCTGGCCCCAGTTAGATTGCTAGAGTTTCTGATTTGTACTCTTCCCTTCTGAGCTTTTATGGCATTTCATGAACGAAATGAAATCTACTGGTCTCTAACAAACTTGGGTGAGTCCAGGAAAGCAGTTCTTAGCTCTATAGCCTTTAGCAGGGCATCTCTAAAGCTGCTTTAATTTACCTTAGGGATATATATTCATCCATGGGATGGTGTTGACATGGAATCAAAACAGAGATTCAGCTCCACTCTCTTTCTCAGCACTGACAGAAATAAGACAAAAAGCAATATGCTCAAAATTTCCAGACTACCACGTTTTAGATGCAACTCTGGTTAAGATGTGGTGACGCTATATTCACCTAACTATTGGTCTTTGAGGTACAGCCTGTAAGAACTGAAATAAAAGTTGGGAAGATACAAGAGGAGTAACGTATCTCTCTTCCTTGGATGCCTTCTTATCCTGTAACATTTGAAACTGAGCAGACGTTTCTGGAGCTTGCTATCGCTGGTTGCGCAGCTAATGAGAAATAGCTGTATAGCCTAGCCTTGACCAAGGAACAAAGCTTTCCAGAAGATTAATCTACACATGATGCAGCATGCATTGAAGAAAGAGGCTTTTGTAATAATTAGCTCCTTAGTAAAAAGAGTAAGAGCGTAGAGAGTGGAAGAACAATGGGCGATTGCAATATCAGCAGAGATTGAAGCAAGCCTAGTGATGATAGTGTCACAATGTGATGTACTAACAGTTAAATGTGAGGATCTGAAGAGGAGTTCTTTAAAAACAACAGTCTTCTACTGTGAGTAGAGCACAAACAGGGACCTGTTGAACAGAAGAATCCCCAATGCCTCAACCTCTTGCAATATGAGCCGTGGTTGTCAATTGGCTTGAGGCAGGACCTACACCCAAGCTGGGCAGGAATTTCGTGTTGCCCCCTGCTGCCTCAGGTGCCGGTGGTTTTATGAGACATAAGTCCCCTGTAGGGCATGGTTCTGGTGCCAGGGAGGTCAGGAGGAGTTTTGATGTTGACACCTTTCCCCTTGACTCCAATGGGCTATGGGCTTGGTGCTTTGTTCCAAACTGCCTGGCTTAACCAGTGGAAGTATTGCCCACTGAACAGTGTTTTTTAGGGATCCCAATAGCAAATTTAGGTTTCAGTAGTTTAGCAACAACTGTTCATAAAGAAATCCATTATATATAGTAAATGGACTCTGTTTTATGGTGGCAAGTCATTCCAGATTGTACAGGTTTACAGCAAATTTGTACCATTAAGATCATGTAAGAGTGCATAAACACTGGAGCAGAGTCTTTCTTCTCCCCTTGCCCTTATCAGATACGTCATAGCAAAAGATGAGCTGTGATTTATTTCAGACTCATATCTTCCTGTAAGGAATGAGCCTGTCTCCTGTATGGTCTGGCGTTTGGGTGACAGATGGACACCAGAGTTTTGCAGTAAGGGACAGAGCTGCCAGCCACTTCCCTGGCATTACAAGAGCGGGTAAGATCAAGAGGTAGGAGCTTAATGAAATGTGGTCATTCACAGAGGTGAATGACTGAGATGATGGTCTGAGAAAGAGGCGTAACTCAGGAGTCAGGAGAGGGGTCACTCTTGGCAGTCACAGGCTCCTGAACAGGCAACTCCTGGGGGTCTGAAAGGGCGAGAGACAAGGGACACAGGTTACAAATGAGGTTCTGATTAGGTACAAGGAGAAAAAAAATATCTTCACTACAGGGGAGGTCAAACACAGAACACATTGCCCAGAGAGTTTGTGGGATCTCCATCGCTAGAGATATGCAAAACTTGGTTGGACAAGGCCCTGAGCGAACCTGATCTGAGTTTGAATTAGTAGCTAACTTCGCAGTTGGTGCTGCTGTGAATGGGGGAAGGAGGTGGTTGAACTTCAGAGGCCACTTCCAGCATAAATTATCCTGTCATTATATGTTTTTATGTGTGAGCTGGGAATAAAGTAAGGTCAGTGACAGAGATCATTTTTGTTCTCAGTGAGCTTAGGACCCTGCAGATTTCCACAGAACAGATGGGAACGTGGTTTTGTAACTCTGTTTTTTGTTGAGAAAAACTGGCTTCCAGAACTGATAAGCGTGCTAGGTTGCATACAGTGACTGATTCCTGCCAGAATCCATCATCCAGGGGACTCTGATTCTGTATAAAAATCTACCATCCCAGGCCTTTTCTTTTTCTATTGATGTCAAAGGTATTTCTGTGGTAGAGAAGGGAATGGATTTAAGTGTAGGTTTTTCTTTTATTTATTGATTCTAAAGCCAGACTCTCAGGTCCTTACTCAGTTTGGAGAAAGTCTTGATTTGAGACAGGCACCATGATGATGTCAGTGTCAGCTTTTCCTAAGCAAGGACATGAGGACTGGGATCAGTAGTCTTTTGGTTGAGTGGGAACTGGATGAAAATTAAGAGGATTCTCAGAATTTGTTCTATATGGAAAAGTCCTTCTGTAGGAGCTGCTCTGCTACCAGAAGTACTTTCTTAATCTTTCATGTGAAGAAGAGTCTCTCCAGCTGTTCACAGAACAAATCAACTTTATCAGCACTTTTATTATCATTTGCCTTAATGAGTTTTCAGTTTATCTGATTTTAAGGAAGTCACTGCTACAATTCTTTGATTTGCAGCTGGAGTGTAAAAAGCCTCCAAATGTTTGTGTTTGTTTTTTTTTTAATCCAAGGGAAAAACATATTTTTTTGAGTGCTAAGGAGTTCCTTTCAGCTTTCTAGTTACTTTGTAAAAATACGCTGTCTGGCAGGCTGAGCCAGCCGCTGATAGTGGTGGCATAGCTGGCTGGTTTGGGTTGTGTACAACCAGCGTAACTAACGGGTATCAAAACATGAGCTAACAAGTAGAGCAGAGTCTCTCCTGCCACGCTGACACGTGCAGCTTGTTTTGTTCTCCAGATGGAAACCACACCACGGTGAGCTGCCAATACCTGCAGCCGGTTATTTAAAAAAAGGTACGTGGTTGTGTTCATATTGGAGCCTGGCACCCCTTGTGAGCATGAACTTTGTGTGTAGCTGTCTCAAATCAAACTAAAGGTTAGTAAAATACAGAGTGTTAATCTAACAAACCTCTTTGACTATTGCTACTCGTAATGTAGAATCACGGAATCATTCAGGTTGGAAGAGACCCTAGGGATCATCAAGTCCAACCATCTGTCCCACTCTACAAGTTCTCCCCTACTCCATATCCCTCAACACTACATCAAATCTACTCTTAAACACAGTCAGGGATGGTGACTCCACCACTTCCCTGGGCAGCTCATTCCAGTGCCTGACCACTCTTTCTTTGAAGAATTTTTTCCTAATGTCAAGCCTAAACTTACCCTGCTGCAGCTTGAAGCCATTCCCTTTTGTTCTCATTCTTGTAGAGATGCATGAGTATGAAGCTGCCAATGTATACAGGCATTATATTATATTTACAGTGTCAAGAGTTGTAACAGCACTGGGCTCTTTCCCTTGTTCTCATCTGATTCCTGTACATATTAACAGGACTTACAGGCCATGTTGTTTGTGGACTGCACTCTGTGGAGTTCAAATTTTGTAATGTTTGTACAGTTTTTGCCATGTTTGTTTTTTTTTTTTTTTTTTTTTTTTTTTTTTTTTTTTTTTTTTTTTTTTCTCTTCCAACTGTTATCTGATGTTTTCATCTGATGTCATGGTATGAATGAAAAGAGAGCCAACAAAAGGCAGAACAGCTCCAGAGAACCACAGGAACACACAGCATAAACACCATGGTTTGAAAGCAAAGCTTTGCTACAAGTGCTCAGGTCTTACTGTTTCCTTGCTAATACTTCCCTTTCTGAATCACTTTTTTGTTTATTTATCCAGCTCCCATCTGAGCCACATTTTTTCTGCACTTTAGAAGAATTAATTTGCTTTGGCTTCCATTTATCTAAGTCTGTGTTGAAATCCGTTTATTTATTTAAATGTGCATGCATGGGCTTATCAGAGTTAGGCCTGTTGGCCTGTTGTTAGAAAATAGAATCACGGAATCATAGAATGGTTTGGGTTGGAAGGGACCTTAAGGACTGTCGAGTTCCAGGCTCATTGCCAGGGCCAGGGACACCTCCCAATAGCCCAGGCAGGTGGGATCTCGTGAGACAGGAGTAGAGGGGCAGGATCACCTCCCTTGACCCACTGACCACTCTTCTTTTGATGCAGCCCAGGATGCTGGTGGTTTTATGGGCTGCCAGTGCACACTGATGGCTCATGTCATGCTTCTCATCCAAAATACTATGGCATTAATTATCATTTTCCATTCAGTTGCCTTTCCAATTTCAGTTTGTAAATCCCTAACAACAGAACCTTTTCTGTGAATAGCTATTGCTTGTACCCCCTTGATTCAGAACTGGGGTTCAGCGATCCACCCAGTACTCTGCCTTTAGCACTGTCCATAAGGGATGCTGTATGGGAAGCTGTGCAGGGAGAGCACGTGAGCCTGACCACTTTTTGTTGTACTCCCCAGTGATGTACAGTCATAGGTCTAGGAGGGCTCAAGGCTACATCTCTGCCTACTCTCTTTAGTTTTGGACTTCTTGTCTGTTATTTGTCTAGTTCATCAGTGAACCTGCTGATACTATTTTGGTACCACAGTGTTTATGACAGCAAGTTTACAAACGGCTGTGTAAAAAATTACTAATCCACTGTAATTATTGCTACTTCTAAGGAAGTAACATGGTAGCATCTTAAACACAGATCAGACGTCTGTTCTACCTTGGACTTTAGAAACCTAATAGAAGATGATTCCTGTTCCAAGGAGCCTACTGTGTAATTAAAGCATCTTTGAGCAGAACTGCAAAGTTCCAGAAACTTTTGGACCACAAAGTGCTGAGTGCCTGTTCCAGTACCTTTAGTAAATTTGATTACTAAACCTGAACCTAGTCAAGGGGTGTCTTCATTGGCCTAAAGTACATCCCTTTTCTCTCTTTCTGTTCCATGGGGCTTTTTTTCAGTAGACCACCTGAAATGTCTTGATCTAGGGATGGGATGGAGGGGATGCAGAGACCTAAAGGTACACTTAAAATGGGTACCTAATACTGAACTTGCTCTCCCTGTGTCCATGGGAGATGTGGGAAGAAGTGCTGGGCAGTAGGTATGTTCCTTGGAAAGCAGTTCCAGCTGCGGGGTGTTCCGCACTGCGGTCTCTTTTCTGAGCAGCAGCAGTTTTGCAGCATGTGTTCCTGTCAGGCTGCTTATGCGACTGCACAGGCTGATTCTAGACCTCTCAGCGTTTAATAGTATTACACAGAGATTTTGGTGTCATTTTTTCTAACTGATATATAGCCTTACCTCATGAAAGTCTCTGCCCCAATGAGCCTTCTGCCAGGACAACCTGGTTTTGGATAAACTGCGGTTGTTGCTGGTACGGTCTGAAGCACTTGCTCTTGCTGAGGCTCAGCATTTTCCTTTGAAATCTTCAGAAAATGACTCCCACCGTTGTCAGAAGGCAGACAAATGCCAGATTGCAGACTTCACCTCCAAAGGAGCGTAACATGCTGCTGAACGCCACGGCAGCTTCAGCCAAGGCTTGCCTGTTGACACAGTCAAAGTCATGGTCTCTTTACCTTTGGCAGCCGCCCTCGGTGCTATTGTTCCAGCCACCAAAGGACAAGCTTGCTGTGACATTTCCAGCCAACCCAGTCGTGGTGCCATGCACCGCTGGTCTCGCCTCACCAAGGACATTGCCATCCTGACTCTGGTCACCCCAACCTCATTCTTTCGCCTTTCCCGCTGAACGTTGGGGTTTTGGGGAAGCTCGTGGGACTCCCTGGGCCCCCTCTAGTGGAGAATTGATGCAAAGGTCGGGCGTTTCGTCTGGGAAAAATGAAATACTTTTGTCTTCTTGGGTGGTGGCAGTTCCGTGTCTGCTGAAGTGCATGTTGGGAGACCGAAACCCCGTTGTTTGATCCCATGGTTTTGTTACTTTAAAAGCCAAAGGTGAATCGAATGTGTAGCAAAGCTTTTTGTAGAGGATAAAATGCAGAGCATCCATCGGCGGTAGTAAGATCGCCTAGTTCTGACGGGGAGCATTTGTATGTCTAGAAGTTTTGTAGCTGTGGGCAAGTACATTTGTGTTAGTGTTCTTATGAACAACAAGCAAATGAATTATTATAATTTTTAAGGAGAAGGTTTCACTGTTTTAGCACAGAAGATGCCTTTTACCAGTGTCAACAGAACTATTAAATTTGGAGTTTAATTCAATTTGCAATATGCTCATTTAAACTTTTGTACTGACTTTTGAAATGACAGTCATCAAGAGATGTGCTTAAATTCTCATTGGAGATTAAATAAGGGGAGAGTGATTGCTTGAGGAACCGGTCTTCTGAAATGCTGAGATGCCTGAGAGAACTCCTGCTGTCTGAGGGGCAATAAGCATTTCACAGAAGCTGCTCCTGTGCAGAAATAAAACACAAAATAGGAAGACAAACTGTCTGTTTTACAAAACCAATTTTGCTGGAGGTGGTAATGATGTTAGATAACAGGGTGACATTTTAACTTCTTAGACACATGATTCAGCAAAACACTGCTCACGATTTTACAGCGGGAAATAAATCTGAGTTTGTATTTTTTTTAGCTGTTTTATCTATGTGGAATGCGCAAAAGTTGTTGGCAGATAAACTTCAAAGCAGCTGTGCTTAGGATGTTGAAGCTCTGCAGTGTTATCAGACCCAGCCACAGAGATTACATTTTAGCATTAGTGCTGCAAAACTCATGTTTGAAATGCATATTACCTCTCAGTAGATAGTGCTGTTCCTCCCTCCCTCCCTTCCTTCCTCCCTTCCTTCCTCCCTTCCTCCCT
>VZTM01018982.1:158267-208988 GCA_013400555.1 Jacana jacana
CCTTCCTTCCTTCCTTCCTTCCTTCCTTCCTCCCTTCCTTCTCTCTCTTTCTCTCTTACCGACTCTCAGTCTGTTTCCCAGAACTTTTCTTCTGCCACATCTTTTCTTTTTTTTCCTTTCCCCTTCCCACCCTCTTCCATCCCTTCCCTTCCTTCTCCCTTCCCAACCCCCTGCTAGTCTGTCTTCCAGCGCTTTTCTCAAGCACCGTTTCCCAAATCATGCTGTGACACCTCACCAGAACAGACTTAGTGTTTACTGTACCCTGACACGTAGTCGTGCGTTAACCCCGATGGGCCCTTGTGGAAGAAAGCAGTTGAGAGCTCATATTTCACTTTTTAGCATCCTTTTCACTGCTGTCCTGATGGTGGTCTCCTCTGGCCTTTTTTCTCTGCTTGACTTTCTCCATGTTTAACCTTTCCTGAAATCACTTCTACTATTACTGCTGACATTTGAGTCACTCATCTTGGGAGGTGATACGTGAGACAAGTAACGTTAAGATAGTACAGTCAGCTGCTCAAAGGTGTGTTTGGACAGCCTGTGCCCATAATCACATTCCTGCCTTGAAAGAGAGCTGGCTGGCTGAGAGGCGACACTGGTGGGTTTCATTAGGTGACCTTATTTCAGTGAGGGAGTTGGTCAATAGAGTCCTTAGCATAGTTATTCACACCTCTGCTGTAGGTATTTGGTGACTGGCTATACTTAGGGTGGTTTGGTTTGGAAGAGACTTTAAAGATCACCTAGTTCCAATCCCCGCCCTGTGCACAGGGACACCCCCCACTAGACCAGGTTCCTCACAGCCCCATCCCTCCTGGTCTTGAACTCTTCACTTTCTCTGCTGCTGACCTTTTTTTTTTTATTTTATTTGGGATTCCTAATGTTTACAACAGGAATCCATATACATACATGCAGAGCTGCAGGCACGCATGTGTGCATTCATGCATGCACACACCCGTGCTGAGGCTTCGTTAATTGAGGTTGACTGCTGTTATTTTTTTAATTACAAAGCATATTTCTCCATATTTCTTTGCCCTGCTTTGTTTTAGCTTCACCTAATGCACTGGAACTCCACACTGTACAGCAGCATCGATGAGGCGGTGGGGAAGAAGCACGGCATAGCTATTATTGCTTTGTTTGTGCAGGTAAGTTTCCCAAGTTGCAGGTGTTACCATGCACTGTCGTTTGTCTCAGGAAAACAAGTTCCTTTCCTTTTCATTTTTAAGGATTTCATAAAGGAAACCAGTATATGTCTGCTGGAATTCTATTCAAAAGATACTCCTCAGTCCAGTCTCCTGTGTTTGTGCTAAATAAGTAATTTATGTTTAAACAGGATATTGGGAAGTATGTTAGTTTACTTAAAGAAAGGATAATATGTAGTTGGCCATATCTTAGTGACTCCAGCTCTAATCAGAAATCCACTCTCCATTCCTCTGAGGGCAGAATGAGGGCTCCCAGGAGGTAGGGGTGCTTCACTACCTCTGTAATGTATTTTTACGCATTGCTAGTTGGGAATTGAGGAAATATACAGAGGAGAGGAGCAAAGAGGGAAAAAAAAATACCCTATAGAGCTGAAAAGTCATATTAGAATTGTCCTTTTCTGAGCACAGGGCCAAGTGTGTTTTTTCACACAGGAGAGATGTGAGGTGGGGTGATATTGCTTCTTCAGGGATGCCAGACTGAGAGTGTAGAGAATCTCACCACAAACCCTCAGAAAAGCTGGTGATGAGGAGGGTTAAGGCTTGCTGGGGAGAAGGTATAAAAAAGCCTTGGAAGTCAGCCCCATAATCTAGCGGCTGTTGGAGGGTTTTCAAGGGCTGCACCCTATAAAGAAGTTTTTCAGTTTTACTCCTCAAACACTAAATTCTCATCCTCCTCATGAGAAATGGCAAACTGTTTTATTTAAATGGGTTTGGAGGAAGAGGTTTAGGGTTCGTGCTTAGATCAAATGAGTTTTCTTTCACAGTGATATTATTAATTTGTCGTATTCCATAACAAGTTTATGAGTGCCTTTGAGCTTTACCTCTGTTTGAATTTAAAGGTACATTGCTTACAGCTCCAACACTCGGATAGAGCTGCTAAAAATAAAAATGGAAGTTAGAAAGTCTTCAGTTTTGTATCCTAGAGGGCTGTGTGATAATTGCTTATGTAAGTCACCTTCTAATTCCAGCAGAGGTAACATTCAAGTTAGTTAGAAAGTTATATATAAGTTCTTAAATAAATCTGAAATTTCAATGATACATTTTCCATTTCTGGTCTCTCACCTTCAGCAGAGTTCTTGAGGGTTTTTCATTAGCCAAGAAAGGCATCGTATATTACAATTGACCAAGGGAAAACAGTATTTATGCTGTTTACTAAAGGAGCAGGGAGAGGAAATTCAGTGACCATTTTTTTCCTGTTAAAGGCATGGAAATATAATAGTTTTGCACCATAGTTCTCAAACACATAATTTTAAGGTCAGTGAAAATATTTTCACTGATTTACATGACAGCCCTTGGTGATTATTAATTTAGAAACAGCGTCTTTGAAGTGATTTCAATACCTTTTATGCACTTCTAAGGTTTTAAATGGAAATCCCATTCTGAAAAAAAAAGAAAATCCTCTTAAATTCCTAGAAATAACAAAGTTCCTTTTTGTTGGCATTCAGTTGTTGCCTTCCAGTGACTACTGTGTCATTCTATTCCAAAAGAAACAAAAAGCAAACAGTTTTTCAGGGTTTTCCTCTCCTGTTCTCACTTGAACCTGCTTCGTGCCTCCCCTCGTACATGTACACATTGGCAAAGAAATCAAGTGGAAGGTGGTTCTGACTCTTCCTATTTTGACAAAGTTGCTCTGAAGGTAAAAGCGAGGGTCCTAGAATGGGTGATTTTGACCAGAAGCAGCTGAAATCAGTGTGCAGAGGGAACAAGGCTAAGGGAAAACAAGAATCTCCTATTTCAACGAGTTTCTTTTGGAAAGCTTTATCTTCTCTACCTTAAAGATGTTTGGTAAAGGGAGTACTGCAGGCTGTTGGGAGCCTGGCTTTTGCTGGCAGGATCCCAGAAACGCCCTAAAGGAGGGAATCTGCCATTCTGTGCTCTGCAGGCAGGAAAAAACTCCCCTGAGCTTCAGAAATACCTTGGGCCAGATTTGTAATGCTGTGGGAGCAAATCCAAAAAGTGTCTGTCGTGTTTGTCCGCTCTGTTCCTTCCTGTGTACCTTTCTGACAAAAACTGGTAAGGACAGACTGCATCCTTGGCATTCATATGCCGTAATGATGCATGATTTTGACTCCACGTGCAGTATATGCTGCAAAACAGGCTCAATCAAAATTTAACAGACTTAACTGACTCTCTCTCGTTCTGTGAGTTTCTGTCTCTGCTTTAAATTCGTTTGTACCTCGTTTACTTTTGACTGGTGGCCTGATTTAATGATGTAATTGTTTGGAGTTGCCATGTCTCGATGCATTTGGTTAGCACGAGGTTGTGCAGTTCAGCTGAAAACAGCTACAGAACTTACTGTTTTGGTTGCCCTCCATCTTGCCTCACAGTTTCTGAAACAGAGAAAAATACTGAAACTCCTCTTTGCTTGCTGTATTTCAGATAGGAAAAGAGCATGTAGGCCTAAAGGCTGTAACTGAAATTCTGCAAGACATACAGTACAAGGTAAGGCACCGTCTGGAGAAATGCTTCCTGCACTGACCAGAGGGGAAATGTGCAGAGGCTCTATATGAAACCAAGAGAAGGGCTTCAGATGTGCCTGTAGGAAAATGGTGTGTGAAAGCCATCATTTGGTGGCCTGTATCAGAACCTCAGCATTTTACAGTAATCAGATAATGTGCAGTCTCTGTAGTTCCTTTTCTGGTCAAGCCAGATCTAGTCAAGCCAGAAAGCTTGATCTCCTACACCACTAACTGATTGCAAATACTACCTTTTTAGTGATTATCATGGAGTCAGTGTGAATGTAAGTAAGCACTGCAATATACTTAGTGAACACCAGCAGCAGGATCTTCAGACTTACCTGGTTTTAATTTGTAGAGGATAAGAATAGATGAACTGAGCGCCTATATTTGATTGCAGTGGGAAATCAGCAAAAACACAATGCCGTCTCCTCAGGTGGATTATGTGTGGGGATCCTGAAGGACAGATAATAAGTTTAACAGGGCTGAGGAGATATGAGTGCTCTCCAGAATGTTGATGGCATCTTTAATGACCTTGGGCAAGTTACTTCCATCTCTCTGCTTCATGGAGTCCGTCTGTAACATAGAAATAGTCGTACTTACCTTTGATTTTTAAGGATTTTAAGAGGTGTCAATGAGCTGTTGTGTATTGGTCTGGAGTGATTAGCCGTTCACTTCAGGGCATGCTGAAGGGCAGAAAAATTAGAAGCTGTTATTAGAAGGGAATTGAAAATCTTGTAGTTAAATAGTATAAGGTAGACTTCAGTCATGATGTTTAGTATTGCAAACTCATTGTTTCTGAAGGTGTCAGAGAAAACAATAGTGTACAGAACTCTGTAGGTTTCATTATTAAAAGGACAGCCTTTCAGTGGAAGTTCGTGAAAGGCCTGGTCATCGTGAGTGTGTTATACTGATGATTTCCAGAGGGCCAGCATCAAGTACACGTTTTTGGCGTACCTAAAATTTACTTGCATTAAGTGTGTGGCACCAGCATTATCTTGTTAAGTGTTAACCATGTCAGTCAAGGAAAAAACTCACTTTTGCCCTTGTTTTTTCAACTCATTTTGTATGGAACCCCTGAATTTCATGTAGGGAATTTCAAGGCTGGGACCTGGAAGGAGCCCACGTACTAAAGGCAGAAAGTTAACAAACTGCTGAGATAACCTCAGAAGTAAAATATGAAATAGAGTTATATCCCATGTTTGTGTAGCTGCAAGGACAAATGCAATGATGATTAAATGGGGCTGTTAATGAGGTTGCTTTGTACAAAAATTCAAGGTCTAGTGTTACAAGAACACATAGTGTTCTTTACCTCTCCGCTCATCATCATTTTCATAAGAAACGAGAGATGAGATTAATTTGTGTTCATTTTTTCAGGGAAAGTCCAAAACAATACCCTGTTTTAATCCCAACTCTTTGTTGCCAGGTAGGTGCCTTTGCTTACTTTTGTGTGTGTGGATTACCAGCTAATTGCAGAGACGATCTTGATCTAAAGCATAGCCTAATGGCGAGCCTGAGAGCATGTCCCAAAGCATTTTGCACCTAGTGGTGCTAACAGGGATAAGGATGAGGCCCCTTTGGAATTATTGATAAATCTGCACCTTCATCGTGCAAATGGGATGTGATGCTGTAGTTTATACCCCGCTGGCAAATGCTATGGCTAGATTTCTTCATAATTTATCATCCCACCTAGAGGGTGAGCTATGTGCAGTCCTTCCTCTACTTTGGCATAAACTAGGAAGCTGGTATTCCTTAGGCAGAGGCCTGTTTTCACTCAAGAAAGCAGAAGGTTACCCACTTACCAAGGTAGCTTTTTGGCAGCAGCAAAAGACAATGCCACAGTGCAATGACAGCCGTATAACATACAAACAGTAGTGACAATGGGAGGCAAATTCAAATTCATGTAGCTAAAAATTAAAGAGTAATAATAAGAAACACCTACCTTGCCATGAAAAAAAAATGTGACTATTTAAAAAATGCCTTTCTACAAGATTATGCAGGGAATCCTTCTGAGATAAATTCCTTGTGAAATGGCAAGATCTTTAACTTTCTGAAGTAATCCAGGTCTACTTAAACTGTATTAATTATATCAAAAGAATTTGGTTGACTTTGGTTGCAAAGCCAAGTGTTCAGCAGTTAGGAATTGCAGGAATTAAGGCTGCCTGTACCCCTTCATGCATTAAAAAAACATCTTTTAATTGCGTGACCGTAAGTTATTTTTCACAGGGCCCTGCCTCACAGCTCCTGTTTGATGCTGATCGAGTCACATAAACCAAAACCTTCACAAGTCATCTCTAACTATGTGTTCCTCATTTTCTAGGTGCCCGACTTGAGATCATGGGGTCTGATTTGCAGAAGTGCTGAGTGCTTACATCTCCAACTGAAGTCAATGGGAGCAGTGCTCTGACTGCATTAAGTGCTATAGAAAGTTAACTACTCTTGAGAAATCAGGTTCTAAGCATCTCATACTGAACACCTCAAATGAATAGATGCATTTGACCTTAACTTCTCTCTGCCTCAGTTCCCCAGCTTTCAAGTGTGGGGGTAATCCGTCCTTCCTCACCGCTCTGGGGTGTTGGAAGGATAAATTAATTCATGTTTGTGAAGCACTCAGACACTGAAGAAATGAGTGCATTAGAAGCAGGAAAGATGAGAAAATGTGGTCCTTCTAATAGGCAGGATTTGAATAGCATGGGAAAAAGAAGACCAAGGACCACATATTGTACTGAGAAAGCCAAATATTAGTAGGTGCTTTTCAAAAGAAAATCATCCATCTTCACAAGTGAATGATGAAAGATGCTCTAGAAAAGACATACATGATCACGTAACAAGATGGTGTCACAATGCATGCACAGGATGGGCTGAATTAATTCATGCAGTTCTTAACTTTTGAGTGTTTGAACATGCAACTTGCTTTCAATGGATGTGCTATCCGTTCCTGTCTGTTTGCTATTTGAGAAAGAAAATTACACCAGCAAACCAGAATCCACTCACTGACAGCCACAGGCTTACTTCTACGGATATGGCTCTGAGCTAGTAGTGAAATGGCCCTAACAGTTTGATTAGGTCAACCAAGGAAGTTAATTTGCTTCCAGTCTCCCATTCTGTCCTTGTCAAGCTAGTCACAACCTTCCCCCTCATTCTCCATGCCATGATTAACCAGCCTTTGTCTCCAGATCCCCTCTAGGTTTGTTTGTAAGTCCTCTGGTCCTCCAGTCCTCCTTTTCTGGTCAGGCAGTTTCCTCTCCGTCTTCTTAAGCTGTGTCAGGGAATTATTTGTGAGCACGGTCTACAGCAGGAAAGGGAAGCCTTGTGTAGTCTCACTGACAAAGTGCAATGTGAATGGAATCTCTGAAGTCTTAAAATTAAGATAATTAGAATGAAACGTGTGTATGTAGAGTTAAGACTCTGCTTGGACAAACTTGTATATTTTGTTGAGAGACATTTATTCTAGTAGTTATTTACAAACCTATTAGTATGTTTTTAAACTTATTTAAATAAGTTCATTCTGAAATAAACCTTGGTTGTTTTTTCCCCCACTATGAAATTCCACTCACCAGTGCATCTCAAAAAACATGTCACCAGAACTGCGAACTGAAAAGTTTGGCTCGAACTGTTGCCACTGAATTTTTCTAAATAATGAAATCAACTCATCCTTGAGATATAACCCAAACATAGAAGTCGGTTAAATTTTGATCACCACAATCCCTCTGCCTTCAAAATGGGATGTTTCTTGTAGCTTTTCGCACTAACGGGAGCTCTTTCCCACCACATTATTCATTTGCTGTGTTAGTGTAAGGAGCCGTGCACATTATTTTTCTCCTCCATAAAGTGACATTTTCATCTACAGGGGGAAGTTACTGTAATATAATGACCCCAAGCTCATGTACATTCACATGAGAACATAGTGAACAGGTTCTTGACTGGTTATGAATTCGCACCGTAGCTTACTGCATACTAATGTCATCAAATGAGAAAGCCCATGGCTATCATAAGCTGTCATAATTGAAAGACACACTTATCTGCCTTAATGTCATTAAAATTCCACATTTCTTTGAATTTCAGATCCTCTTCTGCGTGACTACTGGGTGTACGAGGGCTCTCTGACCATTCCTCCCTGCAGCGAGGGTGTCACCTGGATATTATTTCGCTATCCTTTGACCGTGTCCCAAGTGCAGGTAACGGCTGTGCTTAGAGTGACCTTGGAATATGGTTATGAGCTAAAGGTTATAGCGTGCAAATATATATATTGGGACATGATATCTGTTCTCCTTGAAGATCCCATTAGATCAGTACATGGCTTTTCAAGTAAAGGTTAAGCCTTTTGAATCACTGAAAGCAATGCAAAGGTCAGAGATGAAAAACCTTGTTATCATTTATCATCTGCATTTAAAATAATTCTTTATTAAAGTGAAAGAAAAAGAAAGAAAGAAGTCAATGGGCAAAAGAAATTCAATTCTTTGTAATTGTAAGCTTTCAAATATCACTGCTTTTTGATGTTAAAGGAACAAAAAAGCACAGGGAGACACTGTGTGCTGGAGAATGAAAAATGTTAACATAGTACAGGCTAGCTATATTGCATTGAACTATAACTTATCTTGCTCTTTTTTAATTCTGTTTTATATTAAATGTCAACTGGAAACTACCTATTTAAATTTGATTTCACATCTATGTATTTTAAAGTGTTTTTTTAAATTATATCTAACAGTGGTGTGAGGCTTTTTGTAGAAATCATTTCAGATCTGTCTGCAGCTAATCCCAGTAAAAACAATGAAACGTCCCGCTGAATATTCTCTCCCAGCTGGAGGAATGTGGGTTTAATTTAAGTGAAACTATCTAGCATCCTTGAAGCTGAATGCCTTAATTTTCATTGCCTGTTCTAAAGCATATACAAAACAGAAGGAAAGAAGTATAATAGGCGATAAATTCAGATTGAAATTATTTCAATTTTAATAACCTAAAATTTTGCTAGTAGTCCCAGCATAATATTTTAACAATTTTAACAATCTGAATTTGGCAGTGTTTCTCTTCATATGAAAACTGAATTCTGCTTCTAATCATAGGATAAAAGCAATAGCTCCCAATAAACTTACTTGTGTGGTAGCTGCAGCTAATGTATCCCATCATGAATCTGATATATTTTGTTTATAAATGGATCAGTCTTATGGCTGCTTATAACTGAGTAAGTCGAAACCAGAACTCTGTTGTCATTATTAGATGCAGAATAATTTCTAAAGACAGAGTGCATTTTGTAACTTGGGAGCTAGTTCCATTCATATGGGTAAGTAAGAGGACTTAATCAGATGTGTAAAGACCTATATAACCCTGAGACATCGTATGATACTTTATTTCATGGTATTTGCAGATTCTGTTGTCTCTATTCCTGTTTAATCCAGACAGTGCATGGAGGACAGCACAGTTCAAGCCATCCTGTGGGGTGGGAGATGGCAGGGGGCTGAGTGAAAGAGGAATTAAGCAGAGAAATGCAACTTCAGTTACTATTATTTTCTGCTTATACACGACAAGAAAACAAGATGTTGGAACATGGTGTGAAGGGAATGTCTTCAGGAGAGAATATTGTCCCACTGGTGTAATGCCTGATGACAATGGCTTGGCCAGGCATACACTTCACTGGGTGAAAAACTGTATGGATGGCTGGGGCCAGACCTGTGGTGAATGGAATTAAATCCAGTTGGTGGCTGGCCATAAGTGGTGTTTCCCAGGGCTTGGTATTGGGTCTGGTTCTGTTTAACATAGTATCATAGAAAAGCAAGGCATGGATGAGGGGATCTTGTGCATGCTCAGTGAGTTCACAAATGACATCAAGTTAGGTGGGAGTGTCAACCTGCTTTAGGGTAGGAAGGCTTTGCAGGGGGATCTGGACAGGGTGAATCGAGGATCACGGCCAATGGGATGACGGTCAGTAAGGCCAAGTGCTGGGTCCTGCACTGGAGTCAAGACAACCTCACAGAATGCTAAAGGCTTGGGGAAGAGTGGCTGAGAGCTGCCCAGAAGAAAAACCCCTGGGGGCGTTGGTTGATAGTAGGCTGAAAGTGAGCCAGCAGTGTGCCCAGGTGACCAATAAGGCCAACAGCATCCTGACCTGTAACAGGAACAGCATGATGAGTAGGACTAAAGAAGTGATTTTCCCCCTCTACTCGGCATTGGTGAGGCTCCACCTTGAGTGCTGTGTTCAGTGTTGGGCCCCTCACTATGAGAAGGACATTGAGATGCTGCAGTGGGTCCAGAGAAGGCAGCAGAGCTGGTGAGGGTTCTGGAGAACAAGTCTTATGAGGAATGCTGAAGGAACTCAAGTGGTTTAGCCTGGAGAAAAGGAGGCTGAGAGAAGACCTTATCACTCTTTACAACTACTTGAGGGGAGGCCGTAGGAGGTGGGAGTTGGTCTTTTCTCCCAAGTAACAAGTGATAGGACAAGAGGAAATGCCCTGAAGTTGCACCAGGGGAAATTTAGATTAGATATTAGGAAAAATTTCTACACTGAAAGGGTTATCAAGCATTGGAACAGGTTGCCCAAGGAAGTAGTTGAATCACACTCCTTGGAGGTATTTAAAGATGGGAAGACATAGTGCTTAGGGACATGGTTTAGGGGTGATTTTGGAAATATTAGGTTTTGATGATTTTGGAAATATTAGGACTTGATGATCCTAAAGGTACCTTCAAACCTAGGTGAATCTCTGATTCAGTATTACCTTCTTACTTTAATTACTAAGCACATCCTGAATACCTCTCTTTTAACCAGAGGTATTCCTACAATGCCTGAGGAAAAGAGTGTGATTCATAACCATGGACTTCTTTAGGTGAGGGTTCACTGGTTTGTGTTGCTGCATTGCTTTGATTGGTATAAACCCAATCCAACAAGAACATTGCAGTGAAGGGCTCATAAGTCATAGAGTGGTTTGGGTTGGAAGTGACCTTAAAGATCATCATGACACAGTATGCAGGTGAGGTGGGGTGCTGGAGTGGAGTGAGAGGTGGGAGAGGACTTACTCCAAGATGATCCACAACACTTTTTACTCATTGTAGATCAGCATCAATTAGAAAAAAGATCCTCACTGCTAGTTTTGAGTGCAACAGCATTGAAGTCAAGGTTGTGCAGAAAAGACTTTTTAAGAACATGAAGGACTTTTGCCAAGGTTAGATAAAAATCTTAACTTGCATCAGATACTGCTTTTAGATGTCAGTTGAAAATAAATTTGGGGACAAGTAAGTGAGAGGCGGTGATTCTGGGGTTCTAAAGTCAAGAGGGACTGAGAGCTGAGAGTTTTCCTGGATGCCAAAAAGAAGATTTTGGGGGTGCCAGGATATTTTGCTGTAGACTTGCCACCCAAGATTTTAACTTGTAATTAACATTATGGCTGCAATTAAGTATCTGTCCTCTTTTGTGCCTGTGGGCATGAGTGCCTATGAGAGATTCCATTTAAGGAGAGATTAGAAATGCAAGGGCTTGTGTCTATGAAAAATAAGAGGATGTAGTATAGTATATACTATTCTGACTCGTCCATGGAAGCTTGATAAAGGCATTTAATTTTATTAAGCCTGCTGTTGTATTAAAGCATAGATATCAGTGCAAATGCATTGCTAATGAATTTAAATACATTATTTTTACATGTCATTAACTTGTAGAACGTTCTGCTGTGGGGTACTAATGCACACAGCTTATGAAACTTCCAGTGATTTACATAAAAACTAGTAGCATCTCTAGTTATAGCCAGTAACAGACAAATTCAAGGATTTCTATTTTTATTTCTCAGGTCATAAAATAATCAACTTCTGAGTGTCAATAGCAAGTAACAATAAAGAATAGGTTTTATTGCCTTCTTCTGATGAAGCTAGTTAATGTATCAGAGAGAAGATACTCATTCACATTCTCATTTCCTGTAATTAACATAGCAGTATTGATTAGCTAACGAACTGTGGGTCACAAGGGGGAAAAATGAATAAAATTGCAATTCTAGTTGATGGGTTTGTCTGTGTATTTCCATACGTGCTTAATTCGAAACAAGGGAGAAGTGACTGGTTATATGAACAGCAGAAGAGTGAGCCGGGACTGCAGCATCAGGATGTGCTTTCCTGGAGTCCAATGCTATTTCCTTGCTGCAAATCATTGTCTTTGACATGAGGCATTGCTTCCATCAGAGAGACATTTCCTTCATAGGTGGTTCTAAAGTGTGCTGGGGACTCTTCTCCCCTGGAGAATAAGGACTTTGCAAATCTGGCTCTTGGAGTTTTATTACTGAGCTCAATGTTAAGGGAGCTTATCTGGAAAGCTGCAGCCTGCAGTGCTCTTCTTCAGTATTCCTGCCTTCCTTCTGTGGTTTTTGTCATCCTCCTTTGTCTTAGGTTGAAATATCCAGCCCAGAAAGAACTGGGTTGAGTGCTTTTGTGAGACACCTCACCCATGCACATACACTGCTGAAATACAGTGGGAGAAAACAGGAAAATCCCTACTATTGGGCCAGTAAAGAGCAGGAGATAATTGAAAAAGACAAGCTTGTGCTTCTCTATGGTATATTTTTTTAAAAACAGGACACTTGTGAGTAATGTGCTTGGTGGTTCCCTGAAGCTTAGAACCAATGCATTGTCTAAACCACTCAAGGTAGGGATTTTACATCCTTTTGTCTACCTCATTCAAAATCAAGACCCCCGAAAGTACAGAAATAGTAAGCTCCACGTGGAGCTGGAGTGGGAATTGTGCAAAATTTATGTAGTCTGTGAAATAAAGCAAAGCACTGAGAGGCTCATGGTATTCTGTTCCTGGGGAAGCGCATCTGGTCTTGGAAGGTGTCATGGAGACATATGAAATTTTCCATCAGAAGGAAGATGCTTCTCTTCCTCACGCAGAAGAAATGTTTGTAGATAAAACATGCACGTTCTATTCTTCAGCAAATATTTAAATGAAATGGAAGAAAGTAGCATTCGTGATCTGAATACAGGGAAGTGGTAAAAACATTCTTGCAAAATTCTACAAAATGCAGACTACGTGCTTTAACTCGGTAGAAAGGTGACTGTTAACATTGTGGATTTCCCTCTTCAGTGGTTAGAACTTGATCCCGAGTTTTGGCATGAACAGGCCTACATGGTCCTTAGTGTCTTCTGGACATGAGAAGAACTTTTATAAATGGCTATTCCTGTTGAAAGTGTGTGACTATTCAAGGGTTCTTAGATGTGTGCCTCTAAAATATCTGTTTCTGCAGAAGTCCTACAGCATTGACCTGTGAGGGGCGGGGAGGAGATGGTAGGTAGGTCCATGTGGGTTGAAGCAGGATGAGTGGGACACACATATTGCTTTATAACATGGAAATTTAATAGGTAAAGCAGTGTCAGCAGACTCTTCAAGAGTGAGGAACACAAAGTGTAGAGGTCTCTGCCATGGGGGTCTGAACCACGATCTGAAGGACTAAACAAGGAGGCTGGAGATCTCAGAAGCATTTCCCCCTTGGAGCAGGGCTACAATTCTTGATTTCCCCAAAGACTAAAGAGCACTCACAGGGATCAGACCAGTCCTGCTTTCCTGACTGAAGAAACTGGAAGCTGCTTTGTGAGGAGTACCTCCCGGAGAAAGATTTCACTGTGGGGTTTGGGGCACAACATTATTAGTTGTAGCAGGAGACACCTTGCAAATGCCAGCTTTGCAGAGTCTGCTCTTCCCTCTCCTTCATCTGTGTTTGTTTGAAGTCTGTCATTCTCAAAAGATCAAACAAAAGCCACATTCTTGTAAAATGTTCTTTCCTGAACTTTCAGACTTTCCAGAGTTGATTCAGATGGTGAAAGAGGCTACCTTAACAAAGCCCATTCAGTGACTTACCAGCACTTGATTCCTGAAGACTTTTTCAGTTCCAAGTCTGTAGTGGGTTTGTTTTCAGTTTGCTTTAAATAAACAAACAAAATCTTCCAAAGCAGGCTTCTGCCTCCAAAAGCACCTACAAGGAGCTCTACAGTTCCTTCTGCTTTTTTGTCTTTGGTGTCTATGCTGTTGCCTNCGAAGTGTTGATTTCTAAGCACATTGTTTTTTTGAGAAAAAAAAAACAGAGCAGAGCTAGCCTCCAAATCAAGTAAACAAGCCTGTATCAATTTTGCTGTAGAGTGGAAAACAACAATGAAGTCTTCCAGGTTGCAGTGAGAAAGTATTCTCTGCAGACAGTGGAAGTATAAAAAATGCCATTACCTGCTGTTTAGTACCTCATTTCTTTTAGTTCTGGAATCACACTTGCATTCTCCTTACACGTAGGCTCTTTTTCATGGAGAAAATAACTCTCTATAATCTCTTAGATGATAAAATGATTAATTACTTCGTTTTGCATTGCATGTAGCTTCAGTCTCAAGTTTCAGCTGAGCTGGATAGTGAGGCATCACAGGGTCAGTGCAAGTACAAAGGCTCGGGCTAGGGCAGTCAGCCTGCAAGTAGGTTTTCTGCATCCAGCTAAGAAAGCTTGTCAATATACCAAAGCAAAAGCAAACACAATATTTTCAGTAGTTGTAACTACTTATTTAAAATACCAGGCTCTTAAAAATAGCACTGGTCCACAATCAGGTCCGATATTGCTGGGATATGTATTGATTTTCTTAGTTATTTTATGAGACAGAACTTGATGCTGATACCGGGGATGGAAACAGAACTTGCTCACATTCTTCTCTGCACCAGATTAGACTTAGAAAAATCTACATAGGGTCTACAAACCAGAAACATATTTGGTTTGGACCAATTGAAAGGTATTGTATTGATTTTGGGCTGTATTTGGTTTTCTAAGTACACGTAGCAACTACATCTGCAGAACTTTTGAAGTGGTATTTTGTTTTGATTGGAAAAAGCATACTTCTCATATAAAATTTTAACATATAAAATGCTTCTCTAAAGCTCTGAGTCTGTTTGGATTCTCCTGATTAGGAAAATAATTTTTATTTAGATGAAGCAACAACTTCAGGCAATAAATAAATCACTGGAAAAAATTCAAAACAATTTACAGTCACCAAGTCATCTTGAAATGCGCTTCTTGGAAGAAGACCAGAATGATTACTTTGATGTTAGAGCTGTAGGGTTGATCACAGGATATAATCTACAATGGTTAAGAAGGGCATAGATCCCCAAAAGAGCTTATGGAAAAGCAACATATAAGTTTGCCAAACCATGTGTGTAACAGTTCTTATTTTTTTCCTCTGTGTTAAATGTTTTGACAGTGCTGACAACTATTCTAAAATGTTACTGTTGATGTACATTGGCCTTCGTATATGATAAGTGAACACCCCAAGTTTCAAAGCCGCAGGGGTGGCTGGACAAGGCTGATTGTGATCATTAGTCCCATAGTGAAGAATGTATCTCAGCTTCTTCATGTCTGTTGTTCTGCCTTTCAGATAGAGGAATTTCGTAGACTGAGGACACATGTTAAAGGTGCTGAACTTTTGGAGGGCTGTGATGGAATCCTAGGAGATAACTTCAGACCAACTCAGCCACTTAGCGACAGAATCATCAGGGCTGCATTCCAGTAGCAGAGGAGGAACAACAAAAATAAATCTTTATTCAGGTAAGTAAAAGTTTAGCGGAAAAGACAAAACATTGAAATAATTTTGGCTAAAGGAGAAAACATGCTGAGTTCCTTTCACCTAATCTCATGATATGTTGTCACAATTTTGACACTGTACTGTTTTGTTTTGTCCTGCGGTATAATGGTTTGCTTACTGTTGGTTCTATAGTGGCTGGAATAGTTTGGTTACTATTAGGTTTTTTAAGTGGCTGGAATCTAATACATGATTAAGTGAATTGAAATATTTGTATTGACTTCAGTAAGGCAGTGGATCACGTGGAGTTTGATCATGGTTACTTCTTGTAGCTTTATATTTCTCCTGCTGTAGCGAGCAACAGCATAGTATGCATGGGTTATGTGATAGATTTCCCCAGTTACTGAGGTTCACTGGTTGATTTCTTACCATGTTTTCAGAAGACCAGTCATTGGTGAATCTTTCTAGTGTTACCTGTTAAAACCCTGGATTGTAGTTCTCCCTGCTTTGCAGTGCTGTTCTTTCCCAACAAGACTGTATCTTGGACAAAACCAGAGCAGATAAAAGAGGAAAGTAATTAACTTCTGCCATGGCTAATTTTTCATATATCATTCATCAAAGTAGTTGCTGCTTCTTGCCCTCAGTGATGTTTTGAGCCTTCATTAGCTCACAGAGCAAGAATTTAAGGACTATGGATTCAGTGTTTAAGACAAAATGCACATGTGAATCTGGATTATCCCCGCTCCAGTTATTAAAGCTTCCCATGTCGTGTTCCCCTAGCCTCTGTCAGGTACAAGATAAATTCCATCAATGCTCAGCAGTTACTCCTAAACCTCACTATCCTTACTTAAGCAATGTTTTACTATAATGAAAACATGGTAATGAATTTCTTAGAGAGTTAAAGAAAATTTTCTATCAAGACAACTAGTTACCTTGAAAGTTCTGAGTCAAGACACCAACATTTATAGTTGATTTCATAATGAAGTGGCCCCACCTTGATACAAATAGTAAGACAGCTAATCTGGGAAGTCTTCAAGAAAAGAATGAGTCTGTCCACTTGCTTTCCTAAGGAGTCCTACTAATTTTTAACATAGTAAAATTTTTCATCTGCTGTCCAACAATAAACTTCAGTTAAATAATAAAAAAATTGTGTACACCCCATTATCCTATTTTACTGGTAGAATCCATTATATAAAAGCATCAGTTCTTTTCTCTGCCCATTTCATCAAAGCCATATAGAATCATAGAATAATTTTTGTTGGAAGAGACCTGTGGGATCGAGTCCAACCATCAGCCCTATGCTCATAAGAGAACCAGTTCATCCCAAGTTTCACCTGGAATCATGCTGCTGAAAAGTTTTGGGAAAGGACATTTATTTGTACATCAAATTCTTGCCCTGTCTAGGTCAGTGGTGGAACTCCTTAGTCCACATCAGGCTCAGTTGAGGAGTTAAGCCTCTTCAGAGCATGCCCTGGGTCCAGCTTCATATGAAGTTAACAAATGAGCAAGCAGCAGATAACCCATAACCCCTAAAAGGGATTGATAGTTCAGTGCTTCCAAAACCGGGCCCATTAAAACCAAAGGGGAAAATTATCTTTCTTCCTGCATATGACAGAAATTATTAAATGAGCTGGGACAGTGGCCAATGATTCCATGGTCTTTCCATATAGCATAAGCATTAAATATAGTGTATGCATCTAAACATTTTTGAAGTAAGGGTTTATTTGTATTTTATAACCCTATTTAATATCCACATCCCAGAAGTTAAGCAAAAAAAGCAAAACATCAGTGCTTTTATTAATATTGTTTTCTCATTCCCATGTTTAATTTTGGGCACATTCCTAAGTCCAGTTCTCAATTACATGGTTCTCTGCAGCCACCAAATGTCATCACTTTAATCTTGAAATGGATGTTTCAAATTCATCCCAGCTTCTGCATAAAAATTACTTGGGAAAATCATAGCAATATTAAAGTACAATTTTTCTCAGAAAGTGAATAATGCCCTCAGGCCAGTGCAGGTAATTCAAGTCTGTAACAGTGAAATTACTTGACACGCTGAGTTTGAATTTTAAGCATGAAAGAGTTCCCTTTGCAATGCTGGAGCCGACATGTAAAAAATTTCCCTTTTGCTTTCACATTTGAAATTTTATTACATTTGTCAATACCTATAAAGTTTTGTTTTAAATAATAAGATTTATCTTGGCCATGCTTCACAACATAATCTGCAGTTTTAATTCCCAAATGATGGAATTTTTAATGTAAAATGATAATAGTCACTGTAGGGCTATGCTAATTCTGGACTCTAAAACACTGAGAAAGAACTGGGGCATTGTGTAGCCCACAGAAGAAATAGCATTTGGCTCTCTCTACACCTGATGGAATTATTAATCAGAAATTCATTTGGCCAGCTCTTCTTTTTAGTTTTGATGCATCAGTCCAAAGAGCACAAAGTCCTTACACACACGGGTAAGATCTCTCTTACAGGTATCAGTACACTCCCTGTTTGTGGCATTGCACATCGTGTGGTAACAGTAGATCATAGAACATGAAGGTATATTCATAGAATCATAGAATCATCTAGGTTGGAAGAGGCCTTGGGATCATTGAGGCCAACCATCAGCCCTACTCTACAAGTTCTCCCCTACACCAGATCCCTCAACACCACATCTAATCTACTCTGAAACACAGTCAGGGAATGGTGACTCCACCCCGTCCCTGGGCAGCCCATTCCAGGCTCTGACCACTCTTGCTGTGAAGAATGTTTTCCTAATGTCAAGCCTAACTCTACCCTGCTGCAGCTTGCAGCCATTCCCTCTTGTTCTATCGCTAATTGCCCGTGAGAAGAGACCAGCACCAAGTTCTCTACAACGTCCTTTCAAGCAGCTGTAGAGAGTGATGAGGTCTCCCCTCAGCCTCCTCTTCCTCAAACTAAACAGTCCCAGATCCCTCAATCATTCCTCGTAACATTTATGCCCCAGACCCTTCACCGGTTTCGTTGCCCTCCTCTGCACTCGCTCCAGCACCTCCAGATCTCTCCTGTGCTGAGGTGCCAATTCAAATACAGAGTGAGCTGTGGGGCTGTGCCTTTGAGAAATGGAGCTAAGAGTGGCCCAGTGCTGTAGTTTGTGTTTCTTTGCCTAATGGATCTCAGTGAACTTTGCATTTGAATGGAGGTTTATATTGCCAGTCAGTATGTGTCTTCACTCTCAGTTGCTGGTAGCCTTTCTTGTTCCTGAAGTTCACAAACTCACTCTGCTGAAGTTCCAGTAACTTGGGGAACTTTCCTATTGTGTAGGTGAGAGCTGGAGTGAGCTTTCAGCAGCCATGCATCATTAGGCTACTGTGATCATTCTTCTCTTATGCCTGCTTTAAAAGAAAAACCCCAAAGATTATCAACACTAGTTCTTTAGAAATACAAATAGCAATTTCCTAGATGTGAAGAAATGCCAGTTTTTATGCTGCTTCTCAGCAGCATAAATTTTCCAATTTTTCATCGGTCATTGTTTGTCTCCCTGAGTTTAGGTTTTGTGTTTAAAAGGGCGTTGGTTTAATTGTTACGCCTCAGTCTTTGAAAGAAACTCAACTTCATGTTATCAGTGAAACAGACTATTGTTCTCCTGATTTTTAAGAGCTTGTGTATAGTGCCTAACACTCTGCTGGCACTTGAGGGTACTTGAGAATGTGCTTATATCTGAGTGCACAACTGCAGGATAGAGAGCCAAACACCTTTGGCTTGTGAGTCACACACCGTGGTCAGAGACCTACCAAAAATGCACCAAAACTGTCAGAGCATTCAGGGAATGGAGCACTTCAGGAATGGCTGCAGGCTGATGCCCTCTCAGGTTGCTTCCTACCAATTAGTTCTAATAGGAGGGAGTAGGGGGTGTGCTGAGGCTGTAAATTAACCCAGTAATGTCAGCCTGGCTTGTTTTCCCACTGCTGAAGATTTCACGTTAGTGTTGTAGCAAAATGCTTTTATTGCCTGTGTGACACACACACACCTCTGACACAGGAGCCACAGTTTAGGGATTTGGTAGCCACAGCTAGCCCAAGAGTCATAGACTGATCACCGCTGTAGTAGGAATCTATGCTGTGTCCAGGCTAGAAAATCAGTAAAGGGACCAAGCCCTAAGTGAAGAAGAACACCATTTTGAGTTGTAGCTGTTTCCAGAATGAGGAAATACTGGAATTTTCCTTGTTCAGTCATCTACTGAGCTTTTCTTAGAAATACACAAATGGTGGTGGAGGAATGGAAAACGGTTGAAATCCCGTAGTACCTAAAGAAGCAACAAAGTAGAAACAAAATATTGTCCTTCCTTTTCAAAGCTAAAAGCCCCATAAGGTAGCTCAGGAATCAGGCTCGTGTTTGTGCTCCAAATAAGATGCTTCCTGCTGACCTGAGCTCCCAGATTTCTTGATCTGTGACTCTCTATCAGCATCACACATTCTTTGCTATCCCCAATGCACTGCTATCATCAGCTTTGTTTCATGAAAAGCATTTTTAGAGTGTAATTTGCAGCTGCTTTACTGTGTATGGTTTGTACTCTGCTACTTAGGAAGTGATAATGTAGCCGGGAGTGCCAGTCATAAAAAAAAACCCCAAAAACACTCTCACAGCATGTTTATTGGCAATTTCAACAACAAAAGCTGGAGTCTGAACACACGCTGAAACTCTGCCATGTTATTTTCACTTATTGGGAAAATGCTGCAAATCAGCAGTGAGGCAGAATGGTAGGAAGCTTAAATCATCTTTGATAAAATTACATCTGTTTTTTTTTTAAATATAGAGACACCGGATGAGTAGGTGTGAGATATAGTAATGGAACAGCTCTCAAATGTCAAGGGAGTTTGAAGGACATACAGGTCCATGTGCCTGACCACAGACAGAGAAGGAAGCCTAGGATGTGTGTTCCTCCTTCAGCAACGTTATACACGTTAGGCAGTGGGAGTCACTCAGTTTTACCAGGATGAAGTCACCCAGGGAGTTTTAAGGAGAACATAACTACTCCATTGAAACTGAAGGTCCAGGTGGTCACAGGTGGTTACTCTGGTTGGAATTTGTAATTCTAATGATTTTATATGGATGAAAACGTCGCAGTGAAAGTCTGGGAACAAACCCTCCCTTAGCAGACAGCAGAGCTTTGAAAACAAACAGAAGCCAAAACCAAACTGACCAAGTTATTTGGGTTACTGAAAATGCTTTTGCACCTGATAATTGCCATTCAAGGAAGAGAATACCTGCAGCCGTTGTTGCTAGCGACGTGGTGACTTGCACCACAGTTTGTGACAGAGCAGTGCTACACAGCAAAGCTTAGTGTAACGTTAAAAAGATTTGTTTTTTCTCAAGAGAAACAAAGGTTCACTTTGGTTAGCCAGAGCTGGGGTTAAATGCTGACAGAACTAGATGTAGACTCAATAAATTGTGACCTTTCCGTGGAAGGAGTGCAAAGTGTTTCAGGAGAGCTAAGGTCTCGTGAAGTTGTCAGTTCTCTTTTCTGAGACAGTCTAAATCCACTCCTGACCATACTTTCAGGTGATGCTTTTAGGAAGGTATAAGATGGTGGTAACCTATATTCAGTGTTAAAGTGTTTTTCCCACCCATGTCCTCTGATTTTCTTTTTAGACTCTTAAACTTTTTGGTTTAACCTAGTGTTAAGGAGGAGCAGGCAAGATGCTTCTGCAAGGAAAAAAAAAAAGAGAAGCTATGCAAGAGACTGCTGGTAGGGACTGTGTTAAGACAGGGAAGGTTGAAAAGCTCTCCAGAGAGCAGATTGACTACATTTAAATAGCAGAAGAAAGTTTTTGATCGTGTTTAGTGATCTTGGCCTAAGGCTGCTGCGGTGGGGTATCTTACTTCCTCCCTATCACATGGAAAGACATGTTATCGTGGCCATTCTATTTCATTTTTCCATAGTCCCTTTATTTGCACTTTCTCAACCCTTTTGGAAGACTTTGAAAAATAATCCTTTTCACTGAAGTTTTCTTATATCTTCTCTTTCAAATGTATTCTGCCTATTACTATGGGAACATTTGGACCTTTAGTTCTTAAGAGTATACCAGCTTGTCCCTCTCTTTGCTCTTGCTGCTGCTCCTTTCTGCGATAAAGTTACTGTCTGCATTTATCCCATTTTGTACAAGTAAATTTATTCTCTGTGAGGAATCTAAGTACATAAAATTATTATATGGAAGAATTAGAAATAAATATTCTTGGAAATGTAATGTTTTTTTTTTACATTCTGAGGATGATTTCCAAATTTTAATTGACTTTATTAATAGGTTTTGGTTTTTTTTATAACCATGAGTATTGTGATAATAGCTCAGTTAGATTTCCCAGGTATTTACATTGTAGGGCACTGATTCTGAAAGAGGTTTTTTGGGAATGGTTGTTTGGTCTGTAGAGGACTCCAGAAGCAGTGGGACTCTATTTATATGTTGGACTCCACCCAAGCAAAGGAAATTTCAGAGGCAGAAATATAATCTGTAATTAAGCAAGCCATCTAGGCAATTTTCTGTTTATAATACTTTATAATACTCACACCCATTTCTACAACTTTAGCTCAAATATTACATTTCCAAAAATTTTTCAGAAGAGTAAGAGAAGCAGGTGTCTTCATGTCTACAGAAACCCTTTGCCTGAATAGTGTGTCACTTGACCACGTACCTTACAGAACAGTGCTATGAACTTAGTATGGTAGAAAAGTTCCTCTTAAATAAGAATAAAGGGCAAAGATGAATAACAATGCTACCTCTATATACAATCAGTCTTTTGTCAGACACCACGTTTAGTATTTCTATAACAAACACAACTGAAATGTTCAGACTGACTTGTAATTAGGCTCCTTTCCAAAAGTAATCCATTAATGCAATAGCTGCCCAAATCCCAGCTCAACTTAATTTCACTGACTTTGATTTTTGGACCAAAAGCATTAAGCTTGAACTAGTGAAAAATGTACAAAATGTGCATTCAATTAAGGAGTAATTAGATACTCAATCACCCTTACATCACACTAGGGATTATCCAAGAAAGAAGTGAGATACTGCTCACTGCACTGTATAAAACACTTTTGTTAATTAGTTTAGCACTAATTGAGATTGAGAAAGTGTCACTGTGTCACAGCATTAGTTTGCCTACGCAGAACTTTAAGAACACAAAGTTTTTGGCTTCCTTTGAGCTTCCTCCTTCAGATTTTTCTGTCTAATTCCCTGACCCAGGATCTTCTGTCTGGGCAAGAGGAACCTTTCTGTTCACTTCAGGTAGGGGGCTGGTCCCTGCACCCTCGTTTCTTGAGTCCACTGAAGAACATACCAAGAGTTTTTCCAGAAATGAAGATTAAGATTTTTTGTTGTTGTTACACCTCTATACCAAACCCCAGGAAGAGCTGGGAATCCTCTGTACTATTACATAAAGTATAACCATGGCTCAAACCAGCATCCCTGTGAAGGGCTCACAGCCTCCCTGAGAAGGCTGATGATAGAAAGTTCTTCAAGTTGACAACCGAAGGCTCCTGCTGCCAGACACCGTGACTTTGGGGAGTATTGGGTGCTAACTAGGGATAAGATAGTGCAGACTGTAGATGCTGACTTCTTGCCAGTGCTGCTGGTAGCTGGCAGCCTCTGCACTCCCTTCCTCTTAATGAGTGGGGACTCTCTAGATGTGTTGACTCTTCCTGCAAGCAATTGTAGCCCCAGGTGACCATTTGCACCCAAGCAGTTATTAAGCTATGGTTGGCACTAAAATAACCTCAGGAGAAATGAGATTATTAGTAGAACAGAGGGAAATGATGTGGCACTCTCCTACCTGCCACTTCTGAACTCTGAGCAGCACTGGGGCAGCCCAAGCAGCTGATTTCCTAAGGTTGTGTTTAAGCGCGTGAATACGTGTTTGCATGAAAACAAGTATTGATTTATTTCTGCTGATAATGAATAAGAATATAGGAGGGACAATAAGGAGGGACAAGCTGGGTGATGGCTTTCTGTCTCCTGAGCCCACGGGACTCCCCTGAGAGCTGTGAGCTCAGCACTTTACTGGGTAGGGCCCCTAAAATGGCAACCAATAAAAAATTCTCAGTGACTAGTGTTTTTTCCTTTCTGGTTTACACCCATGCTCTCCACATTAGAATCAATTACCTGACTGATGCAGAAAGCCAACTGTAAAGCTTTCTTTTAAGTTAATAATTTTACCACTGCATTTAATTTTGCATTTTTATTGCCATTTCCTCCATTAAATCTTCCAGCATTGACTTTACCCTAAAAGAGAAGAATCAGGACCACTATGTCACCGAAGTATATACCCTGGGACTGCCCCCACCTGCTGTCATGAAATCCGTGCTTTTAGTTTTCCCTGTCTCCCTGGCTGGACATAAACAGTCTTTTAGACCCACTGCGGAGGAATTCCAGTAACATAATTGTTCCATTCTCTTTTCAGAGAAAGGGGAAGACAATGCTCCCACAGTGCCCTCAGATGAGAAATGGAAACTTTTGAGGCTGCTGCTTCAGTTGAACCACAAAGCCTGTATTGTTTGTCTTCATCTAATTCAGCCTTGATGGACAGCTGTGACAGTTGGTCTGTCCGCAAGGTCCAGCGAAATTCTGGGAGTGGGGCCTGTACATTAAAAGAAGAAAACACGTTAAATCTTCCAATTCGCACTGTTAACTGTTTTTACATGGTAATTATCATTGCTTATATAGTTTCCTTGCCACAGCATCTAATAGTGGTCTGTCGCCTAAATAGTACTAATTTTAAGCTTGGTATGAATGTTAAAATGTAGAAGTACTCCTTATTGTTTTGAATGTTAGGTTTAATTTTATTCCATATGGTCTCTTGTGTTGTCAGTAACCACCTTTTCTGTAGAGGGGTGGTGCATTCTATAAAGCTAATAAAAACATTGTTTGTTCCCAGAGAGTGTTATACAAATTCAGAATTAATTTTTGGGCAGAAAGGAGCACTTCTCTGCCAAACATAGTGTATCTGAATAAAGATAAATGACATTTGCATTACTAGGAACCTCGCTAAAATAAAGGACAATTTTGAAATATGGAAAATGAACCGATGAAACAATAAACAGAGTCATCTGGACCGCTTTCTACTTGGTCAGTCATGGACCTTTGCAAAGAAATGTTCAGTTCAGGCAGAAAATGCTGAGCCTTTATTCTCCTGTGAATTCCAATGGTTCCAATTGTTTCCGTACATTGCTGAGGATGGTGGTCTGGGGACCTGCTCTGCATGTCCTGAGCTCCCTGCACAGCATTGGGATCACCAGATGACACATCTGACAGAACAGATAAGTAGTCTAAGCCACCTAGTCAAGTTCATAGCTTCTCATTGCTGCAAAACGCCAAGGACAGAGTTAATAAATGTGGTGCGCAATAGCTTTCATCACCATAGCTATTGGTGAGATCCTAGAATGATTAGAGTTGGAAGAGACCTTAAATATCATTGAGTTCCAAATCCTCTGCCATGAGCAGGGACACCTCCTGCTAGACCAGGTTGCTTAAAGTCCCATCCAGCCTGGCCTTGAACAACTCCAAGGATGGGGCAGCCACAGCCTCTCTGGGCAACCTGTTCCAGTGTCTCACCACCCCAACAGTAAAAAATGCCTTCCTCAGATAAAATCTAAGTCTACCATCTTTCAGTTTAAAACCATTACCCCACTTTCCTAGCGCAAGGAGGGCAGGTTTATGCAGAGACCTGTGCGAGTGGAAGGCCACTGGAGGCACAGATGGCTCCAGAACAGGGCATGGTGGAGATACAAACCAAGGGTTCACAAAGGAGAAGTTACTCCCTGGGAGCATATCTGTAAGTCGTCCATCACGAAGTCGTCAGCAGTCCATGGTGAAGGCAGTGTTGGAAGTCATGCTTCATCAGCCTCATCCAGGGCTGTGGGGAGAGCTGCTGCTGAATGAGTTACAAATTCTCCAAGTAATTTATTACGTACATTGGGGGCAGCAGAAACAATAGGACAAAACCCACACACCAGACATGAGCTGGGTGAGGGGGAGTGGATACTGCTGACTGCTTCATGTGTTCGTGACTGTGTGCCACAGAAACACGGGCATCCTTTGGAGAGACACCCAGCTGCCCTTGACCGCAGGCATTGCAATAAATGTGTGGAAAATGCACAGCAAGCAGCCCATCACAGCATCACCTCTTTCTTATGGACTTAGAAGAATAGCAATTGGCAAGCTGATCCTTGGGCCTACAGAAACACGTATTTCTTGGGGTTATGTTTTAGGAAGTTCCACTCCACCTTCTGCCCAAATTTAATGAAATACAACCCCATTATCTAGTCAAAGGGTTTAAGATTTAAGTGCTGGCTGAAACCACGCTTTCCATCTGCAATGTCTCCAGCACTTTGAGACTGTGCCTGTAGCAGGTTCACTGCTGCTCGACCGTTCACCAATGACTCCTCAAGTGGTTGCAGCCAGATCCTGACCCCAACAGGCTGGTCATCAGACCCTGGTGGCCTACATCTTGCCATAGGACAGGGAGGAGTTTCTGCATGAAGTCTGCTGGAACGACCTGCAGTGGTTGGGCTGGACTGTCCACAGTTTTTGACAGGAATCTTGATAATTTGTCCTAGCAGTCAGGTTTGGCACTATATATCTTGAAGAAGACCACCTCAAAACAAATCCCTACAAGATGGAAGTCAACTGCTTTCTGCTGTTTGAAAACCTATTCATATCTCCTTGTACCCAGCAATGAAGGAACCCTCCGAAAGTGGAGGGAATCACTTTGTGAACCTGGCATTTCCCAGGTTATATGCACAGCTCACTCAGAAGTTCTGTTCCCTTTGCACTCAATGTATTATTAACTGCTGAGTATTAACTGAGAGGAAATGTGTTATTAATGCAGCAAATATTGACATTATGACGACTCTCTAAAGAAACGTGTTCCTTATCTTGGACCTGGCTGATATTATTCTGGCTGTGAAATCCAAATACACTGCAAAGCAAGTGATGTAATGTCTCCACTGAAGAACTGAAGTCCATTATTTCCTTTTCCTGTGCTCCTTTCCTGTGTTTGCTGTTCTTTCCTGCATTGCCTTATCCAGTGAACTTCTAGTCACATAAATACTACTGCCAGGGAACTGAGATTAGTAATTTCTTCTCAAAATTTGTTTTCAAAATTTGTCAGAGTTTTTTTTTTCTTTTTTTTTTTTTTTTGGAGGTTTGGCTTTGAAAGAGGAAAAAATACCCCACTGGTAAAAATACTTAGAACTGTATTTTGTCTTTAGAACCAGATCTAATTATAACGACAAACTCATTCACAAAACACACCCGTTCTAATTAGAGGTTGGTCAACCCACATTCACGGTGTGTTGGGAAAAGTTAAATTAGTCTTTCTGGTTGGGGTAGGACCCTGCAGGGAGGAATTTGCAGGAAGGGCTCTCTGTGTATTACTTCAGATACCCTGCACCCACGAGAGGCTTTATTGAGTGTGGTGAGGCTCTGCTGTGCTTCAATTAAAGCTCATGCTTACTCCTGTATTAATGTTTTTAAGAAATCATAAAAACTGATAAAGGTGTTCTCAGGGTAGTGTGTATAAGGCCCTAAATTAATAATTTCCTCCTCAAGCCTACAGCGGCTAAAATTCTTCTGAATCAGATTGCTATCTGCACTGGAAGTATTTCTAAAGGTAAGTATTAATGTTTGTGATGCTCCACGTAATTTTAAAGATTTATTAGAAATGTGAAGTACAAGTTACACACTTGGTTGATCAAGAAATTAGTGACATAATACTTAAAAACAGCTACAAAGGCAAAAGCTGCCTCTGCAGCCTTCTGGTAAACTTTTGGGGGGTATTAGGAATGAGAAGAAATCTGGCTCTTGGGAGAAGGCAGGACTTCTCCTGTGGATGATCTCTCAGCATGTGATGTATTGTTTGGGTCCTCAAGAAGATAGAGCCAGATTGTTTTCAGTGGTGCCCAGCAACAGGACAAGGGGCAACAGACACAAGCTGAAAAACAGGAAATTCCATCTCAACATGAGGAATTTTAAGCTTTCACTTTAAGGGTGACAGAGCACTGGAACAGAATGCTCAGAGAGGTTGTGGAGTCTCCTTCCCTGGAGATACTCAAACCTAATCTGGATGTGTTCCTGCCCAGACTGCTCTAGGTGAACCTGCTTTGGCAGGGGGTTGGACTAGATGATCTCTGAAGGTCCCTTCCAACCTCTACCATTCTGGTGATTCTGGGTTTCTTTTTGGTTTATGAAGCTCCCAGGATAACTTAGAGGCTTTAAGCTCTTAGTTTGACTTCAGACTATAGTGTGATGCACTTTGCAACCCAGGCTGTGATCCTGGGCTCCTCATTGTTCAGATCAGAGGAGCCTCTCAGAGAGGGCCATGCCTCCCTATGGCTGCCTTCTACCCTGGTTCCCACTTTTCCTTTGAAAATCAAGTTAGGTGGAGCAAAAATGGACACTGGGCCTGTGTACAAAGTACGCCTGGGAGGTGACCAGCCATAAATTGGTGTGGGTTAAAGGATAAGCTTGATCCCAGACATTACAGCTGCCAGCAAGGTATGGTAGCTGCGTGTAGAAACAGATCATAGAATCATAGAATCATTTAGGTTGGAAGAGACCCTTGGGATCATCAAGTCCAACCATCAGCCCTACTCTACAAGTTCTCCCCTACACCAGATCCCTCAATACCACATCTAATCTTCTCTTAAACACAGTCCGGGAGGGTGACTCCACCACCTCCCTGGGCAGCCCATTCCACTGACTGACCACTCTCTCTGTGAAAAACTTTTTCCTAATGTCCAGCCTAACCCTACCCTGCTGCAGCTTGCAGCCATTCCCTCGTGTTCTGTCGCTCATTGCCTGTGACCAGCACCAACCTCTCTACAATGCCCTTTCAAGCAGTTGTAGAGAGTGATGAGGTCTCCCCTCAGCCTCCTCTTCCTCAAACTAAAGAATCCCAACTCCCTCAATCGATCCTCATAAGCCTTGTTCTCCAGGCCTNATTCACCCAGAACGCTCAAAACTGCTTTCTGAAAACTGTCAAATGGAAGGCAGTTAAAATCCAGATCCAGCTTTTCATCCCTGTGAAGTTATGAATCATGAGGATCTTGGTCAGTTAGAACTTGATGGTTTTAGTTTCTTCAAAGAATAAAGACTCTGACATGAAAACAAAAGCAAGAAAACCGAGACTTCCTGACGCTCTCCAGAAAGGTGTGTCCTTCCCAACTGCACTACATCCTCGGTCTAAACGTGAAGGATTTGCACCCTTTCCTCTGAAGTTCTCTCTCACAAAGCTGTGCTTCCTGCAAGCACAGACTGATCTTCATACTTCATAGTACTACTTACTTAGATGTGAACTAGGATGCTGAGTCTAAGAGGACATAATGGTGGTCCCTGGCCAGCGTCCCTGTCTGTCTCCTAAAGGTTGATCCATTGATGTTCCTGAGCCCCAGAGGGTAATTGAAGGCTGCCATTGTTGAAGAGTTAGAAGTGCTTAACAATAGGGAAACATAAAAAAAAAATACCGAGAAAATTCAGCTGAATTTTACTGAGACTGCAGGAGCAGCAAGGAGGGGGAGATCCACACACAGGCAGCTTCACAAGAAGTCCTACACATCAGTGTTCTCCAGAACCTCGCAGGGTGCTGCTGCTGTACACTCAGACTCGCCTTCATTGAGTTTGCCTGGTGGACACAGCACTGGTGCAGTAATGGACTTGTGCAAATTAATCCTTTTGTGGTCGTCACATCAAGTTCAGTGAGAATGAAAAAAAGATTCTTTCCTTTGAGAAATGGAGGAACTCCATGATGAATGATGGCTACAGAGGAAAAGGGGAAAATCCTCTCAGGGTTGAGTACTCTGCAAAGAGGACAAATTTTGGCCGGCCTTTTCCTGCTTGTCTGGGTTTCATGGTGGCATCAACTGCCATGGAGTCAAACTTTGAGCTGTGTTCTAACTCTATACACCAGTGCTGCCTGCTGAAATGTCAGGCAGATGGAGAACCATCTACCACATCTCCTGAGGCTGGACAATGCAGGATGTGTTTGGCAGTGAACATTATGTGCATGTTTATGAAACCTTAACTGTCCCTGTAAGCACACATCTGTGTGTATATTCGCATCTTTAGAATGCCACTCATAGAAAAGCTATTTTTAAAACAAGGACAATTTAAAATGAGGTTTAGAACTTCTAATTAAAGCTAAGAAATTCCAGTACAAGGACTGTGTGCCTAGCATTAGCTCACCAGCACCGTGCATGCAATACACTATTGGTATTTGTATGACTGGATGTTTTCCCCTTGGTTTAATGTACACATGTTAAAGTCCTGCTCCCTTCTTATTCCCCCTCCCCATTATTCATTATTCAGGTCCTTTATCCTGAATGCTGTTTGAGACTTACTCTGAAGACATAATCATTCATTTTGTCTTGGGATTTTTCTCTCTTACAGTATTCGAGTGCTTCAGATGTATTAATGAATGAACTTACCTTTACACTCATTTTGCAAATGCCTTCTCCCCTGAATCACCTGAGGGATATTTCTCTCAGATCATAGACTGAATATCCACATGATGCCGGGAATAAGAAATAGACTCAGCAGGCACCTGGTTTAGAGAGAGACTATTCATATTGCCCTGTAACACAAGTGGTTCTTGTCCAGGAGAACTTGTTACGGCCTTATCTGCAAAGTTAAAAACTTAACATTGACTCCAGCAGTCAGGTCACCTCTTCAGTCTTCTCCCTGATAAAATTGCTGAGATGATGAGTTCTACTGCATGGTTTGTTTTCAATTGCTGTGTCATTTTGTGTGGCCCTTCTGTTCAATATCTACATGTCCTTCTCAACAGTATTCTCACTGTGCTGTGTACAGCTTGGTGTTCCCCAGAACCTTACCCTGTGTTTATCCAAAGAGGCTGTTCCTCTCCCCAGATATCAGGCAAACATCTGAAGATGGGGCCTGAGAATGAGAAATGTTAGACAAACTTGAAAATAACACCCTGTAAAGTACACAATGAGCTACTTAAGCCTTGAATAACAAAGAAAGAGAAGCATAAAGATAGCATAAAGCAAAAGCAGCATAAAGACACTTCTTTAAGCATCCTTTTTTCTAGCAGAGATGTGGTTGGAAATATTTCTTCTCTGTTTCCATCTCAACTCAGTTGTGTTGGAAGTGGTCCATTCTGGGTTGGGTAAAACCAGCTGATCTAACTCACAGCCAGCTCCCAAACCAGTGATTGGAAACCACGTCTAGCAACCCTTATTCCCGAATCTGCTGCTGTCCTGCCCCTCTCCCACCAGTGCCAGGGAACTGGTCATCCTTGGGCAGTGCACACAGATCCTTATCCTAAACCCTGACTCTTCATTACCTTCCCTGTGTTGGGTTACCTCCCTCCCCAGCTCTCTTAAGAGAATAAAGAAATAAGGCCATAACACAAACTCCAATCTTTTAAAAAGTGAAGCACGTGGAAAGGCTGGAGCATCAAGCACATAAGCAACTCTTGTGCTTATTATTTAAGGTGGGGTTTGTGTCTGAGACGGAGACAAAACCACCTTGATCTTACATAGACATAAACTCCATGCACCCCTTAGGCTTTAATACAAATATACACTACAAACCGTGCTTTCTGAAGTGCCTCCCATGTAAACATCTGGCAGTGGTGAGCATGAACCAGATGAAAGCTGTGATAAGTCAGTGAAACACATACAACTGCTTCTGATACACTATGTCAGCAGTATTTTAAATAGGTGTAAAGCAATTCTGGAAAATGTATGTTTAACCTCATGTTGTGAAGATACCAAATTTCATTTTTATGCACTATTGGTCAGTTGGAACTGAATTTCATTATCTGTATTCATAATTAGAAAAAAAAGCTTGGTCTCTTTATTTGGATAATTGTCTGTGTGGCTGAGCAAGAAGAAGAAAAAAAAGAACAGACCAAAGGTAGCGGAAAGATTTATTCATGACTTAGAAACATTTAGTAATTCACATAGATAAGGAGATGTTTACTCAAAAGACAAATCAAAAACAAACACAAAAAAACCCTGAGAGCTGTGCGCTCTTGGCAGGGAAGCCAGTAATGATTATCAAGTGCATGAGTCTCAGTGTGAAATTATAGGCTGTGATTTAGCAGATGTGCTGCAGCAATTTGAACCTTCCTGATTTCTTGGTATTTTATATTTTGACCACCTCAGTTTCACACAATTTAAAATGAAATCCTAGAAACACACAAGGCCAGAGCATTTCAAAATACCCGTGACTGGGCCTGTCATGAAGGAAAAAAAGGACTCGGGGAGCCAAAGAATCTGTTTTCAGGCCTTCAGATGATGTGACTGCGCAAAATTTTTACAGGTGTCCTGTGAAGAAGTTTAATTGCACTATATTATCCAGCCACTAGATGTCTGCATACTATAGAGCTTGAGGCAGGGTTCATTCCCCAGCATAAAAGGCAAACAAAGAAAATTCATATCTCTGGATGTCTCTCTCGGTATCATAATCTGGCATCTGTTTTTTCTGGCCTATGCCCCTTGTTCAAGGAGGGATCTGTGGGCGAAGAGATACTCTGCAAGAAGAATTACATGTATGAAAATTGAGTCTGGTTTCTATTAAAAATGGAAAGAAACCTGTAGATAAAGCCATTTGTCGAGATCACATCTACTCTGATAACATTCACAAATAAACACTGGAAATCAAATCCAAATTGCCACTACCTAAGTTGGCACAAATTCCAATTATGCAGGTCGTGTGGCACCACGAAGCAAAAGTCACCCACAAAAAAGACAGCAACAAGTCAGGCTGCGGTAGCAACGTCCTTGGGAGTGAGGGTGGCTACAAAAATCATTCCTGTGGCCCCAGTGGGTGCTGGGTGCACTGGTGGCTCGGGGCACCACTCTCCTGGTATCACCCCATTCACTCCAGGATCTCTGTGGAGCTGGGGCTGGCGGCAGCAGATCCACCAGTGGCTTTGAGAAGCACCGTGAGTCCCACTGCTGGCTTGCCTCAGACTCTTCAGGAACTCCTGTTGGTCTCACCTGGGAATTGGAACTCATTTATTTGATTTTAAAAAAACTGATGCTGTTAGGAAGCTCAAAACTGAGAGCTGTGAGCACTGTGAGTGCAGGTATAGACCCTGAGGGCTTCCCTCTTAATAAAGTAATAGCGCATTACATTAAAGCAATGAACAAATCTTTCCTGAAGAATAGGTGAGCCCAGCCTAAGCACCCACTGCATAGGCAGATGTTCACATTTATGTTTGGCATCAACTCTTTTCTCACAGGTTTTCCTCAAGGCACAACAATCAGCAACTCCTCCTCAGTGCTTGCTGTGCTGAAATACCAAGAAGGGGATGGCGAAAAAATTCCTCTTCTTTCAGGGCCTTGGTACCACCTGGAAAGCAAAGTGTTGCTTGAGTTCAGACACCCAGCTTCAGAGTTCCCTGCTGTCTGTGTTCACAGTCTCAGAATAAGTGAACTTTGTGAAGCTTTGTGAAAATGACTGATTTACAGACAGGAAGTGCCTATGATACCTGAAATGACCAACATGATAGAGACAGATTAACCACATCCTATAACCCTTAAATCTGAACCCCACCTCCTCCTCTTCGTCCCAAAGCCTCTTGACACCTCTATCGTGTTGCTTTTGTTTGCTTGCTCCAAAGTACAGCTTCCACTTGCTTCTCCCAATCAGACACCTTCCTTCACTGGTGTGGCTTTTTTCCCAAATGCATTTAGTAGCAGGTGGCTGCAGACCACAGCTGCTTTGTGTTTGCTAGTACATATTATATTATTTTCCCCTTCCCAAAAGGATTTCAGAGCTATATAATGTTCAGGCTTTCCCTGCTTCTTTACATCTCTTGGTTAGTTAATCAAGTAACAGCTCCTAGATCCAGTTTCTCATTAACAAAATTGAATCTAATATTAAGGATTCATTCTCATTTTAGAGTTGATTACCATAATTGTGGTTAGTGTTCCATTGCAATTAACTTTGTTTTTAATCACTAAAAGGCTAACAAGCTCATTTCACACCCTTTTCATTTGGTAAATGCAGAGAAGGAAGGCATGATTGGTGCCTTGCAGTTAGGAGCTGGAGAAACTTTCTTTCACTGTCCATAACCGTAATTGTCAAATTCATGAAATTGAGGGACAGAGGGAGGAGGACATTTTTCTGGTTTTAAGAAGTGGAGGTGCAACTGATAGGTTGCCATTGCCACTTCTCTGTGAATTACGAGGAAAGGCTGAGGGACATGGGTATTTTTAGTCTGGAGAAGGCGGGATCTTATGAACACCTACAAATACCTAAAGGGTGGGTGTCACGAGGAAGGGGCCAGACTTTTTTTAAAATTATTATTATTATTATTTATTTTTAAATTATTATTATTTTTTATTTTTATTGGTGCTGCTTTCCCACCAATTTTTGAGAAGGAAGAACCCAAATATCTTCATTTTTGGCAAGCTCATTAGGCAAGAAGAGACCAGGTGATGAGATACCCCCATTCCCCTTGTTTTCCTTGTGCCTGTCCCTTTCATTAGCAGCTGGAAGAAGAAAAAAAAAATGAACCAAAACATGGTCTCCTTTCCACCACCGAATTCCAGCTGACATTTTAGCTGTGATGGACATCTACATGCAAGGGTAGAGCTGTTGTCACCTAAACCAAGCTGTTGCACCTGTAAGAGGAGGACATTTATGTAGAGGAAGGAAAGGAGTTAAAAATCTGTCAAGTCTAAATCTGCTCTCAAGCATTTTTCGATCATTAATTTAATGAGATCATGTGGTATTTTTTAGTCTCGTAAGTTACAGAATCACAGAATCTTCATGGTTGGAATCTTGGCCACTAGAACATGCCTTGAAGCACCACATCTACGTGTTTGATGTTTCTTAAATACCATCAGGGATGGTGACTCTACCACCTCCCTGGGCAGACTGTTCCAGTGCCTGGAACTCTTTCAGTAAAGTAATTCATCCTTATATCTAATCCCAACCTCCCCTGCTGCAACTTCATACTGTTTCCTCTGGTCCTGTCATTATTCCCTTGGGAGAAGAGGCCAACCCCCACCTCTCTACAACCTCCTTTCAGGTAGTTGTAGAGGGCATAGGGGTCTCCCCTCAGCCTCCTCTTCTCCAAACTAAGCATGCCCAGTTCCCTCAGCCTCTCCTCACAGGACTTGTCTTTCATTAGATTTTAATGAGATTTTCCTCATCTCCTCCAGATAGAGTCCTCCCATTTGATTGGTGTGCTCTTCCTGTTTATTTCCAGCTGTTACATTCAGAGCTGTAGTAAAAATATACTCAAAGTCCATATGAGCAATCCAGACTGCTTCACCAGAGCGACTTGCAGTTACTTACAATGAACCAACACTAAAGCGGAAAGTTTCACTCTATTTGGCCTGGTCTTCATAAAATAGACCACCGATTTTCACCTAGTAATTCCTCCATCAAGTGACCTGCTGCCTAGTCTTGAATTGCCTTAAGTCTGTATCTTCACTGCTTTACATCTGGTGCTGTGTGTAACCATTTTTGCATTACATGCAGTTTTGCACGTGGTTTTCACATCTTCTGTTTCACGTGCTTTTTCTCTCTTCTCATTCTTTTTTTTTTTTTCTCATCATCTTTCCTCCAGCTTTTATACTTTTTACCTAGAGTCTTTCTGTCACTTACTATTTCTGTCAACAGGGTGTAAGATCTGTGTGCTCCTGGATTATCCCGTGGTACAAATCGGATCTGAATGAGGCACGGGCATGTTTCTGATGAGTTACCCAGAGTACAGGGTATGGATGGATATATGCCAGGTTTTATCCCAACTATGGGTAAACAGATGATGTGTATTCAGAATAAAATTAGAGTGGGCAGGATGAGCTAAAAACTGATCTGTCAAGACAGATTGAAGTTGTACTAAGAACTCAAAATATTTGGAACAAATGTGAACTGACAGACTGAAGTTGTTTTAGTGTTTTGTGTCATATGGCCACAGGGTTTTTGATCTTGTAATAAGCATCTTAAAACAGGTTTACCATCTTGTCTAACTACAGCCTCAGTAGCACCAATGTCAGCAAAGTGATAAACTTTCTGATATTACGACCAGAAAGAATCCTTCTGGCAATTTCAGCGGATCCCTGAATGACCCAGAGAGTAGAACTTACTGCATTAATCCACATTGTGTTCAGTGACCTCCCATTATTCTTTAATATCAAGGCCCCATGATAGAAAATAGGTGAAGCATCCAGTAATACTGTGGTTTTTGGCCAATATAGTCACCACATCATTTAGGCAGCACGTCTCTGGGCTTTGTACCTCGAGTCACACTTTCACTCTACACTTTGGCAAACCTCTCAGCTTAGAAACAGTCAACTTCAACCTGAGTCTTGGCACTCCCTGGGTCCCCTCCTTTCAGAGGATATTTAGCCCAGCACACTGGTCCATACTGTGCTGTAGGGGAGACTGGTGAGGCGTGCTTCCCTGAGACATTGCTCCCAACTCTCTTTCAGATGCTGCTTGCAACTCACACCTGGAGCATGGTATGAGAGGGTTCTTCTGCTCTTTTGCTTCTGGAAAACTCTTTTTTAGGAGACAGGGTTGCAGTCCTATGGACTGAGGGAGAAAATTCACTCGTTTAGACCTTGCCAGGAGACAATACTGCTTGTACCCTTCTGCCAGCAGAGACGGGGCAGAGAGCAAGTGTGCTGCTTGGCTTGGCTCAGCAGCCTTCTACTCCCCTGGTGCTGGCAGACAGATAGCCACCAGCAGAAGAGAAAGAGGAGCTTAGGCAAGTGCTGGTCTTATCAGGGAGATGCAGGCATCATCTGCCTGTTCTCAACCTATCTAGGAGCAGGCTCCCCTGCCATTGCCATGCTACAAGGCGAGTGGTGTGGCTGCCAGCACCAGCCTGGCTGGGAGATGGGGGTTGCCAGTGCTGCCTCCCACATCTGGCTGGTGTCTGTAGCTTAGGGTAAGGCAGCAGCTGGGGAGAAGAGACAGCTGTAGCTGATGGTTGCCACACTGGGTAACTCCATTACCTGCTGCTTGCCAGATGGGATCTGCATTTGGCCATTGGAGGCACACCACACTTGCAAGGGAATAGCAGGCTTGGCACATCCAGGGCTCACATCTCAGCTAGGCACAAAAGGGAGATGTAGTCTAAGGGAGCACCACCAGCTCCAGAGTCTGCAAAAGAAATAGTCATAGGAAAAACCTTCTCCAGCCTTACCAGGGGAAAGCTAGAAATGATGCTTAACTCTGAATTTTATGAGATAAAAGATGTCCCTGCTCATTTGTATACCTGCAGATTAGGTATACAATTAGGGGGGCAGTTGAGTTGAGATGAGAAGGAAAACAGGCAGGACATCAATCAATCAAAACAGAATCTTTCCTGTCACTGAAACCAGGTGATGGGTCTTAAGCAAAGAGTCAAAAAAAGATGCTGACCACTTCCCACAAGGACACAGGAATCACTTTGTGGGTAATTAATGACATATAAAAGAATTCATGCACTTCTTGGGAAAAATGTTTATCCCTTTCTACCCACTTCGGTGCGATAAGGCATCTTTAAGCAGTCTGGACAGGAGCATTNCTCTTGGGAAAAATGTTTATTCCTTTCTACCCACTTTGGTGCATAAGACCCCTTCATCTGATTGTATAAGGGGTGGATTTGGCCAAAGTGTAACACTTTTCTCTGAAAGGCACTGACTCACCCATGTCATCTAGTAAACTGTCTACACAGTGCACATTCAGGCACCTCCTGACAGAAATAGGTTTTCACTCTTTCTTGCTCCTGTTAGTCCTTTGGCTCCAGCTGCAGGATGAATGAGTCTGTTCTCTTATCCTAACTCTCAGATTTCCAGGATATGTGTTTTTAAACAAGAATAATCTATTTCCTGTTTTCCAGGTACTGGAGAATCAGTAGGGATGGTCCAAATGCTACACTTCTTCAAAGCTCTGTTGAAGACCTCTTTTTTACATAGTACCTCAGGCAAGTTCTCCCTGAGCAGTAATAATGGCCTGGAAGCTATTTATTGTCTGCTTATCATGTCTGTTACAGACTTGCACAAGTTTTCGTCTTGCCAGAGCTAAAGTAAGACGTTTTAGTACTCAGTGTCTAATAATTTGCCCTTCTAATAATGCAGTTTGAATTTGTTCAAATACTTAAATGCTCAACTAACTAACTAACTAAATATTAGATTGTGGGAACTACTTATTGATTGCTCACAGCAAGTTACTACAAAATAGCATTAGTTTCTGCCTGGCCATGTACTCAGTCACTTGAAAAAGGGATTACTGGTATGTCTGGAAATGGGTAGGCTTAACGGTACCTTCAGTCAGATCACCTCTGCTTTGGGAGAGAAGGGCAGAGACACCCCCGTGGCCCTGAAGGGCCTTTTGGAGGTCTGAAGTTTCACTGCTGGAAGGACTCAATGGAAGTGCTTAATCCTTCCTGGATCACTGAAGGAGGGTTGTAAAGGAGTAGCCAAAATAATGATTCATCCTCCCTCCTGTGGGGCCTGCTTGGGTGATGTGCGATGAGGCACCTTTAAGCAGTCTGGACAGGAGCATTTCCTCCCAGAGGAGGTCTCCCCTTTACTATACATGAGCTTGTAGCTGTCATAAAGACAGAAGGAGGTTGACATCCACTGCCTAGTCCTATCCCAGTACTGAGGCAAGGGTAGCTGATGGGTGTCTAACCTGCTATAGAGAGCTTAGAGAGCTTCCCATGTGGGCTTTGCCTGCCTCCTTAGAAAGATTTTTGTCTGGGTTACTACACTGAGCTTCAGTGAACATGTCCCCATACTTTGGTCCCATTCCTCTTGGGTCCTTCAAGATATGGACATGGGTGCCATGAGGACTGGGGACTCTCAGGGGTGGCAGGATGGGGCCTGGCAGCCCATCTGTCCCACCACCTCAGCCAGGAGCAGCAAGGGGAAGCGCCTGTCCTGCCATCAGGCACATCCCTGGGGACAAGGACAGGCCTGGTGGTGCCCTCAGGCAGAGACCCAGAAATTTGTCTTGTTTCTAACAACCTGTTACCCACAAGGCTGTGACCTTATCTGCCAGCAGTCCTCTCCTATGAAGAAAACCTGGTGCCCACCTCTTCCATTTTCTGCATGGGGCACTTTGTTTTGTTTAGTCTGGTACAGAGAAGTCACCATCCCACCCAAAGACTGTGGTGCTAATGATGGCTAGATGGTGCTGATCCTACCTGGCAACATCTCCCCTTGGTTCCTGATGTGGTCTCTGCCTCCCTCCTTGGAGGTTCACCTCCGAGGACACAAATTCACCCTCAGCACAATCTACTCTCTGGGACTGAGAAATCTGCACAGCTTAATTTCCTGGGGCTCATCAACGTGTCTTGGAAAGAAAGCAGCTGATTAAGGAGTAACTAATCCCTCTTTGTTGTTAAAGTGAAAAGTAGTACATTAAAACATTTTGTGTGTTGACCACCTCCTGAAATTAAAAGGGTAAAAAAAAAAGAAAAGCAAATAATAATGTTTTGGGTAAAACAGAAAGACTCCTGATTAGAAAAAGAGCTATTTATACATGTTCCCCAGACGATCACATTTCCCACCTATTTCATAGCTCTTTCTTCGTTCCTTATGCACATTATTAATCCATAAGTGGCACTGTCTTGCTCTCTGGCTTCCAGTGGCGTGGAGCAGCAGTGCCCGAGATGCCTGGGGAGAAGCAGCAGGGAGAAGTGAAGGGACCTCATGGTGTTGCTTCTCAATGTCCAGGTGGTGGTCTTCTGTTCAGTCAGGCTCATCTATCCTAATGGAAAACAGCTTCAATAATCATTATTTTGTCCTGTTTGCATTAAATACAGAGAGCAGGGTGTGTGATCCCATCTGTATCAACCTGCCACTCTCCCTGGTGGGGTTTTGCCACCTGTGCCTGCCCTGAGTGCCAGAGCTCCAAAAAGGCTATTGTGGCTTTCTCAGGCATGAAGGGCCCTCTGGAGAAGATGAGCCACAAATAAGACTTATGCAACTTTGCTTCTGTTCCATAAAAGCATAATAGTCTGGAGTGGCAGGTTGGTATGGAGGGGTGCAAATGGAGAGCTTTCATGTCATCGTGCCCTCAGCCCTGCGAACTCATAGGTATACAATCTTGTGGCTAGCAGCCCAGACTGGGATGGAGGTGGTCTTCTGCTCTCCCATGGCTCCTTCTGGACTCCTTTGCCCAGCAGGTCTCCTCTGCTTAAGCAGTGAAAAGGTAGCTCTAATACACGAAGGCAGAAACTAGAGTCAGATCTTTGCACACCCAACTGATGTTTCCAAGTGCTGCCACCAGAGGATGTACCAAGCACATTTTTGCTGGATCAACACATAAACAGATTAAAGTAGCCAGATTTACCAGCAGAGGTAGCATAACTTCTGTACAGACACAGGAAATTTCAGTGTAAACAACAGTTCATGAAAAAGAGAATGCATAGAGAGAGGCAAGGAAGTTACACACTGTATTTTCTGATGCATTTATCCCACCAGCTCTTGAATCATTAGCATATTAAATGGTAAATGCATTTCTGATTTCTTTAATACATGACTAATACTGGGAATATCTGGGCTAGGCCACTTCCAGTGTTTAATACAGTTTCTTGCAAAGACAGCAGCCATTTTGATGGTTGAATATTTTTCATTGCAGTAATTCATCTTCTTGATCTGGGGTAGTCAGCAATTTAGGCACCAGGCAGAATAAAGAGTGTTCAAAGAGACAATGGCTACCAGACTGAAACAGACTCAAAAGCCATTTGAAAAATGGTTGCTATAAAAAGGAATGGTAAGAGCATCAACTGTAGATAACAAGACAGAATTTAAAATTGGTGTTTTAGAGAAAGATCTGTAATTTTCTCAAACAGAAATGTCAAAGATTACTTAGCAGTTACAGCCTGTACCAATAAGAAAGTATACACTTTTAACTGAAAAAACTAATCAATTTCCTCCCAGTATTTTCCCCCCTATTACAGGCACAGCATATTTCTAGGAAGCCACAGGTACACTTCAAAATGTACGTTCTGAAAGTATATAATGTAGTGAAACATTCAGGAATAGACATCCTGCATTAATTCCTCTTAGACTTCATTAATGGTCTGACTCTGACGATTCAGTGCCTGGTTCAGATGCAGACCACCCCATTCACTAGAACAGCATCAAGCCTTTAATAATATTTTTTTAAAAGGATTATTTGTCATCACACCCTGAAATGAAAATGACTCTTTGCAGTAGTTTTGTCTTCCATGGATAAACTGAGTTATGTGGCTGTGACCCCTTCCCAGAACTGGCTGTGACTAGTTAACTCGTTTATGCCTCTGTGTCTCTTTAGGCACAAAGTCTCATTCAATAACTGGGGAGTTGTTAACTTTCTAAAACAAGCTGTTTACTCAGTACATGTCCTGTCTGTCTTATGATAAACAAACATGCAAGCAGACAAGTTAAGAAAAAACTCACTGGTCTGTGCTGAAGTCTGCAGAGGAGAGTTTCTCTGGATATATGGAGAATTGCAATTATCTTTTTTTGAATGGGCTTGTCAGTATAAAAATTAGCAGAATCATTTTCCTTCAGTTACAGTGCTTACAATATCTGCAATTGCTGCAGTAGAAAGCAGCGGATGAACAGATTCATCTTCCATATTGTAAATACAATCATGTTCTTTCAGCTAGCAACATACTAGGGGTCATTTTTAAACCAATCATACACTTTTTTCAGTTATTGGTACTATCAGCAGCCACTTACTCCTGTCAATTTGAACTCTGCATGCAAATGGCAGGACACTGGAATGCTGCAGTGAATAAGTTTATTGAGCAGCCAATTATAAAACAAGTATTTCTGTTACTTCTTCCTAATGGCAAACAAGCAAATCCTAAGTACTTTTTCATACTCTTGTCTTTTTAAGGCCCATGTTAAGTATCTGACCCTGACAGCTGGAGGCCCTGGCAGACCTGTAACACATCTGTGCCTTGATCATTTCGTCTGAAAGTGGGAAGTCCCTCTTCAACCTCTGTTTCTCTGAGACCAGACAGAGAGGGAATTCAAAGCTCTTGGCAGTCCAAGTCCCTGCTCACACTTTGGCCCGTGCAGCTCACAAGTTGTCATTGGAAGCTTCTCATGGTATATTCTTGTAAATCTCTTAGCTCCGAGAAGTTAGGATGTAACCTTTCTACTCTTGTCTACCTTTGAATCTTCGTTTCCTTTATTTGAAGAATACAAAAGAAAATCAATCATATCATAAGAGTCTTGTACCTAAGTATACACAACTGAACAAGCAGAACAATCAACAACTAAAGTGTAGAGGAGGAGCACAGTATCCTCTGGATACACAGGAACCTTTGTGCCCAGCTGTATTCCAAGCAAGTTCTTCCTAGGGAAATTTAGATTAAATGTCAGGAAAACCTTTTTCTCCCAAAGAGTGGTCAGGCACTGGAATGGCCTGCCCAGGGAGGTGGTGGAGTCACCGTCCCTGGCAGTGTTCAAGAAGCGTCTGGACAAGGTGCTACAAGATATGATTTAGTAGCTCAGTGGGTAGGATTGGTGACAAGAGGATGGTCGGACTAGATGATCTTGTAGGTCCTTTCCAACCTTGTGTTTCTATGATTTCTATGATTTCTATTACAGCCAGAAACACTGGATAAAGAGACAACAGATGCTCCACAGTAAAGAGATTGCTTCTGAGATTCCTGTTTATGAAGAGACTGGAGAGCCAGACAGATCTGGTCTTGTCCAGCCATTCCTTGCAATGAAGCCTTTGCTGTTTGCTGCCACCATGGACGCTGCAATCCCACAGAGCTCGAGTGCCTCCCACAGCCTCCAGAAGAACCTTCAAGCAGGGCTCAGGAAGCCTGCATCTCTTTTCTCTCTCCTGCTGAATTGTACCTACCTGGTCTTTTTCACAGTTCTCAGGAGCACCCAGTATAATAGTACCTCAATGAGATATTGTCACTTGCACAGCTGAAAAATAGGCAACCCCTGCCTAGGATACAGTAGGTGAGACAATACCTAAGAAACTCCATTACTCACATAAACAGTACCAAACGGAGCTGGTGGGAGCAGCCTTTCATCCTGGAAACACTTTTAACTCTGGGGTTTTGTCTTGGTTTGAGGTAAAATGAACCAATTTTCTGGTTTACAATTTTACTTTTTTAGCTGGGCCTCTTCTAACTAACTAAACTCTGAAATTAACAGCATGTTGTTCAGAAAACTGTTCCCTTGCAGTGATAAGACCTGATTGTACCAAGGAATGGGGTGCAGAGAGGCCCTTGCTTATACTTATTGATAGAACAACCAACGTCAGGGAGTTTCGTTATTTGCCCCGTTGGAGGGTGGGAAGCAGAAAAGCGCAGAGGGGTCACACCTGTAGGGAGGAGAGGACAGGACAGGTGACCCAAAACTGCCCAATTTGGGTATTCCATCTCATCCACATCATGCTCAGTATAAAAGCTGAGGGATTAAAGGGTCAACTCTATTTCTACGATGGACGATGTCTGAGGAGGACCCTGTTTGTTTGTCTGCCTTTGATCCCAATCTGAGCATTTCTGACTCCAGATCTGGAATCCAGCTCCTGTTGGTCACTGAGTCCAGTCTAGGACTCTTACCAATGCCTGCTGGGGGTGTGATTGTCATCCTGGGAGCTTGATACTGTTTTGTATATATTGTATCTATTTCATTATTTTCTTATTTAAAAAAAAAAATAGTTTTAATATTTCATTAAAGTAGTTTAGTTCATTCTAAACTCATAAATCTCCTCATCTCTTCCTCTCTTTTCTTTCTGGGGGAGGAAGGGCCATCTGTCAGCCTACTTTTGGTAAATTTGGCTGAAACCATTACAGATTTATAGGCACCCAATGTGGGTTTTGACTGTGGTCTGACTAGAACTCTGGTAGATTGCATGAATAGTTTGAATTCCAGCTTGCTTAGAGATTAAAACACAGTTCACATCATATTGTTCCTACGCAATATTTTATATGGGAATTTTAGAGAGGTTTGTATCACAGAATCATAGAACGGTTAGAGTTGGAAAAGACCTTGAAGATCATCAAGATCCAACCGTCCCGGCTTAGTTGAACTTCATGCGATTTGCACTAGCCCACCTCTCCAGCCTGTCCAGGTCCCTCTGGATGGCATCCCTTCCCTCCAGCATGTCCACTGCACCACCAAGTTTGGTGTCATTAGCAAACTTGCTGAGGTTGCAATCTATCCCACTGTCCATGTCTCCAACAAAGATGTTAAAAAGCAGTGGTCCTAGTACTGACCCATGAGGAACACCACTCGTTACCGACCGTCACTTGGACATTGAACCATTGAACACAACCCCTTGAGTGTGGCCATCCAGCCAGTTTCTCCTCCAATGAATCGTCCATCTATCAAACCTATGTCTTTCCAGTTTTGAGACCAGGATGTCATGTGGGACAGCGTCAAACGCTTTTCATCTGTTGAAGTTAATTGCTTGAAGTTGATTAGTATGAAGTATGAAATTAATTGATGGAGTGCTGTTTAACTGGTTGAGTACATGGGTGTTTTTTGTTTTGAGATTGGTTTATTTTTGTTTTGTGTTTGGATGTGGTGGCCCAGGCATGCTTTGCTGGTGTGGACTAGCTTTCAGTTGTATAATCTGAGATATTGGATTACTAGGATACCTGCAGATCTCGAGCATCACGTGATGGATTCTGCTGCTAATTACACTTTCGGTATGTGCCCCTAAAATTGAATTTCTCTCACGACTGTGATGTCAGGAACCTTCAAAGTGTTTTTGGTTTGCTTGTTGTGTGAGGTTCAGTTGTACTTTGTGTGGTCTTCTCCTCTGTAGTGGACATATCTGGAGCCATTCTGGTGCGTAGCCTTATCCAAAACCTCACTGTCTGGTTACATGAGTTTTAACACATCTTTCAGCTAACTCTGAGACCCAAATCCAAAACCTGCTAGAACATGCAAGGACATCATGTGCATTTATGATCTTTGCTTGAGGACTCAGGAACTGTAAACCAATGAATGGATTACAATGAGGTAAATACAGTATTTCCTTCTGTCAAATGCAATTCTGTCCCAATAGTTTTCATTGTATTATTTAATTGAAAGCAGCCCCCATTTTGTTCAACCCAGCAATTTGAAAGTTTAAAAGATAAGCTGCATTTCTTTGTTTGAATATACTGTCAAACGTATTTGAAAATAAAATGCTCAATCACGATAATGTTAAGTCTGTTCCTTATGTTTGTGGGTTTAAAATGTTAAACCTAATAATACCCCCTCTTTGAAACTGGGCCAGCCCTGCTTCACTTGAAGGCAACGGGAATTTTGCCAATGACTTAAATGAAAGCAAGGTTGGGGCCTATATATTAGCTTCAGGCTTTAGGACTCCACAGGAGCTCTGAACTTCCACTTTCTGGAAATTGAATATTTCCAACTGCACTGAGCTGTCTGATTACAAATTGCTGCCACGTCTCCAAAAGAGCATTAAAACGAACACCGACAAAGAGTGAAATATTTTTTTTTTCATATTGCTGCCAGATTTGGAAGTTTTAAAGTAATGGTGATAAACTTGAAAAATATCTTCTTTTTTTTATTATTTTTTTTTATTTTTCCTGGAACAGTCGCATTTCTCAAAGACATGAGACACAGCACCAATTCTGCAGGCAAATGCATGCAAGGGGAATTGCAAAGCACAGGTACCTTCTGCTTGTCTTCAACAAGCCTGTGTGCTGCCTGGGAGCCCACCTACCCAAAGTAGCTGGGTAGCAGTAGCTGCTGTAGCTACCTGGAAGATTTTTTTGAAGAACTGTGTCTTTTAACAGATTTTTAGAAAATTACTGGTATGTTTTTATAGCACTGATCTTCTTTATTTTGACAGAATGGTCCAAAAAGAAGGGTAAGAATGTTTGAAAGGCTTTTGTTGCCAATTCTAATCAAATTAATTTAATAAACTCTTTCTTGCTTATTATGAAATCCTAATAAACTCAGTAGGCAGATGAAAGATGAAAGCTTAACCTGACACAGAGAATGAATAGTTCTTTCAGCACTCGGGTTTTTTGAATTAACAGTCAAAATAGCTCATGGAAAATAGTTTCTGCGTTTGGACCAGCATGCTATGAAACTCCGAGTTATTTCAACCAATGCTTTAATTATGGCCTGAATATGCAAGCAAACATGAAGAAAAGCAAGAGAGAGACAGGACCAAACACACTGCCTTACTTATTCATCCAATTTAAGATGTCAGTCTCCCCAGACACTGAGTTAATCTCCTGGTTTTGGAGAGGCTTCCTCCCTCTCTTCATTTAGTGAACAGATTGCTCAGAGACAAATCCTGACACAGTGACACAGTGTCACTCTCCCTGTGTGCCTGGTTTCCTAGAAGCAGCACACCTACAAGGCTCAAGCGCGGGGTTTATCTGCAAAGGAGTTCAGAAAAACTGTGAAGATCTTCAGAAATCATAGAATCACAGAACGGTTTGGGTTGGAAGGAACCTTTAAAGATCATCTGGCCCACACCCCACCTCCCACCCACCCCCTGCTGTGGATCGGTACATGCCATAAAAATACTACATTTTACCCATGTTTTCTCTTTTTTTTGTACATTATTTCTGCACAGAGGAACACTAAAACGCATGTTGTGATTGCTCTGATGTACCACAAGCTGTGGTTTATCTCTCTCTGCTCCACAATCTTGAGGATTTAGACTATCCACCTCTCAAAAAACCACAGCCCCCCCTGACATTTTGCACGTAACTGAGTAGCTCTGCACCCTTTGCAGGGAAACTTAGAGAATTCATCCTCTCCTTTTCTTTACTGATCTCACAGTAAGTGCGGCCTGTTTCAGAGGCTCAGAATGTGTACAGGTCCAGCAGACTTTGAGTACTTTTGGGCAGCAGCACCTCCTGAAAAGCAGCATAAAATGTCTTTGTGGGGTTTTTTCCATGGCAGGATGTGCATTTGCAGATTCAACTTGAAGCCTATTAAAAGTGCATTATTACGTCTTTCTATGATTTTTATGTACGCCATAATGATTCTGGCTTACTTTGGGCGGATAATGATGGATTTGTTTTATTTATCTGGGAAAGATGGAGTTTGGGGTACAATGTAGTGGTTAAATAATTGCCAAGTCACCATAAAGACATTACTCTACTTAATGTGCACAATCGTACATTCAGTCAACTGACGGTACAAGCCAAGCAGAACTAATCAAAACATTGAAGGTGGGTGCTCGCTGCCAGCGTCTCTCCCGCATTTACCAGACAAGCTATTTACAAACCCAGATTGTGAGCTACTTAAGTGTGAGTGAATTGAGTTTTTAAAATAAAATGTAGCTAAAATGAAATAAGAAGAGTTCGCTAAGAGTTGGAGTTACAGGCTGCCTACAGATTGGATTTCCAGGAGGCATATCCTTCACCAGTGATAATATCTTCACTTTTAGTTGTTCTGCTGCCCTTCTAAAGCCCAAATATCCATTGTTCGTGAAAAATTGATGTTATCACTAGATTTCCCAAAATCTTAGAAAACGCAGCTGAAAGTAACCTCCAGAGCTCATCTGCCCACCTTCTCAGCTGGATCAGTTATACCTAAACTTTTCCTAGGAGATGTTTACCCAGACTGCTTTAATTTGTCTCACGCTGTAGCCTGAGACTCTGTGAGCTGATGCAGATCTCTTTGGCTGAATATAATCTCTTTAGGTGATCTCATTAGTTCACATGTAAAAATATAAATGTGTTTTTTTCCTGTGTGATATCAGAAGGAAAAAAAAAGCTAAAGGAAATCTGCTAGTGAAACTCACCAAGTTAGAAGGAAGATTATCAGGAATAGATATAGACCTGTTTTAGTGACAATCTGCTGCCCTTTTATTTTGTGGCTCTCTGAGGAGTTGGCATATGTTTGTGTACAGTGATGGGACATGTGGAGCTGACGGCACATGTGCAGTACTGCTGTCTGTCACCCTCAACAGACCAAGGTCCTGCAGGTGCTCCTGCTGGAGAGGATCCCAGAGCACACAACACACATTAGAGTCACTGTGAAGGCTATGTCCACCAGCCTGGGTTTAATATTTTCATAGAATCATACTATCATTTTGTTTGCAAGAAAACCTTGGGATCATCAAGTCCAACCATCTGCCCTACTCTACAAAGTTCTCCCCTACACCATATCCCTCAACACCACATCTCATAGACTCTTAAACACAGTCAGGAATGGTGACTCCACCACCTCCCTGGGCAGCTGATTCCAGTGTCTGACCACTCTTTCTGGGAAGAATTCTTTCCTAATGTCCAGCCTAAACCTACCCTGCTGCAGCTTGAAGCCATTCCCTCTCATTCTGTCACTAATTACCTGTGAGAAGAGACCATTACCAACCTCTCTACAATGTCCTTTCAAGCAGTTGTAGAGAGTGATGAGGTCTCCCCTCAGCCTCCTCTTCCTCATACTAAACAGTCCCAGCTCCCTCAATCATTCCTCATAAGATTCATGCCCCAGACCCTTCACCGGCTTTGTTGCCTTCCTCTGCACTCACTCCAGCACCTCCATATCTCTCATGTTGAGTATTTTGCTATCCCTCAAGTGAGAAATAAAGCAAAAAGCAGGAACTGGGAATAATAGCCTGGTACTTTTGTCCCAATTCACTGCAGTAACTAAAAGCCTCGTAGTTTCTTATGCATCTGCCCTCAGAGAAGTGAGATGCAAGGATGAGCATCAGTATCTGCATTTAGTACATGTGGAACTTGGGTGTCAGAAGGCTGAGTGACTCCTGTGAGATCTTCTCATAACTCTGGATTACTGAAACATATGGATGCCTGCTTGCTCACACATGTGAGAGGAGAGTTCTGCTTCTTCCTTAAAGGCAATAGTTTCCTTCATGCTCTGAAAGCAGTAAATGCCTATTGACTTCCTCAGAAGGAAGAATAGATCAAATCTTAGTGTAGGAGGTAGGTTTTTTTTTTACTTACTGAAGCATATTTGTGTTATTTGTAGAATCTTTACAGAAGTTTTCAGATTTGTTACTTCCACCGAGATAATTTCTAGACAATGTGTCATTCTTGCAGAGGTGTCTATTTGTGCTCAAGTGTGTAACCTGATCAGTTTTTACCTATTTATTATCTTCTTAACTATGTGGTAGCTACTGTGAAACAGAAATTATAGAGACACTCATGGGTTTTCTTGACTTTTTTTTTGTCAGCAGAAATGTTTCCTGCAAAAAGTAAAAAGAAAAATTTGATTAAAATTTCTTCCCAACAAATTAAAGCAAATGGTTCCCAAGTACAAAGTAATTAATACTTCCATTTAAGGTGATGGATTCCAAAATATATTTCTAGTTTTGCCTTAATTACAATATCAGTACCTAACTGGTGCCACAACAGGTAATTTGTTTATTCATCAGACCTATAAGTTTATACAAAAGTTTTATACATCCGTCTTATGTATTCCCTTTTCACTTAAATAGTAGTCTTCTAGTCTGGTTTATTGAGCAGGCACAAGCAGGCTAATCAAGTTTTATTTCATAGCAGCATTTAGTAGGATAGATAATTCACTAATATCACCTCACATTTTCCTCTGAAGACTCCTATCATTCTACTCATGCATAGAAGCTGAGCAAGTTTTCTTAGAATCCCCTTACTCTCAATTCGTATCCATATTTCTCCAGAGTGTAACAAAAATGGCTTCTCAGAGTGAGAGCTAATTAACGTTTTCCATAGACCTGTGGGTTGACATTGGCAGGCCTCCAACTGGCCACCAAACTGCTCAGTCACTTCCCCCTCCTCAGCAGGACAGGGAGAGAAATACAATCAGAAAGCCTGTGGGTTGGGATAAGGGCAGAGAGATCAGTACAAGATGGCAACTTGTCACCTTTTTCATAGCTGATGCACATTGAATCAAGAAGTTAAACATTAATTAGCAATATGCCCTTTTCATCTTCTCTTAAAGTTTTGGTTTCACCCACTCTCATGTTTTCAGCATTTTTTCTGCCTTGAACTACAGTCTGAAATCTTTCACTTTGCATTCTCTGTGCAGTTTAATACATTAGCTTTTTGCATAATCAGTAATCAACAGTCATTGATAATGTCCTTGTTTAGCTAAAGGCTGCTCCAGAAATGTTCACAACTTCATCCTGAGCTGCTCAGTGACCTTCTGCTACTGCTTTGCAGCCCTGCTGGAGTACCTACTCCATAGCTGAGGTACCAGAAAAGCAGTTCCTCCACCAATCCCTCAGCCAGAACAACTACTCCATTACCTTTTTGTAACAAATACTGTACAGACTTGAAACAAGGATGGCTCTGACTATATTACTAAATCCCAAGCCTTTAGCATAAGAAAAACTTAAGAGTGCATTCAATTTACCTCTATTAACTTTGTAGTTGTTGTTTATCTTCTTTCCACAGGTATGGAGACACCAACCTTTTCTTAAGAAACCCTAGAAAGGATTAGATCATTTGTTAGTCTCTTCACTAATACATTTCCAAAGGAGCTCTGGCAGGGGGATTGGACTAGATGATCTTTCAAAGTCCCTTCCAATCCCTGATATTCTGTGATTCTGTGAAAATCCTGGGTCGTAGACCGTATTACATTTGTTATGCTAAACACAAATCTTGGTGGAATTAAAATAATTTTGCACTATTTTGTGCTTTGTACCATAATAGTACTTAAAGCTGCATGTCGTAAAACCAGGGGATACATAAAGCAGTATAAGATATAACATGCTTACCAAAGGACCTTGGTTCTGAAATATCCGTGAAAATATTAAAGTTGTAACATGTATAAAAGTGTTCTTTATGCCAAACTCATTGGGAATGTTAAAGTTTGGTTGGATAGCTAAATAAATATTTTACTTATAATGTGCACGTACAGCATACGCATTAAAGCCAATCTTTTTATATTGGATGTTATGTACTTAAGTGGTTAACTGTTATTTGTGGATTTAGGATGACTACTTAAGTAGTACACTTCATTTCAGAATTTCCTAATTTCTGGGTGCTTAAATATGGAATTTGGTATTCCATTGTCATATTTTTATCCAGAAATATCTTTCTCTAGTAACAGTCAATATTTAAGTATGCCTTTGGTGCTAAGAGTCAGAAACAGGGTTTTATCTATCTGAAAAAAATGTCAGGGAAATAGATGGTGGGATGGAAATACAGCAATATTCCAATATCAGCACATATGTAGGCTGCTTACAATTTATGTATAAACCTTGACATTTGGTTTCATTATTTGTTTGTTGTTTATTTATATTCCTCAGCAGCCTTATGGATGTTCTCTAGTGTATACTTCCATCAGCTATCTTTCTTCTTAACCTGTAAAAGCTCATTTTGATTCTCCTAGACAAAGCATCTTCATCTCATATCAGCCTTCTCATATCAGTAATTCTATTTTCTTCTGTGAAGGGTCTGATGATCTGCCTGCATGGTAGCTACCACGATTATCTGACACACGCTATATCTAGACTACTTCTTCATTGCTTTCCACCATTAAACTGGAGGGGAAAGTGATGTCAGGAGACAGGAGGATGAAAGAATTGTTTTGCATTAATAATGCCACAGTCATGACTGACTGATAAGGAACTAAGTGGAGATCGCAGAAGTGTGGTTTCACTCTCTGGATTGATGGAATAGTGAAGGTATGTCTAAAATTCAGTGCAGGAACTGCAAGTGG
>VZTM01018983.1:3415-127110 GCA_013400555.1 Jacana jacana
ACTCCTCCTTAAAACAGTGTTCATGCCAACAGCCCTGGAAGTTTATGCCTCCTAGAGGTCAAAAAAAGGTCACAAGCAGACATATAAATTTATTAAACCAGAACCCACAGTAGTGAGGTGTTTATTCACTGCCTTCCCCACTTTCCCAATACTTACGGGCCTGTTTCAGTTCCAGTGACTTCAGAGCTGGTAGCTGCGCTACGTTCTATTGCTTTCCTATTCTACAGCAAGAGCTACTACTACCAGTCCCCTCTTCACAACCCCAGGACCTTTTAATCATTTAATGTAAGAGCTATATATACTCATTATTGATGAAAATTACCCAAGACATTTGGTAACAGGGAAAAAACAATAATACTGCTTTTACATATAAGGCTGCCTCAAGCTTTTCTTTCACAACAGAAGAGCCAGGAGATGCAGGATGGCTGCTTCTCTGCGCTCTGGCCCAGCAAACTCTTTACTACTCACTACAAGCACCACACTATGAATAATTCTCCATGGTCCTCCTCATATTCAGTTCTGTATTTCTGATCTTGAAATGCTCCAGCCCTGCTTCATCAATTTAGATAAGAAAAGGCTCTGTTAGTGCACCATTATCACAAAGAATGTTTTGCTACTTACAAAACAAGTGCATCCCTACACTTAATACAAAAGATACCATTTCCAAGGGATTAAATAAATACTACCCGAGAGTGCAAACTTTCACTAGCCTAAAAAACTGTATAGTCCAATGAATCAGACTGCAACAGCCTTCCCTCATGGAAAATTAATTTGTCTTCATGATAAGATGTGCAGTTTAGCTCATGACACTGCAAAGCAATAATAATATGCATCACTCGTGAATCAGGGGATACATCACTGCAAGACATCTGTCACCAACAGAAAGCCCACTTATTTACAGAACTAGGAAAAAATAAGGATCACCATTTCTAAATTCCATTTTTTTTTTGCCAGTTAAACTCAGAGCTGACTAGTTTTTGAACAGTAAAAAACCAAGAGACTCTGTTGAGAAACAAGACGTACTGATTAGACACAGTAGATAGGAGAGTACAAGGAATTAAAACACATTTTTATCCAATGGAAATACAACAGTTCCCTGATAAACAGCACGACCACCACTACAGCCCATCAGCACTTAGAACACTGCACTCAATCAAGCATTGTTAAATCTAATATGATGAATAAGACACACAGTTGTTACAAAACTTCAGGTCATTCGATCCATTCATAAAAGGAAGAACAAAGCGTGTTTCCTATCATTTTGGTTCACTGGAACTTTGCACAATATTGTAGTAGTTGTTCAACAAAATAAGCTTAAGAAAGCAATTCTTGTTCTAAAACAATTAAAACTTGTTGTAGGGAATCTTTAAGAGTGTCCAACTGTATGCACAGTATTAACAGATTATAACCTGCACTTCTCCACTCCTCATGTTAAATACAATAGACATATTTTATGTTTGAGAAAGAAATCACAAAAATAAATATGAACAAAATATACATGTGGCAGGGAATATCCAGACATGCTCATTATTGGAATAAGCTTTTTGCACAGGAAGCAAAGACCGGGGCCAACACTAAGAACAAACAAGAACAGTGACACATTGCCCATCAAATGATCCTTCCTGGAGTGTCTATCAGGCAGAATGTCCTCAGTGAAGAAAAATGATGTGAGCGGGTCATTACAGTCCTAAGGACTGATTTAAAGCAAACCAAACAGCATGATTTTCAGCAATTCTTAATCAACGATTCTTAGTTCAATGGTCAACTCCGCAACAGTAATAAAAAGTGTTCTTTTAACAATATACCTACTATGTCAGTTGTTAGAATTTGAAAAAATGAACATAATGATGACACACCGTACCTCAGCTCCACCCATCCATTTTGGTTCATCAGGAAATTCAGCACACAGTATATCTTCTGACTGGTCAGTTCCTAGCACATGATAATGCAGCTTTTGGTGCAGATTAGTGGAGGTCTCAGTACCTAGTGAAATGTTGATATTTAAAGTAATTAGTTCTCAAAGGAATCCAACAATAACCAAATAAAACCCATAGAAACCTCTATACCCCTTTGCATATAAAAGAGAAGAGCAATTCAGCAGAGAGAACTAGGGTGGGTCTGAGTATACAACCATTCACCTCCAAACACACATCCCCTGCCAAAACAAAACTTCAAACCACACTACAAACCTCTTCAAAGAGTTTTACTGCTGCTAATACATTCTTCAAATATGAAGAATTATCATTCCAAGCTTTGTTTTCTAGAAAAGAAAAACAACAATCCCTGCCACCCTCTAATGGCATTTTTACTCTTATTTCACCCTGGCAACTAAGGGGGGATTTATTGCTAAATATTATTCCTAAAAACCTTCATACTTCCATTTGCTGAAAAATAAAAAAGAAGTATTTTAAAGCACCACATGCAGTGCTACCCAATTTTTATTTTTGAAAAAAGTTTGTTCCCATAATGTTTTCCAACACTTAAGCTTCTGAAGTACAAAGAAGTTTAAAAGTACAAAACACAAGGTGTATGTCTAACTGGTAAGTCTAGCAACATGACAGGCTGCAAAACTTGATACTGAGGCAAAATGCAAGCTCTCTCCAGTGTTTAACAAAGAGCACAGCTACAGAAGAAACTTCTCAGTAGCACTGCCTTTTACTGAGCTGCGGAATTCCTTCCCTACTGACGCTCCTCAGCAATTTATTCCACTTTGTGTGCTGCACCTTGTGTTTTGCTAGCATAAACATTTTGTGTTGCTGTGCTGTGAACCACAGATGAATTAATCTGGTTGAGTAACAAAAAACACATGCCCAAGATTGCTATTCATCAGGTCGCCCTCCCAAGCCAGTTCACCTCTGCCCACACAAATGCATAAGGGAAAGAGATCTAAGTAAACTGTCACCAGACGTCAAATTTCAGCCAGTAACACCCTTCATGAAAGCTGAGTAAATCACTGTAGAGAAGAAGAAAAGAAGCAGCAAACTTTGAAAAGGACAGGAACAGGCAGACAAGAGGATACTCACACTGAATATAGGCTTTGGTCATACAAGCCATAATTTGGCATCTAACTGTATAAACTAGAATAGCTAGTTATTTCAGTATAAACTAGTAGAGCTAATTGTTTGTTGTATCAATTTGTTTAAAAGGTCATTTCGCTTCCACATAGCACACAGTTAGTACAGTCATACTTACCATCACTTTTCCCATCCTGTTTTGGATAGCAGTTATAGAACATGCCTTTTCCATCATGGGTCCATGCCATGCAACTGAATTTAACTCTCTCCAACGTATCTGGAAGATCCTCAGGACCTTCTACTTTCATGAACTTGATGGTAACCCAGTCAGAGCCACTAGAACTCAGGCCATATGCAAAGTATTCACCATCTTCGCTGAATGCATAACCTAGGAAATGGGAAGCAAACAAGATGAAGTAAGAACAAGCACAAGGAATCAATATTCTCCAAAAAGCATTTGTTATTTTGCCACAGAGGTTTTTATTATCTGCTACATGCTAGCCAAATCCCAGCAAGAGAGAGGCGAAACTGGGAAAGCAATTCCAAGAACTGTGCTCACTGACCACTGAGAGAAGAGGGTTTATTTTCTAAAAGAAAGCACAAGCAACTGGGCTACTCTTTGGGATTCACAGCACTTTTCAGTCTCTGTAGATTTCTCAAGTAGTTCACAGACCTGAATTTAGGCATATATGTTCAGGAAGTATGTTCAGTAACATCCCCTATGCCCAATATCTGAATTATCATTTGAGTAATAATTCTTCTACTTCCCTGAGTTTGAGGGGAAGAGATGGAGATTGACAATGCATACAGGTAGGAAACTTAAAGTGACATTTTAAGAGAGAAACAGTATCAAAGAAGTCAACAGAAATTAAGATGTAATACATCCTGAAATAAAGCAAGTACCATTTCGATACTGGAGTAAAAAACTAGACCCTGCAAATCCATGGAAACTGAAGTAACTGGACAAATTTGCCTCTATCACACAAAGGGACCAGACTAGTCACTAGCATATTCAGCTAAGACCTCAGATATTTATGTCACTCCATCCAAACTGTGAGGAAAACATTATTCTGAAAAAAGTTCAGAAGAGCTTCTATCACAGTTAATAAGGATCAGTTTCACTGTTGTGAATCAATTCAAGGAATAGACAGAAATATCACAGGACTGAAAGTAAGTACAGAAAAAACCAAAACATACAAATTGCATTTCATAGAAATAGTAGGTTTGAGAGGCAGCACTATGCCACCCTAACATACTCTCCCCCGTAAGAGCATGAGTGGCCACTTTGATTCTGAACAAGATTACACTTACCTGTCCTCGAAAGTAACCGTAACAAGATGCTTACAAGAATAAGAACAAGCACATGTAATAGTTCCCTCAAGTATACACTACAACCTCTAGCTATTTTTAGCCTAGGAGACTTCTTTTCCATGAAACATTTTGTTAATAATCTTCAATGCTTCCCTCCTTGATCTTGTCCAGCTTGCCTTTAAACAGTTAAGTGTTCCTTCCACCACCAAAATCCATTGGTAAGGAGTTCTACAGGTCTACTTCTTGAGGCATGAACCATCACCCTCTTTTGTTTGCTTTGGACTCGACTCCCACTGCCTTCATTTGATATCCCCTCCTTGTAATTTCAGATACTTGGGTGTGCTTGTTTGGCTGCTTAGCAAGAATCAGGCTGAAGTTTTCATGGAACTATCTATTACAGCCTACAAATTCTTACCAAGTGGTCATTGTCAGCTCAGAGACCATTCCATCTATTCCTCCACCAATGAGGTTAGGAGTGCTTGTACCCTGCGCATCACTGAAATTTATCTGCACAGACTTTCACCTGGTAATTTACTGTCCACTCACTATTACTAAGGTCTTCCTGCAGCTCATCAGTCTTCCTTCAGCCTTTCCTTGGAATGACTTCGTGTCATCACCAAACTCTGCTGCCTCACTGCTCACTCCTTTTTCTAATATGCTCAACATACTGAACAGTGCAAATCCTACCATAGTCCAACACAGAACTCTACTGCTCATTTCCATTTTGACAACCAGTTATTCCTGTCCCTACCTTTAGATGTATTTTTTATCAACATCAGGCATTTTTCCTCTTGTTCCATGGCTGTTGTTTTTCTAAATGCATTTGGAAAGAAACTTTGTCATAAGCTTTTTAGAAATACAGATGGGTTATATGAACCAAACTGGTTTTATCCATGGTTTAAGGCAGGACTTCTCACTAAAGAAAGGTATATGGATTCTTTTCAACTAGGTCACACTTAAAGATCATAGAATCACAGAATGGTTAGAGTTGGAAGAGACCCTAAAGATCATCAAGCTACAAACCCTCTGCCAGGGGCAGAGACACCTCCCACTAGAGCAGGTTGCTCAAAGCCACATCCAGTCTGGCCTTGAACACTCCCAGGGATGGGGCATCCACAGCTGTTCCAGTGTCTCAACACTCTCACAGGAAAGAATTTCTTCTTTGTTACCTAATCTAAATGTCCCCTCTTCTAATTTAAAGCTGTTACCCCTTGTCCCATCACTCCATTTCTTGACAAAACGTCCCTCTCCAGCTCTCCTGTAAGCTCCCTTCAGATACTGGAAGGCTGCTATAAGGTCTCCCCGGAGCCTTCTTCTCCAGGCCAGCTCCCTCAGCCGATCTTGAAAGGAGAGGTGCTCCAGCCTCCTGATCATCTTCATGGCCCTCTACTGGACCTGTTCCAAAGCTCTATGCCCTTTCTATACTGAGGACACCAGAGCTGGACACTGTACTCCAGGCGGGGTCTCATGAGGGTAGAGTAGAGGGGTAGAATCACCTCCTGCAACCTGCTAGACATGCTTCTTTTGAAGCAGTCCAGGATGTGGTTGGCTTTCTGGGCTGCCAGTGTGCACTGCTGGCTCATGTCAAGCTTCTCATCCACCATCACTCCCAAGTCCTTCTCCTCAGGGCTACTCTCCCGCCATTCTCTGCCCAACCTGTATTTGTGCTTGGCATTGCCACGTCCCAGGTGCAGGACTCTGCACTTGGTTTGATTGAATTTCATGCAATTTGCACTAACTCACCTCTCAAGCCTGCCCAGGTCCCTCTGGATGACATCCCTTCCCTCCAGCATGTTGACCACACCATTGAGCTTGGTGTCATTGGCAAACTTGCTGAGGGTGCACTCTATCCTACTGTCAATGTCTTCAACAAAGATGTTAAATAGCACTGGTCCCAGTACCAACCCCTGAGGAACACCACTTGTTACCAGCCACTGGAAGATGCATTCAATAATTTCATCCTCTGCTTTTATTAACTGGCCTTAAAGCACTTTCAGGTCCAAGAGTCTTGACGCTACAATAAGCTGACAGTGGGAAAATGGAAACTAGCACGCTGAAGTCCTAGTGAACACTAATAACTCTGTGATTCTCATAAATGTTGACACTACATTCTTCACAGTCTCTAACTTGCTGGCTTGTGTTAAAGTTGCAAAATAAAACCTTGAGAGAATTAGTCAACATAAATACATAACCTTTGTATGTATCTTTGCTCATATTTCTGTGGGAACCTGTTACAGAGTTGTGAAAAAAGACACTGAGAAACTGAACCAAGTTACTTGTGAAGACAATGTAGATTTAGAAGTGTTCTTCTGAAACATTATACAAATCCACATATGGCTATTGTGACTAATTAAAGCATGCCAGTCTAGCCACATTTTTACAGGTGAAGAGTTGGAAACCACTTCTAGCTTCTGCTGAAGACCCAGACTTATTCAGCAGGAACTGCTGTCTCACCTCGTAAAGCCACAGTGCCATCATCAGAAAGCTTATTTGGATCCAGAAAAACTTTGGCATCTGCATCCAAGGAATCTTGTACATATAAAACTCGCTGATTCTGCAGTCCTGTGTTGTAGAAATGAAAATATCTAAAAAAAAAAAAAAGAGGGAAAATAAGTAGGAAGAATGCCAATTTTCAATTAGACATGCAAGAAGAACTTGTATGAGATTGTCACAAAGTGAATAAAAGACAGATAAATACATAAGAGAAACAAGCTTCACATTGGAGCAGGAACCATGGCTTCCTCTGTGGCCATTAGGGATTTAACCATCCCTCTGTAGGTGCCTTTCTCTCACCTTTAGTACAAAGGAAGCCCAGATATCAATTTCTAGGCCTCTAAAAATGAGAGGAATCTCATCCCAGTGTCACACAGATTTCATAGAAGACACTGTAGAATGCACCCAAAACATTTTGCAACCATAAAAGCTGCATTTGCCACAGTGCATTTCAAACAAAGCTAACTATACCATAAACTCTACATATCTGTCAATGTTAAACAGCTCTGGCAGCCTTAGCATTTCTGTTACAAGTGTTGGCACAGGTTCCCATCCTCTATGCTCTGAACTTCATAAAGCTGCTTTCAATCTGTATCAGGTGGTAGACAGATGTTCACACTAAACAGAACTGAAATGGTTTAATCTGTATTTCCCAATGTCCCTAAAGCTGTGTGCTTTGAAAAAGCTACAGGAACACAGGATTACAGAATTCTCATTAGTGAGGGATACTCTTCACATCATAAACAATACAGAGTTCAGAGAAATTAGTAACTGTGTCCTACGCAATTCCGAATCCTTCATACAACTTCTAAATTCTACTACACAAACCCATGACTTAACAAATCAAATAGCAGCTTCACCTGGTGAAACAGAGGAATTTATGTGGCAATGCTCAAACCTAAATACAAGACCACATACTCCTTGAGATTGCTCAGTATTGGATACAAGCATGAGAACTTGGTAAACCCAGAATGAGGAGATATACTCAGAGGCCTAGCTAACAATCTGAAATATCAACATGTTCAAATGCTAATGATGTTCAAGTGAATGACAAAATTGAAAGATTCAAAGGAAGAGAAGGAAAATGTATGTAGTTTTCCATTTGACCATGCATTTTCTAGCCAATTTCACCTCCGCAACACTGGGCAATAAACTGGGAAGCAAAGGTCAAACAATGTGACAGGCACAGCACCTTCCTGGGCACTCTTCCCTTCTTCAGATTCTACAGAACAGCTCTTAAGAAACTATCCTTTAGCAGCTATTCTTTGGCAGAAAACTGTAGCAATTAAATTGAAGAATTTCTAAGTGTCATGGGAAGTTTAGATAGAATAGTTACTCCCTCCACACCTTACCAAGTGTTACTTTAGTTTTGACTTCCTCAAACACCATCATGTTTTTCAGGTATGATTATTAAACCACTGTGATTTAAGTTCAGGACACGCCAAGAAACAGAATAACACTCAGAGAAGCTAAAGAGACATCACTCTCTACAACTGCTTGAAAGGGCATTGTAGAGAGTTTGGTGCTGGTCTCTTCTCACGGGCAATGAGCGACAGGACAAGAGGGAATGGTTGCAAGCTGCAGCAGGGTAGGGTTAGGCTGGACATTAGGAAAAAGTTTTTCACAGAGAGAGTGGTCAGTCAGTGGAATCAGCTGCCCAGGGAGGTGGTGGAGTCCCCATCCCTGACTGTGTTTAAGAGCAGATTAGATGTGGTGTTGAGGGATATGGTGTAGGGGAGAACTTGTAGAGTAGGGCTGATGGTTGGACTTGATGATCCCAAGGGTCTCTTCCAACCCAAATGATTCTATGATTCTATTATCTATTAAAAGTCAAAGTGTCACAAGTTAGAGCACATTAAGTTCCTGGCATAAATGTTCTTCCTGGAGGATAGTCAGCTGCATCAAATTAAAACACTTTATGTTTAGCAGAGACTGTGAGTGCCACGAGCACTTCTGCAACATCAGGCCTTAACAGCACTGAAGATAACCACACCTAGGCAAGTTTGCACAGGGAGAATGGGTCACAGAATCCAATGCAGCCACTGACCAGGCCTGCTCCAGAATCAGATTCGGCAAAGCTACGTCTGCATGGGCATCACATACACACTAATAAGCTCTGACCGAATTGCTCAACAACACTTACTTCCTCAGCTGTGGCATCCTAAACAGCTCCACTGCTTCTGGGCTTAAACCTCGCACCTTTATACACTGATGTGCTGTGCCACTCTGGTGACAACTTCAATCAACATCAGCTTGAGGTTCACTCCCCACAATGCACTTCTAAAATCCACATAGTACAGACTTTCCCTCCCTAAGTAACAAATATGCACACCCTCCTCACAGCACAGGACAGAGAGCTAAAGAGTAGCAGAGGCCACTCATTATGGGCAGAAATCTATTCTTTCCTGTGGATGACAGTGAAAAACACACCTACCATATCTGTGTGCCCACTCAGTAAGGATCAAACAAATTGAAAATATTGAAAAAGACTATTTATGTTTCCCATGATTAAGAATTGCTCTTTTTCAATTGCTAAATGTCGATGGGCACCAGCTGGAACATAGGAAGTTTCATTGAAATATGAGGAAAAACTGTTTTCTGGTGAGGGTGACAGAGCCCTGTAACAGGCTACCGAGGGAGGTTATGGAGTCCCCTTCTCTGGAAACCTTCAAATCCCACCTGGATGCACAGTCCTGAGTGATGTGCTCTGGGCAATCCTGCTTTAGCAGGGGATTTGGACCAGATGATCTCTAGAGAGTCCTTCCAACTCTGACAATTCTGTGATTCCATAAAACAATCTTTAGATGTTACTAAGTTAATCATCAGTTTCATCCCTTTACTCCCTCTCTGTAGGAAATTGCTAGTTTCTGAAATAGGTCACATGAAATTGAGTAGCAACTGCAGCCTCCAGACATTGGGTAGGCTACAGAAGCACCACCCCTTTACCTAGCCACAGAATTAAAACAGTCTAGGCATTGGCATATATCAGGATTTCTTCATTACTTTGAAGACAAATCTTTTTGCATCAGTTGCCCTAAGTCCACTGAATTATTTTTCCCCCATTCCCTGCAGACACAGAAGCTGTTTTTCACAAGAGAATTCCCATTACTTTTCCCTGGCTATGATTAAACAAAAATCCTATCAGCTGCTCAAAGTACAACCAATATAAGAGCAGTATTTTAGTAACTATTTAGAAAAACATGTACATGACAGACTTGATTTTTAGGATGAGGTGCCTTTAGCAATACAGACAGTGACCAATGCTGGAAGACTCCTCAAAGTTTTACTTTTACAATAGTTATTCTACAGAAGTTATCTGAGTTCTGATAAACTCACAATTCCTCCTATAAAAAGAAAAGATGACAAGAGAACAAGATGACAGGAGTGGGAACTGGAGACAGTCAAGCATCCTGTGCTCTACATCATGTAACCATATATATTAACATCAGCTGGCTTTCCCTACTTCCCAACTACAAAGGAATAAATACAAATATAATTTATAATTTGTTTTCCTAACTAGTAGCTACTTTTGATTTCCTTCACATTTATCACCACCTACAAAGACATTCCACACATACCTTTTTCCTTTCTTGAAGTGACAACTGTACTTAGGATAATCGTAGAGTTCGGTCATTCGTTCTTTGAACAGTCCTCTGACAGGACATTGCTCGAGAAAGGGTACTGTAAGCTTGTTCTGAGCCTCCACAAACGCCTGAAAGAAAACAATATGTCCCAAAAAGACATGAACTCAAGCAGGAAGGGGTATTTCCTAAAAGCATGCTATTTTCTGAAGCAATGCATCACAGACATTTCCCCCCATATAGGGTGTGTAGTGTCACACCTGAAGTCTTACATACTTGCATTATGCCACAATACTGTAGTAAGACTGATGTTGTATCTTTATGAATAAAGTCTCTCCAGGGCATTGGGATAACCAGTGGTTTGGCCAAAGACAAGCACAATTACTGCCGTTCCCCTTTAAAAAAACCCAACAACCAAACCTCATGCTTTTAAAAACTCTTCTTATATTTGGCTAAATGGCATAGAAAAGCTAACTTATAGTACATACCTAGAAATTACCATCTCCCTTTACTTCACCATAAATGCATGATACCCCAATACTTGATGATAAATAAAATAGGAAAGTGATAAAGAACAGTTTATTTTGCCCACAGACAGCGCTATCATTTCAGGTGCTGCAAAGGCCTAGAAAACGATACAAAACTTCACATGCACCATCTGTTGATCCTATTAACACAACACACAGGATTAGTCCCAGACAGTATTTGTTGGAAAGGCCAAAGAACTCTCCACAGATCAGTTCTTAGTTACAAAGAACAAAAAGATTTAATCTCTGAGAAGAGAACTTTGAGGAGTCTGGTTTCTTTAAAACACTCCACCTCCCAGCCACAAACACATAAGGACCGTGGCCAAAACCACCGCTGGTCCAGCTGTTTGTCAGAGGCTGCCTCTCCCATGGCACACATGGAAAATACAGTGCTCTGTTAGTGTTTCATCATCCCTATTTGAGCAGAGTACATTAACATAAAATTAATACTAGAGCGTCTTAAGGTGAACCACAGCTGCTAAGAAGCAGACATGCAGGCTTTTCTGTCTCTAACATGGAGCAGGAAGGACAGGACACAGTGTGTGTGACTGTAACTCACAGCCAGACGTTGCAGCATCACTCTCAGATGCCCACCTCTGCCTCCAGCTTGAAATCCTGTCCACTCATCTCTTGTTTGCACAGAGGTCTCTTTTCCCAGTTGCTTTGAAATGGGCTATTGTTTCTACCTGTCCTGAATCTGTCACACAGCAAGCAGATCAACACGTCTGAGCTACGCTTCACGGCAGGACATGATACACAGGAAAGGCAAGGCTACAACCCATATTCCACAGCTTTCAGAAAAGCCAGCTGCTGTACAGAGTACCTGGCACATCTGTACATCTGCACCAACTGCCATCGCTGTTTACTTATTAGTTCTTTGGGTGAAAAAGAGGAAAGAATAGAACATAAAACTCTTTCAGTAGCCTTTTACAGACATTCCACCTGGTGAGAAGTGAGCACGTGGGGCAAGTAGAGAGACACTCTCCTTCCCATTCGCATCACTGCCACAGCAGTGCATAGCCAAGAGCTGCATTACGTGCCAAAACGTGTTTTCTGAGACTTCTCAGGCCAAAAAGTAAAGGAGAAAGCATGTTATGGTCAGTCTCTACTTGAGGGCTATCTGTTTGTGCTGAACAAACAATCCAGAAACTGAGAAGATTTAAGCACTTGAATGCAAAATTAGTAACACCCAAAGGGCACTTGGCTAAGCACAGAAATATAAGAAAGAACACACGGGCTGGTTACACACAAGTCACCACTTGACTTGATGACACAAGAAAGCAAGCACCACAGCACTGAAAAGGAACAGCTACAGAAGGCTAACAATGATGACTTCTGGACCTTTACTCAAAATTAGACTCTATGTATCAGGAAGGAAACATAGTCAGGAAACGATTCCCAGAAAAAAAAAAAGGAGAGAGGGGGAATGAATTGACAAGGGAAGGCAAATTTTTGCTTGTTTCCCCTTTTATGATCATACTGGCACAGAAAGCTTTAACATCCAACACAGCACACACCAGCAGTAACCCAAAGTGGCATGCAGCCTCCACATCATACCACCACAGCCATTCCCCTCATCAGATGATGAAAGAGCTTCATCAAATCCACCCAAGAATTACATGTATCTGAATTTGTTTTTTCTAAATGGAAATACATTTCAAAGACCACATACACAAAAATCTAGATAGTACACACTATACAAATAAACTACATTTTCAGAGAAAAGATGTCTTATAAAAACGTGCATAAAATCATCCATTGTACCGGGTGGGCAAAAGCACTTTTTGGTTGTTTTTAGCAGACAAACTGGCACACATCTTTGTTTCAGGTACCAACAACACAACCAAAACAGTAACATTGCTGAAAGGGAACTGGAACTGTGCATTACTCACTTTTAACTGCACACTCCTATCTTACCACATCTGCTTTCATTACTGGTAACCAAAGAGGAGAGACAAACTTTTCTGTTGCACAAGAGCATGCCTAGATACTAACTACAGTAATAACAGTAATTTTGCTTTTACAACAACTTGATCAATTTTTCCTATTTCCACTTAGTATGCCCCAAAGATTCCAAGACATTTAGTAAAAGGGAAATGCCATTGCTGGCTGAAAAAGCAGGTAAGAACTACAGGCTTCTGAAAAAGTTCCACCAAGGAGAATCCAGTGCAGTTTGCAAACTCTCTGTTCTTACACTTTTGAGCATGAGGTTACATTAATCTTCAAAAAGCAATACATAATTGAAACATTGCTGTAGGTAAAGTACAGGAACAGATGTGAGCAGAAACTCTCACGGTAAACAACCCCATCCACCATGCTGAGCTGAACAGATGCCACCCAGGCTACAGGGCCTACAGTAACTCTGTAAATCTTCATGAACCTATAGAGAAAGATTCTTATTTTACCTCTAGAAGCAACAATCTATCGTAAGACTTGAACGAGGACAGAATTTTCTAGAAGAACAGATAGAATAAGTGTCCAAGTAAGGCATATGCTTATGGGTATCACAGATAATAAGGTAATTTAAAAAGCAAAAGAATTTCTGAAGTGTTGTACGAAAAGTAGAGATGTTCCACTCGAGGCTGCAGTGTTTGGGCATTACTTGAACAGGCCAATTGCTATTTTTTAAAAAATTACAATTAAATTCCATCTAGAATACTCATGCCACAAATTTTTTTAACTTTAATGCTTTGTTATAACATATCAGCTCTCTATATGTCACTAAGCCATTCTCTCAAGATAATGATTTCCACTCACACTAAACCAAGGAGAGGTCTTGGAAGGATAGAAATTACAAATTAATAACAAAGACTGGTAATTAAACAAAGTATTTACAGTTTAATAGTCACCCCCTAAATCTTCATATATATCTTCTCAGTATTCTCAGATATTTGAGTGCAACTCCTATAAAAAAATATATATACTTTTTTTTTTTTAAGTATAAATGAAGCAGACTTCTGGGTGGCTTGTCTCTTGACACTGAACTTAGTTTTAGCAAAGAAAGATTCAAAGTGCAATTGGAAATTTATCAAAACTTGTGAGTGAACACTGGTCTGTTATCACTAAAAATCCATTTGACTGCAGTTTTGAGGGTTTCAATTCTAGCCTAAATTCAAACATACACCTATTCATAATGCCTCAACCGAGCTGTGTATGCTACATGATTCCTCCTCTTCCATGCCTTGTCCATCCTTCACGTCTGAAAAAAGCTACACTTTACTGCCTACACTGTCAGTGAGTTAAGGAACTGACATCCTTAATAGCAACAGACTTCGCTGCAGCCTAAGAAAGGGCTCATTTCCCACAAAGTGAAAAAAACAAAGCAAGAAGCTGAAAAGTCCAACCAAGCCAGACCTAAGATGTCAGTAAAAGCGTGGTTTTGCAGTTGTGGCCTATGTAATCACCTGAAGTGTTTCACGGGCTTAGCACATTTCACTTATGCCAGGGATGCTTCCTCAGTTAATGACCAAGCAGTAGCAGAGCATGGACCCAGCTTCTGCACTGCCTCTCTCCACAGTGAGGTAGGAACTTCCCCATCTGACCAGAGTCTGTTTGCATTTACGTGCCCGGAGAAGGGAATTTTGTTTGCCTATAGCTGCCCACGACCAAGCAACACACAGGGAAAAAGTGATACAGTAAAGCACATATATCCTGAACATGTAAGTGCATACTTGAACAACAGCTTTTCCACGTGAAACTAATGAGACGGTTTGATGATTGGTTTAATCATCTCTAAGACTGCCTGTTTGACAGGAAACAGTCCTACCTGTGGATTTCAATAACCTCCTTTTCATAGCAGATCTACACACCGCACATGGAATAAGATCATCTTGGTGACCTGGCTGAAAAAAATGTCTAGACCTATTTGACTTTCACCTAATTAAAACTAGGCTGTGGGCTATTAGAACAGGAACGATCCCATTCCTGAGCCATCTTAGATCCAACTATCATGTGGCCTTGGGGTGACCTAGATTAAGTACAGAAAAAGAATCCACCACAGGCTTCTCTCCCAGAGCATCACCTTGTGATTACTACATCCATGCAAGGGAGGGACAGAAGCATTCAGCTCAGTGTAAGAAGGGGAAGGAGGGCAGAGAGAAACCACAAGAACCACCTGACTTGATGGAAACCTGCAAACTATAGTGGATCAGGGACAGTCCCATCTGCGCTCTACTCTCACTGCAAAAATACCCAATTAAGCCAATTTAAAAAAAAAAAAATCCCACCCTTCTACCTTCACATGTTTGAAAGCTGTTAACTACCAGAGCCCACAAGATCACTTGGACTACCCAGAGGGGAAAACAAGTACTGTTCTTTATACTCATAGCTGCTGTGGGTAATTTCTTCAGTCCCAGTCCTGCAAACCTTACAACGGACATCAGGTGAAAGCAGCATGAAAACTCCAGAGTTAAAACCAATCTTACTTGCCTGTACTTTTTTCTCCACACATCAAGAAATAGTAAACTTGATGTTTCACTGAATCATATAAACATTGAATCAGTGAGGTCTACTCATTTATTTTCTGTGACCACACCAATGCTTGACATGAGTATTTCTGCTAAGTCCAGAAAGGTATAATTCCAACATATCTGGGCATCTGTTCAACAGCTCACACCAAATAATATTGACTGTTTGCATAAGAGAAAAGATTGCTAACTTAATAAATGAACGATATTCAGTCCTCACTCTTAGCATAAACCAGAATACATGTTGTAAACTGAACCAAAAAGGGTCTCTTTCACTACAGATGAGCATGGATGTCCAAAGAATTCTTCTAGCTCTGTACTTAGTATGTAGAAAATTAAAGGTAGCCTATTGTTGGAGGTCTACACAGGATATTTTAACTTTACCCCAAAACACATGGAGGTTTGGGATATTAAGGAGTGCATAAAGAGAGACAGCAACCCGGAGGAAGAATGAGGACACAGGTCTCAGGCCAATGACTTGAAGGCTTGAAAAGTCTACAAAGCACACTCCAAACTCTCTCTGAACCCTGCACAGTCATTCAATTGCCTCTATACCAGTGTCTGGTTACTCTTTGATCTAGTAGGTGCAGAATGACTATTCTGCAAGAGTCCTACAAACTCTCTCAAGAGCTTAGGAGATAAAAAGAATAAGAAAAGCTAGCAAGAAAGAGTGATTGCAGCAACCTTTGCTGCAGAACACAAAAGTGAGTGATAAAACCAAGGAAAGGAGTTTAGCACTTCGAGAGTATTTTTTTTTCTGACTTCTACAAAAGAGCAAAATACTTGAATCCCTTTGTTCAGCAACTCCTAGGACTCTGGAAAAGATGACATACTCACACACATAAGAACTCTCTCCACTCTGCATCATACTGCTACTGCACTACAAAATTCTGCCAAGGCATGTCTTTTTTCTTAGGGCTGACAGAATCAAAACAAAAAATCCAAATACTCCCAACTTGCTAAACACCTGATTTTCAATGTTAACATCCCTGGCAGAGTTTTTCACTAAAACCTGATCCCAAATGAACCTTTTAAATCCACATGTACCTTTATATATGCTGATAGATTTGTAAGTAGGGAATGGGATCCTAACTGTACACGTTTTGTTTCGCTCTTGACAACTGCAGTAAGTTATATGTGACCATCCTCTAGCTCACCAAGATGTATGATGTAAGCACACACATGAGAGAACCTAGAAAGAATCTGACTAACGGACAGCCACCCTGCAGGATATTTTTAAATTGAGATCTCCTGCTCTCCTGCCCTCCATTATCCGACACAATCTCTCATACTAGACAGATGCCGGTGTTTTAGATCTGGAACTACAGTTATCAAAGTTATTCGTTATTACCCATTATAGAGGAAACCCCACACACACTGCCACCTACCACTTTCTGACCATCACCCCTGCAACTCCCTATGCCATGAATACCAGAGGAACTGGCTCATTCTCAGACTTTATTATTTTTCAGGATTCCCCCTGAGCCAAAGACCAGTTCCAGCAGAATAGCCTAGCTGTACCACACAGCAGGCTGAAAACACTGCAACATCCGCAATCTGTAACAAGAGCCACTAACAAAGCCTAATTTCAGGAGGAAAGTGGGTTTGTGTTTTTTAAAAAAGTGGTCATTCCCCCCCCCCAAAAAAGTCACATTCACTCACTTTGTCACTGTATAAAGAAAGCAAGGCAAAGGAGTTTTCCTTCTACTCTTCCTTAACTATTTCATTATGTCAATTTTAGATGTACTTAGGACAGCGGATAAAGTGTTCACAAGGTCAGAATGCTTCTCTTCAGCATGACACCACCACCCTGAGCATTCAAATTCTCCAAGAAAAATGGGTGCAAGATAAACCAGGCCTTAGTTTTCCGAATTCTGTCATCTATGTTCTATCAAGTGTTCCAGCTTTTCTCCCCATTAACACAAAGACACAAAACAACACCATTACTCTTGGTGCCATAAGACATCAAGTCAATTACACCTACATTCACTATGTAGGTTTCATTGACTATGAAGGTTTCATTGACAGGTACTTCAAAACCAGAGCATCCATGCACCTAGTGTACAAAAGAGAACCTGTACAAAAAAAGATTACCTTTGTCTGCTCACTGTCAGGATCTTCAAGCCAGCAGTAGGGGTCACTTATTTTACACCCATGGTAATCAGACACCTGAATTAAAAAAAAAAGACAGTAGTTATAAAAAAAAAGATGCACACAAGCAAACTCTATTCATCAAGGAACGACAGTCATCAAGATGAAGGGTACTTGGAACTTCACAAAAGCACAGACTGCTAAAAAGCAAAGGAAAGGCAGCACCTTGCTCCCAGGCAAGCTGCTAATATTACCATTCTTTGGTGAGGGCACCAAAGCAGCAGAGATATCCTCAGAAAAAAACACGAAGCACCAGAGAAACGCAGAACACGGACATAAATTCCTTCCGCAAGATAAATTAGTAAAACTAAAGTCCCCGACAAAACAAACCCCCCAAAACTCTTCCAAATCCAGGTGATCCTGTCAAATCACAAAACCCGACTTCTGGATGCACCCAAAATGTAGTTTCTGGCTACAAAAACGGTTTAGCCCTCCCTGCTATTGTTGCTCGCAAACACGTGCGTATAGCGCACCTATAACTTTTAAAGAGGAAAAAAAAAAGCAATACACAAAAGACTAACCCACGTGGCTAAAATTTCTCTGCTTCCTCCCTCCCGTGCACAAAGTAGGACTAGATTCCTGCTGTTAGGATTTGCACAGTCCAGCCTTTCGCTCAGCTACCAAAGCAAACGCTAAACCTTTCCCAGGGCTGCCTTCGGCCCGCAAACATCTCCGTTCAAACGCGGTGTTAGCTCTGTAAATAATTCCGGGGCTGACGCCTAAAGCGCAGCCCTTCCCGGAAGGAGAAAACCCACCCTGTTTTAGCCCAATTTACACAGCAATCCTCCAGCCCCGGAGTTACGGGTGGAAGGAGAGAATCTTATAGATGTGCCACCACGTATAAAATAAGGCTGCTTGTTCCCCCGCCCGCTGCTCCAGCCCCGGCGCAGGCCTAGACTTCCCGCAGGCACGCAGCGGTACCGGCAGCTGCGGGGAGACCCGCTCTTCCCCGGGCCGACCCCCGCCTCCGCAGCAGCCCCCGGCGCTGGTCCCCACACCCGGGACTTGCCCACAGGCACGGCGGCCACAAACACGGCTTCTAGCAAGCCCCCAGCGACCGCCGCGGCCCGCGGACGTTAATAACCAGAGACCCTTAAAACGGAGCACGTCTAACTCCCGGTGCCGAACAACGCCCTGGANCCAACCAAGAGCGGGCCCCCGGCGGCGGGAGAGCCCCACAGCGCCCCCTGCAGGGAGCCGCCGGCACAGGCGGAGGGGTTCTCGCCATTCAGCGAGAGCTGGACAGGCGACAGGCTGGAGAGTTGGGCGGGGAGAAATGTAAGGAAATAGAACAAGGGCAAGTGTTGAGTCTGACATCTGGGCAAGAACAGCCCCAGGTACCGGTATAGGTTGGGAAATGACCTGTTGGAGAGCAGCGTAAGGGAAAGGGACCTGGGGATNGCTGAGGGAGCTGGGTCTCTTTAGCTTGGAGAAGAGGAGACTGAGGGGTGACCTTATTAATGTTTATAAATATGTAAAGGGTGAGTGTCAGGAGGATGGAGCCAGGCTCTTCTCAGTGACATCCAATGATAGGATAAGGGGTAATGGATGCAAGCTGGAACACAGGAGGTTCCACTTAAATATGAGGAAAAACTTCTTCACAGTGAGTGACTGAACACTGGCAGGGGCTGCCCAGGGAGGTTGTGGAGTCTCCTTCTCTGGAGACATTCAAAACTCGCCTGGATGCATTCCTGTGTGACCTGATCTAAGTGTTCCTGCTCCAGCAGGGGGATTGGACTAGATGATCTTTCAAGGTCCCTGAGATTCTGTGGTTGTTTTCCCCTTACCACCTGGCCAAGGGGTTTCACAGTAAATGAGAAAAGAAAAAGAAAGAGAAAGAGAAAAAGAAAAAGAAAGAAAGAAAAAGAAAAAGAAAAAGAAAGAAAGAAAAAGAACCTGTGGGTTTTTATTCTTTTCTTTCCCTCTTGGCTCCCCTGCCCTGACACAGGGTGTGGAGAGAGGCTCAGGCCCGAGCTCTCCTAAGCTCTGACTGGGAAACAGCAGCTGTTGTGTGGGTCAGGACTGGGGCTGTCTTGAGGCTGAGCCCACCCAAACCTTCAGTACGATTTAGATCAAACCTGCTTCTCCACAATCTGCCCAATACTCCCCTTCACCTGAAAAATGTTGGCCGAGGAGGCCTGGTGAGAAGGACCATTCCAGTGCACTGGCCCAGCTGGCCAGTGCTCCTCTTGCTCATCACTGGCCTCAGCGGCTCCAGTCTTGCTCTGCCTGCACAGCTGGGCTGGATGAAAGTGCACCCACAGAAGGTGCTTCAGGTGGATGACCTCAGGCTCATCAGCCAGATGTTCATTTTACAATCGGGTTACCTAGGTCAAAAAACTTTACAACCATTTTTCCTTCCAGGCAGTGACCCAGTGGGCCCCTGTATCACAAATATACTGGCAACATGCAGAGGATGGGTTGTCCTTTGGCTAGCAACGTGACTGAACTGCTTTTCTTCCAAATGGTTGTTGCTTCATCATTGCTACCAGCAGCCCCTCACCAAGCCATCCTGCAAGCCTGAGGGGGACATCATCACAGCTTATCCGAGGTAAACCAGTGTGTACATCTGAGTGGCAGCAGCTGGGCTCAAGGAGGTTGGCACGTGGCAGTGTTTAAGGTTTGATCAGTCCAAAGATCATTTACAGTTGCAAATAAAGTAACCACTTGGAATGACAACAATCTGAAACATTTCAGAAACGGCATCGAATGTTTATAGTTACCAGCTCAGAAATTGCCTTGATTGCTTATGCTTAATGAAAAGAATTGCCATCTCTAATTGGGCATCCTGTGGGGAGGAGGTTGGGGGTTGTGTGTGTATGAGGAAATAAGCCAACCCCATAATGATCACTGTAATTAAGTGACATAACTGCATTCGTCAGCTGCATTTACATCCTAAATGACACCTATGGAGTTTCTTGTCTCTTGTCCTTTCTCTTTGCATCGTTTTCCCATCTTACCTTGTTTCTTCATTAATCTCTTGGGAGGCTGGAGCACAGCTGCTAACTACACCTTTTGTTATAGCACTTGAGAACTTGCAACCAGCAAAGAAGTGGTTAAAGGCCTTGACATGCCCAATGCTGATAAAAGCTTGCTAACCATCTGAGCAACTTGCTTACACAAATGCTTGCAGGCAAAGGCTCCCATGTTTCTATTTGGAGCTTATACAGGCAGAAGTGCATATATACATGCATTGGCATCATATGGAGAATTAGCTCAATACCTCTGTAAAGCATTCGGCTTGGCTGCCTGCTCCACAAACATGTTGTATGTGCACTGTATGTCTGAGAGGTTTGAGTAGTCCCAACTGCAAATTCACTTCATAGACAGCAGAGGCCTTGCATCTGATTCAGAGCTGAAATCCACCTGAAGAAAAGGTCACCTCTTTCAGCCTGGAAGTGTTGCCTGGAATGAATATATTCTACATTTATCCCCAATTTCTGAATGTTTAGCAGCTCGGTCAGGCTTGCGAGCAGCTTTGACTGCGAAGCTGCACATCCAAATCGATTCCTGGGCATTTCCACGACCTTTCCATAGCTCAGGTTCGTGCTGTAAGGGCAGCCAAGCCCGGGTGTAGTGGAGCTTTAGGGCCGCTGTGCTTTCCACCCACGGAGCGGTGTTTTCTGCCGGGAGAGGGCAGCCTGACTGCACGCCACCGTGCAGGCGCCTCTGTTTTTCACTAGGCTTTCAGCAACCTTCTCCATCCAGGACACGGCGATTCCTGAACGGGCTGGCAAGCATCCAGCAATCACAGTAATTATCCGTTACAATACCTTCCAATGCATCCTTGATACAGAGAAGGCGGGAATATACAAAGAAACCCAAGTAAATGGTTGTCCAAGATAAGATCTTTGGGGCTGTGTTTTCTTTCAGTAAAGCAGTAATTTTCTTTCAAAGGTGAGCAGCGGGGACAGAAAGTTAATTTTCTCTTTACTGTAAATTTCTCCTTTGGTTCTGTAGGGGGATGGGTTGGGAAGGGAAGGATCTCATGTGCACAACAGCAAAAGGAGCAAATCGACACTGTCTGAACTTTTCTTATCAGAAAAGCGGTTAATGTAGGTTACATAGTGTCTAAAACACTGCCCCAAACATGTTTTTCTTGCCGCGGAGCATGCACCCTCTGAACAAATGAAAGGGAGTGCTGCGTGCGATCTGTTAACAGAAATGGTTATTATGAAAGGTGTAGCAATCTTCTCCCCTTCTCAGTATGTTTGCTTAACACAAAGCTAGAAGTGATTAGCACTAGGACTGTACCCTAACTGAAAATCTGAAGCCTACCTTAATTGTTCACTGTTGTACCTACAAGTAGAATTCTATTCAAATGTTACTTTTCTCGGGCCTAAGCGACCCCAGCCAGTGTTCAAAATTATATTTGCAGAGTTTTGAGGATAAGCTGCCCAGTAAACAAAAAAAATTCTTCCTATATTAAAAAAAATAATAATAAATTAAATCCCTTGGTAGTATTTGTCATCATTCTCCCATGTTAGCGTGAATCTGATCATTTGAAAAACAGATACCGGTCTCTACTGATATTAATTATACTTCTGCTGATCATCTAGTCATTAGCAAATCTCTATCAGCTTAGTCAGCATCTCCACAATGACTCACTGCAAGTAGTGTATTGACTCACTAGGAAGTGACCTCATCCTTGTAAGGGAAGATCTGGCAAAAAATCTAGCAGCAAATTTTGGCTTTAGCTTTCCTTTTTGTCTTTTCCCCCGCCTTGCTTCACCATTATGACTTAGCAGTGATGGGAAACTTTTCTGCTATAGAAAGAAGGCAGGTCTGTTCTTTAATCCCGTTTTCTTATATATTTTTACATTTCATTTACCTACTTGTAAGACAGCAGTTCGGCTGTTCAGGCATTTATCAACAGGTGTCAGCAGAACCTCAGTCTTTCACTGTCTGGAGCCTGTGCTGAGGTGTAATAAGTATCTCGTGCTGAGGTGTAATAAGTATCTCGAGTTTCAGAGGAATGTGACTCTGAAAGTGTCTGCCCTGCTGGATTTCTGTTTTGGAACCACTGACTCAAGAGCCTGAGTCCTGTTGATTTGCAGTGAATCTTTGATTCCTAAATTATGTTAATCTACTGTATGTATTAATTATGAAAATTGTGTATTGTTTATGGATAATTGAAGGGTTGCTTGTTTTTTTGAAATGAATTATGAAGAAGCTTATGTAATGAAATACAGTTTTCTTATCTTAGTTACAGAAATTTGTACATGCTCTAGGTCTGCTTGACATTTGAAAATACAATCAAGCAAAGCAGTATTTCATTCTGGTAAACTGCTCTGTGCAGCGTGGGACAGGATGGGTGCATTGAAGGCAGTGGTGTGATGCAGAACCATACTCTACCCTGCCCTGGTGTTGTGCATTGGTGTACTTACACTGCTGGTGCTGCAAAGCCAATCAAGAAATGCAGGGATGTCCACATGGGGAGTTAGCATGGAATAGCAATTACAAAGCAGTATTTCAAAGCATTTCACCAGGTAAGCAATCTGAATCATGATTATGGAATGATACACATATCTAATCTGACATATGAATATCAATACATAGATCCTAGTATAACTACACTCAATTAAAAATAACTTTTTGAAGGAATTTTTTCAGACAGATGAAAGTAAAGGTGTTTTAGATTCACCTTTTCCTTCTGCAGTGGCATTCTTTGTGGGGGGAAGAATGAACAAAATTCTAATCCTTGGAGGGGCTTATGACCAAACTTTTTTAATTGACACTTTTTGTTTTTATTAATTTTTTAACTGCTAACAGTTGGCCATTAAAAGAAGGATTTGCCAAATACCAGTGATCATGTAGGAAAATCATAGACCTTGTGTCCCTGCAAAGATAGCCAATGCTCAGCTTTCACTGAATTTGGTGAGTTTGGGTCTTTTAAGAAGTTACCAGGGAGACCTGCAGTGTTTGCAAGGTTAGGTACTGTCTACTTACGCACAAGATCACTGCGTATTCCTGACAGCTAGATAATATTTACTTCAGCATTTCTGGAAATGTATCCCAATCTTACACAAGTCAGCTGGGAATCCATCGTTTGTGGATTTTGCTGTTCATCTTCAGAAGGCTCTTGCAGAAAAGTTAGAAGGGTTTGAACTTTGCTTGCTACACAGCGGTTAACAGGAGACAAGGGTGTGACATAAAGCCCAACACACTCAACAGAAGTTTTCTGTCTACTTTTTCCCCAACTTATTTCACTAATCTTTGAATTAACCCTTTTCTCCATCTCATCCCACCAAACATCACTCTGCAAAATGAACTCTCTTTATAAGCATCATTTTCTGTCTAATGCAATGGCATTAATTCTTTTGTGCAGAAAGATAGCAAATCCATATTAAGAAAATGGAGAGAGAAGTGCTTATTTTTATGTGTTTGCTTTTGCGTGTCTGAACTATTCTTTGTTGTTGTTATATGCTGCAAAAATACTTTATAAGCTAATTCTTGTCTTCAGGCTTCAAAACCAACTAAGATAATCTTTATCCAGAGAAGGATGACAGTATAAATAATTCTTATATGGCAGTGTCTGAAAATGACAGTGAGCAAAACAGAAGGTGGCTTCCTGTTAACAGCTTATGACTCGTTGACAGAATTTGAAATCCACTTAACTGAGGGAAATTGATATATTTTTCTTGGAAAGGAAGACAGTTTTAGCTCCTTTTAAATGACCCTACATCTAGAAACAACTTCTTCTGCAGTCATTGTCCACCCGTGTTTAATACTTTTTGAATGCATTTGTTCAAACAGCTTAGAAATAGAACTTTCTATTGTGCCTCAGAAAAGTTTTGGTTTGGGTTATAACCCTATCGAAACTATAGATCCCTGCACAAAAAATAAACATTACAGTGAGAGCACCAGAAATGTTATTCCAGATAGGCTTGCACATGCCTTTGAGAAGAACCTCTTGATAGATGGGAAAAAGAAAGAAAGAAAACTGTATGCAATTCAGTGACCACTGAGTCTGCAATTCAACCTACCTTGGACAGTGGGCAAGGATATCACACACAGTAGTCCTCTAGCCACCCTTCATTTAAAATATTGCCACTACAGTTTCACAACAGAGACAAAAATAAGAAGAAAGAAAAAATTTCAATTCCAGAAGTGCCTTTTAAGAAAGGTACTGAATTTTCTTAGATAATTATATTTGTAAACAATTCTTTCTTATTTTTTTAACGTTCATAGATAACATCAGCTTCTCCTCTAAAGGAGCATGAGTTAAACCTAATCCTGTAACTGAATAACACATTCCAAATATTTATGTGGTTGAATGAGAAATCTCTGTATTTCTAGTACTGCAGCATCAGTGCAATTCAGATGTGGACCAGGGCTTTGCTGTGCCCTTCTCCACACATGCCCAAGTGGTTGAGGTCCTCAATGCATTTATGATCCAACCTTTATGATCATGAAACAACAGGTAGCTACAGTCAGCTACATGAAGGAAAATAATGTTCATTGTGCATGCAACACTTGCAGCTGGCCAGCAACCTGGGGTTTGTAGTCAATGTGCAAAAGGAAAGCTTCCAGGGAAATTCTGATGGTGCATACTGGCAGAGTGCTGTGCATTTTTACAGAGAGCTCCTCCCAGGCTGGCAGGGCAGTGTAGGAATAGGACATTACTGGTGTGAAAGGCTTACAAATGTGCAATGACAGCACGTGCCATGGATTGTCAGAGGTGGCAGCGGCGCTGCAATGTTTGTGGAGGAGAATTATGTGGTGCCTGGTGACGGGGGAGCTGGTGGGAAGGTGGGATGAGATAGGAAACCTGCTTACAGCGGTGGGCACAGAGGAAAGAGCGGGACACATGCTGTCAAAACCAGGGAGAAGCATCTTGTGGCAAAAGGATGAAAGCCAGACTGATAATTTTAGCTGTGTGGAAGTATGAGGAAGGTCATAGCTTTATGTATCAAGACTCACACAGAGCTATGATATGAAAAGCCAAGGCAGAGAAAGTCATTCTGAAAGTGCTGACAAGTTCAATGTCCAAGTAGCCAGTGATGTTAGCCACAGTGACTGGAAAAAGCAACAGCAGAGAGAGCTTGGAAGACAGATTAAGAGCCCTGGTGAGCCATACTGAGCTTGAGCCGATGGCGAGACATTCAGAGAGAAGAAGGCTGAGCTTTGGGCTTGGACAGGAGGGAGCATACGGGTGGATTTGAGTCATCAGCGTGAGCAGTTGGGTTCGTGTTTACAGACAAGCTTCCCTGGAGAGGAGGTGTCCTCTCCAGAGGGAGGAGGGAAGGCGACTAAGGGCAGAGCCCTTTGGAGCCCACAGAAAGCTGGAGAAAAATAAGGGCATATTATTCTCCTGCTTCAGCATGTGATTTATTGATAATAAAAGCTTTTAAATCCCAGTATCAAAACTTTTAAAGACACAGATTCTAATGTAGTGTGGAGCTGGTACAGAAGCCCTACGTGGTTTACTGAGTCAGTAGCTCAGTGGTCACTTTTGAAGATGAATTTTAAGTTTCTCTGTTTACAACAGTATTACTGAAAATGCATGCCTTTTATGTAGTTTGTTATTTCCTTCTCCTGGAGGAGTATGTAGGAATTCCAAAGGAACAGAAGTGTTACAGATCAAATAAATAATGGGAGAAGTTGAATATTTTTCTCCACCTGGAAATTTTAATGAAAAAATTTAATGAAATTTTTGCAGGCTCCCCGCCACACCTTCCTCCCTCCCTCCCCATACCCTCCCCGCCCCTTTAAATTTCTATGCATAAAATTTTGAATTCTGACAGAAAATGAGGGGAAGGAGAAATTGAGCCTAATTGTGTGAAAATAAATTCCTCTCCTGAATGTTTTTATTAGTTGTTCTCTCTTTGCCTTCAGTACAGGCAGAGGAGGCAGCCTTTTCACTGGCTGGAACAGGTTTTTTGAGTACAACCAAGGAGCAAGTCAAAGAAACAGAAGCAATTATGACATATTTAGATGGAAAAAAATCTGCAAAAAGATCCTCACAAACTTTCCTCTAATTCATTTAATCCAATTAAACTAATTCATTTTTACCTCCTGGTGGGAGTCCTCTTCTAAAGCTTGCACATGCCTGAGAGTCATCAAAAATCACAGGGCAAGGCCAAGGTAGAAGGGCTCTGCCCTATAGCATCATAGACCTACTATTTCAAAGCACTGCTGAAATGATCCAAGTCAGAAGGACCTCTTATGCATCTTGTGAAAAAATTTAAATCAGCATTTGTGATAATAAGAGTGATGTGTCCATCTTCCCTTTGCCCATTCCTCTCGTACACAGTGGTATTGGGAAGGCAACATTCAACAGCCATTTCTGACTTAGAGCTTCTGTAGAACCAACAGGCTACTGCTGCAGGTTATTTGATCCCTTACAAAAAATTATTTAATTATCTGTGGCTAAATATTCTAGAGGAAATAAAAGCACTTGGGAAAGAAGCTTAAAGGACTGAAAAGTAAGAATTAAAGACTGGGAGACCACATCTTCTTCTGCATGAAGGGTCTTGTTTGCCTGGTAAACTTTCTTTGATCTCTTATTATGTTAGATGTTAGTGTTGTAGTAGGGTTTTTTTGATCCCTAATTGTGTTAGATGTTATGTTGTTGATGTTAGTACTGTAAATAACCTCTCTCTGAATTCACTAATTAAATCTTTTAATATTATTCATTCCCTCCCACCAAAACTTACTTCAGTAATTAAAAATATGATGGTAGTTTATTCTGGCCGTATGACTATTTTGTTCAGATATCTATTTAAATAATTGTATTTTATTACAACCTCACAAAAAAATTCATCCTCATAATTTAATTAGAGATGTATGTGAAAAGCCAAGAGGTATTTGGAGTTAGGCTGTGTTTGTTCACTTTATTTATGCCCTTACTTTTGCAAACTTCAAGGTATTTACAAAGGTATAAAGGGTAATAGTTATTACCACACCAAGTAAAACTTGCAAAATATCTCCTTTTGCTTCATGATAAGCACTTTATCTAAATCTTGTAAGCACTAAAGAGATCAGAGAAAGAAATGTACCTTTCTCTTGTGTAATGCTACCTGGATTTTCTTTTTGTCTTGTAGAAGACTGGCATGTTGCTGTAAACCAGCCTTGAATCACTGGTGCATTCACTGCCCTTAACCGATACCACCACTGCGCTCGGTATCATACACACACAATTGCAGGCGCATGAAAATAGACACATTTCTACACAGCTTTTCGGATTTCTCCTTTGCCAGAGCTGACTGAAGGTTGCTGCCTATGAAAGGTCTTTGCTTGTGCTAGCAGGTCATGATTCAAGCTGGCAGGTTGCAGACAAAGGCACATGGGGGCATCAGGTGGGAATAACAGACTTGCGCCAAGGCTCAGCCCTTTGGAAAAAGCACAGTAAATTTAGTAACTGTGCCCCTACACCTACTAAAGAAACTGAACTGGCCTTCTAGCTTCAGGATAATAAACCTAACAGCCTCATTTCCTGGAGGGTGCTGAAAATAAATGAAGCTAGTCCACTTTGTTCCAGGGAGTGAGTGGAAAAGTTGGCAATTGATTTCTCCAAGGGAAACCAAACAGAACTGGTCCCTTGGTCCCAAACACAGGAAAGCCCTCCCTTTTCTACTTGCAGAAGAGCACAGAGCTGAAACCGTGGTTGACTGAGTTAAAATAACCCTTTTTTCTTTCCTGGAAGCTGCCTGATATGCAAGACACGTGCCAACCGTTGGGCTGGAACAGGTGGTTTGCCTGCTAAGTCATCCACTTCCTCCAGCCCACCACAGCTGGGGAAGGCTGAGCCCCCCTTACTTATTCCTGCCAACTTCTCCTTTTCGGGAGGACCTGCTCACCAGCAGGGAGAAGGACTCACGTGATCACAGGGAGCACTACACCTGAGCCTGACACTTCACAGGACACATAAAGGAGTATCTTCCATATCTTTCCTGTTGCCATCCAAACCCTCCAATACCCCTCTTAATCTGTCCCTGAATGGGCAAATCAGGTTTGGAAGGACAGTGAGGAGGTGATGAGGACAGGTTTCATTCCCCAGTTTCCTGGGAGTCTGCCTTAGAAACCATCCAACCAACCCATGGTTCTCATGACTGCACTAGTCCAACCGGTAGGTTCATGCCTACAGGCAGATCGTCTGTGGTACCTCATGGTTCTGTCAATCCACCAAATGTTCACCTTTCCTCACGTATATGTGAAGGACATCTTCACCATATGTGAGCAGAAATATCATGATACCTTATGCTTCTGTGTTAGAGTGAACTAATTGAAGATCCTTCTCCAGTGATTCAGGGAGGACCCCACCTGGTCCAGGAAAACAAGGAATTCTGGAATGTCACCACTAGAGGACCATCAGCAGGTCTGTGGTCCAGCCTGCACCTACAAAGTAGGTGATGAGTTACTAGCAGGAGTGAACACAGAACTAAATTTCCAGCCCAAATACCCAAACCCTTCTGCCAATATCTATATTAATTCTGCAGTGGAGATATCTCACATTGTTTTACTACTAATTTTGCAGAATCCCATGCTCCCCGACATGCATGCAAAGCCCATTTACCAGTATATACCGTGCTGTCCAGTATGGTAAAAAATGCCCAGTCCCATGAACTCAGGTCTCCTCCTCCCTTTCCCCTGCCCTTGGGTACCTGCACACTCAGCGCTTCCCTCACATGCAGCATGAAGATCTTCCCCTAGGTTTGCTTTTCTTGCTTATCATAGTCTCAAGACTTAGTACTATGCAAAGTTAAAATCTGTTGAGCACAAGGGCATTTGACCCTGACCACTACCTGCTGTTCCTTTAACAAACAATTAAGACATTCCGTGTGTGACTAAATTTGAAAGCAAACCCAAGAATTAATCTGCTTGTTTTAAATAGGGATATAAATAAGAGCCAGCCCAGCCATTCCCCAAGAGATAAGCCAAAAGTTTGAAGTTCAATAAAAGTTCAGTCACTTCCGTAGTTTCTTAGGATTTGATGGGGAAATACCTTTGTTCAGGGAATAGGGTCTTAATTTAGGGAAAATGTCTTTATTTAGGGTTTTTAGGGAAGAAAACGTCCCCATGAATCTTGGAGTATGTGTCTCATTTCTGTTTGAGTAACAGTTTCCTCTGGGTATGGCTGATGCTAAAGGAAAATAGCGTGGCCAAATCCATTCTTGCCTAGCAAAAATAGTATTTCTGTGGGACTTATAGCGTTAAGTAGCAACGAACAAAATAGTTATAAAGGTATCTGCATAACTCTGCACACGTATCTATCCCATAGTTTGTGAGGAGGAGAGAGTGCAATAAAAAAATCTCAGTGCTTAAGCCAGGCTTGGCATACAGGCTTGGCTGATGTAATAGAAATTAGCTTTTAAAAAGATAATAACAAAAAAAATCAATACCAAATTTTAAAGTTAGTGGCACCTTCCTTGATTGATTTTGTTAAAATGGTAAGGATTTTATCTAAGATGGTAAATTAGATCTTTGAATAAGCTAAATAAAATACATTCTCTAGATATTTGTATATTCACATAAAATAGTTTCAATGCTCTATCTAGGTAAAATGCTATAATAAAACTTCAAGTAGCAGGAGAGCTATTAAAGTAGCTTTTTAGCATGGAAAGATTCTGTGTGGCAGAAAGATAGATGGAAGGAGAAATTTGGTTCAGCTTAATAGTGTGAAGTTAACAAAGTCAGTGATAAAGTTATGAGATCATGGAAAGTGACTATGCCCACACATTTTTTGAGGTGACATGGAGTGCAGAGAGTTCATTTTTCAGGGTTTGTAGATCAAAGATTACATATTAACCACTAACCTAACTGATAACTCTATGGACAGAGTCCGTTCTTCTACGTAATATGGCCTCACTTGTCCCACGCATAATGTTTTATGAGTGCTCTAAAATTTATGCTCATAGTGTTTTCTTGCAAATTATTTTCCATGTAGGTCAATAGAGCCTTTCCTAAAGGATTCAGCAAAATAGCTGAGGATTTTCTTATAGATAAAATTAAACCTTACATGAAAACTGCTTTAAAGAGGAGTTTTACTTCAGAATACCACAGCAGTCATGTATTCCTATAGCTGTTGCAAAACAAATTTGGAAGAGCACTGCTGTCTATCTAAGAATTGCATGCTACAGCCTATCACTGCAGTGTAAAGCTTAATTACTTCAAGGTATTTAAGTACCTGACAAGTATCTTGGTTTCAAAGAGACTGGGTGCATGAAATCTTAGTGCCCTCTACATAAAATCAATAGCAGTCGAAAGGTCAAGGGGATTTCATGACGTTTCTGGCACTTGTTTTTCAGAGATACTTTCTCAGAGTAGCAAAGAAATAGTTAATTTCTCTGAATTTGCTAGTTTAATATTCTATTTTATTAGCAGAGGAAGGTAAGCACATTGTTACAGCAATTCTTACAATGGTATTTTTTTTAAAAGACGGAAGCTTTAATACAACCTATTAAAGGGATGTTTCATGGTAGTATCAGGATTGTCCAATGAAAGTCAGCAGATCCATTTGTTCTGTAAAACACAGGGAAAAATATAAGCATACAATGATATAATTTTCTTTCAAGTTAAAATGCTTAGTGTCTCATGCTACAAGTGAAATAAATCACATAGGCCTTGTAATGAGTTAGCGCTCAAATGCAACACAGCGCTTTCATATTTAATTCTATTGCCCCATAAATCCTTTGTCATTGTTTTCTTGCACCCTTATGTAAATCAATGAACACAGAGTATTAATTAACAATTGTATAATTGTATTTCTGCATTCGTAGCATTAAAGAAACATTAATTTTCAACTTAATAATTTTTAAAATTATGATCCCAAGGGTCTCTTCCAACCAATATGATTCTATGATTCTGTGTCTTTCTGTTCACAAACATGCTATGAAAGTGTTTCTAACACCATGATGTAGAGATTTTCTATCATTGGTTAGAAAGAATGATAGGTCTTTTGATGAGATGAAAAGGATTCAAAGCACTTCAATGACAGTATTTGCAAGATAAATGTTGTACTGAATCTTTTGACTCAACCATTTGTTCCCACTTTATCATCACAATTAATTTTCATTAGGTGGCATATTTTACTAACCATACATTTTATAAGTGCCTACTGTTTCAAATCTATCCGATAACTAATGCTATGACAATATTTCAGCAGTATTTTCAAAACAAATCAATGCCATGACTTGGATTACTTCCCCCCAAATTTCTGTTTCTCTAAGAATTTTCAAATCAACAACTTTTCCACAATAAAAATAAAACGTCAAACTGTGAAAATATTTGCCATTAAAAAGTGTTATTTTATAACTAGCAATGGTCATTTTCCTTTAGGATAATTTAAAAAATACATTTCTTCTCTATAGGATGTAAGAAATAGGTTACGTTTTCACGTAACCAAGGCCACAGTTGCCTTTTTGAAAGGCTTCAGAAACTAAAACTTCATAATCTTCATAATGCTTTAATTAACTCCTGAAAACTCACCTACAAAAGCAGATACTGCCTTCTTGTTTGATTTTTGCCTGTTTTGAGGAGATTCCTAAAGAACAGAAAGTTTAGAGGTCAACAAGATGATCTGACCCTCAGTAAGTGAAGCCCTAATTATCCCAAACGACTGAGGCACTGAGGATCTGGGATCTTCATTATTCTCTGAAACGGGGTGTTTCAAGTGAGCTCTGTTGAGAGATCCCATTCCTCAATCAGTCCTTTGCCTGCCCGGCAATTCTATACTTTACATTCCTGTTTTACAGATAACACAAAATCTGTCAAATGAGATATGAACTTGATATTTGTTATCATATTGTTTGACCACAAATGACCCAGTGCATGTTAGCCAATTTTAAAATAGAAACTATTTTATTCTGCTTCCAAAAATGAGGCTGGCTGAAGCCATCTGACACTGGTAATGTCTTTTCAAAACCTAGAGGAGCTCGATCCAAAGCCAGCTCAAGTTAATGAGTCAATTTTCCACTGACTTAGAAATGTGGTTCCTCAGAGTGCAATGTATGTTGCATGTTATAAAGAACTAGGTGCATTTTGCTTTTAGTTTTTTCAGGAGTTGTGGTGTGGGTTTTTATTTGTTTGTTTTTTAAACAAGCAGTTTGAAGACTGGCTCCAGAGTCCACTGGTCTCAGAAAGCTGGATCAAAAATCTGTTCAGTGTGTATTAAATATTTCACCAAGGTAAAATTGAGCTCATAAATCCTCCCATCACTGACCCAGCTGACAAGTTTCTTCCTCATCCTGCCTTGCCCTTCCATTGAATATAAACTGAGTGGTGTCCATGGTTGCACATGTACTGAGATAATATTGTTTATTGGTAGAGTTAAGGACTGTGATCTGTGCTCCTCAGCCATAAGGATTAATGTTATAATAATTCAAAGGTTTCTAGGCTGTAGACCCTCTTTTCTTTGGGTCTTGTCTGAACAAAATGTTTCTGGCCCAGATTCTGAGAGATACCCATTACTTTAAGAGATTTTATGAACACACATGAACCCAGTTACAAATTAATAAGAACTGAGGATTTCATTCAGTAAAAATAGTGACTGACCAAAAGGGAGCTCTTCTTAGGCTAAATAGAACATTATTCTATTTCTGTACTGCTGTATACCTAAGTGAAGTGGCTTAGCCTTATCATAAAGAAACAGCCAGCTTTTTGTTTTTCACCCATTTTTATTGCAGGTTCCTGTCTTTTAACTTTGATTTGTATGGCTGCACTGTCTGCCATGTGCTGGTGTCCCCACAGGACCCTTTGTTTCTTACCTTTGAAAACATCCAAAACAAACAAGACCCTTTCTCTTCTCATAGACAGTATAGGCAATATTAATGGCTATCTACCTGTGATAAGCAGAGCCAGTATCATTTTACATGACTTGAAAGGGTCATCCATATCATCAAGCACAATTAACTTGTCTTACTCTCACAAAACGGGCTAAGGGGAGGTAACTAAGAGGCCATACTTCTTCACATATCTCAGAAAACAGTTCCGGGACAAGGGGACAGCCAAAAGACAGAAAAAGCTTCCAAACAACAAGAACAACAGACATTTTATTGAGATCACAAGAAGCTGTCCTGCGCCTTCTTCATGTGATACTTTCCATGGTGCCTGTGTGTGTATTCACTGGAAACGATCAGTCACATACAAGTCTGAAGAAATCTAGCTGCAAGATTAACTTCCTATTTATCCCACCTCTAAAGAAAGCAAGCTCTGTAAATTTTTTCTGGAAAACAGAGTAATAGTAATTTAGGATGTTAATGTATCCCCTCTGAGTCAGCACTGAATGAGAGTCCCAGCTGATGCTTAGGGTACTGCCGTAATGTTGAAGATGCCATCATCCAAACGAAATGATGGTGAGCCCTTGGGCTGTGGAGAATTGCATAGCCCTTGTCACAACAACACAGCTATTAAACGTGTGACGTGACCAAATGCCAAATCAAAGTATTACTCTAGCCACACACATTATTCCTGCAATTAAATGAACTATATTTCACTTCCTGTCTTAAATAACCGGGTAGTATTGCTTCTTCAATAGAAGAATGCCTGACTGTCAATAAGATTTTTTCTAACATGCTTCAGGGTTGTTTGGGAGAAAGCATCCTTGTTAATGTAAATGTTTTGCTCTTAATAATATGGTGAGTTTGAATGTGCCGTTTTCTTTTTATGACTAATGTAAAAATCTTTACAATGCAAATAATTTCGCATCTTTTCCCAGTTTAATATACATATACAGGGAGAGATGACCAGAAGAAAGTTAATCTTTCTGAGTCAGGTAAAATGTACAATAGAAGAATATCTGAGAAATGCCTAATTTTCCATACTTTTACAAAAAAGGAGTTTAAAACCTATATTTATTTTCTTCAGTAGAGAAAAAGAATTTTAGAAGGAAGATAAAGTATTCCTGCAGAATTTCTGTCCCTTTTACGTTATTTGCTGATGATGGGTTAATATCTATATGCATTTTCCCCTTGATAAGAAAAGGAAAGCCTTCCATTTTGATTTCTTTTGCAATGATTACAGATTAACTGGCGTGTTTTGGTGGAGAAATCAAAACGTCTTTTCTTTCCCCTATCCTGCCCTGTCAGATTTTTGCCAACGCTATGCTGAGGGAAGGCAGCCTGCTCGAACAGCGGGGAGGTTTAAACAGGGGTTTAAAATAGGAAGCTGTGGAAAGCGAGTGTTGTGTGAAGGGAGAGAGGAGTGGCAGGGAGGGGGTGTTTCGGGGTACCCCTGAAGACGGACCAGCTCTGTCGGTGCTTGCAGCCGACGGCTGCTGTAACATGAAGCTCGTGAAAGGTCAGCAGCCGCGCTCTGTAGTTTGCTCTCTGCCTATCTGTGCCATCTCTTGAAATAACAGCGACTTCCAGGACTCCTTCACCTTCTTCCCTCTCTGGCCCCAGCATCCCCTCCCTCCCCAGTCCCTCTCTGGCACACATCCTTCAGCGCCACTCTCTTTTCTTCCTTGAGCTTTTCCTGTTGTCATCACAAAGACCTTTATGTCCTTTATTGTACTGTGTCCTCTCCTTGCCTGCCTCAAAGGCTATCTCTGGCTCCAGAGATAAAGTCTCAGCTAAGAAAAGGATGGAGATTTAATTCAGAGAAAAAAAAAAACCAACAATAAGCCAACATAAAGGGTTAAGATAAAGAAACTCGCTGGTGCCCTGTTTGGGGGACAAGTCCACTGCCACTGTAACTTAGTCAGAGAGGCAAATTCAAAATTTGCCTTAAATCAGCTACTTTCTCATTATCGTACCCAAACTTTGTGAATTTCCTGAACGATCTATTTATGACCTGTTCCCTTGAAACTTGGAAGCAGTTCATTTGAGAGAAGCTTCCATATTGCTCTGCCAAGAGAACTACCAAAATAGACCTGTGGCATTGTTATTTTTGAGGAATCATGACCCTTCATTCGTTTGTTTGTTTTAGAGGGATTTTTTTGTTTGAAACCATTTTGTCTTGGTGACAATGAAAGTTGAAAGGGGTGTTTTAAGTAATAAAAATGTAGCTGTTTAAGTTTGAAGCAGAACTTATTTCAGAAGGACCTGCATGGCTGATAGAATGAGAGTTCACGTTGCTGCTATAAGATACTATTATGTGGTATAATGGGTACGAAAAAAATAGGTTCTGTAGTAAGAGAAACTTCACTAACTCAGAACTGGAACTTAGGGTAGAGGAGCAATTTGCTACATGCTTTTAGGACATAAACTTCTCCTCATATTCCCCTCCAAAATGAGGAAGGTGTCCCGGCTGCAAGAACTCTACCTGAGGCTGTGGTGTCACGTGCGGCTCTTTTCCCACAGGTTTTCTCACAGCATTGGGGTTTTGCTGCTGGGAGTGTTGGCCACTAGCAGGGACTTCTTGACACCTACTCAGGTGAGGCACCAGCCTGGAAACTGGCAGGTGAGGGGTTGGTGGGCGGGTGGGGGGGGGCAGGGTTGCTGCTCACAGACACCAGTCCTGTGTAAATTAAACAGCTGTCTGCAGAGAGGTACATGTGTTGTGGTCAGAAGTGAGGTCCTTGTGTGAACTCTGCAAGTGTGCCATGTGTACTGTCACACCACCACATCAGTGTTGACGTGCAGTAACAACCTTTTCTCTCCCTTGCTTTTCTAAATTGCTTTGCTGCAATTCAGTACAAACACAGAGAAAAATCAGTGGCACCCAAATCATGTGCCTACCCACAGAATATTTCATATTTGAAAAAAAAGCAAGGCAGGTGAAGATTATTAACGTAATAGAAATACGATGAGCAAAGCACAGTTTTAGAGTCTTTCATTAACTGTTCCCCAGTGCCTGCTGAAATATTTGACCACAGTCTCAAAGGAAATGCAGTTATGATTAGTTTAAATAAAGAAGACCGTAGGGCCTATTTAAAAGGAAGGGTTTTGTAGTAACATAGCTGGAAAATGTTTCTAGGACTGACATTATTTCTAAAAACTTCCATGCAACTTGCCACAATGCTGTTCATGAATCCAAAAAGACATGTAAGCTTGTATAGACAGCTTCTAGCTTCTATGTTGAAGCTACATTACAATTTAGGAGCATTCTTATATCCTCTCTACTGAAAATACCAAATCCTATAGAAGCATCTTCCTCAGCCCTGAGTACCGGCAGCCTGCCTCAGGACTCAGCATTTAAGGAGAACTCTGAACAGATACTAAGAATCTTTGTGAAAAATGCTATACATATACAACTTGCCCTTTCAAACAGCATGGCACCTATTCATTAGCAGCTCATTTGCATTGCTTGCTCTTTAATTTACTTTTGAAGCTCCCAAAGCAAATCTCGGGTCAGTACTTAGAGATGTGGTGTATCTTGATTTGTGAATGAAAGTTCCTGTGGGGGACCTCTGAAGTGAAATATTTCTCTCAGAGAACAAGTATTCCTTGCCTTTAACAAATGCATAGACATCTCACTATACCATAGTCAAATATCATTAAATAAACACCCCATTTGTAAATCTGCAGGAGTTATATGCCATGTACAAGTTCATTTACTTGAAAGTAATATTTTAAATTCAGAAAGCTCTACTTTTTCAAATAGTAATTTGTTGAAATGATGGATTATTCTATAATTCCAGTGAATAAGTATGTTTATAGGGATATACATGCATTTCTGCCCCCCAGACCCTAGGTTTAGCACTTAAAAATTATGTTATGACCAAGACATTGTTGTCTCCACTGAGAGGAGTGATAGAATTTCAGGTTAATGAATTAAACTGATATCTAACTGGGGGAATTCCTAATCTTTACATCTTTTACACCTTTATTTTACACTATTACTACAAGAATAGCCCATTAATTGGATAGATCAAATTATGAATAAAGAATGATTGATCTGAAGTGACAGAAATTGTGTGAGTTGATAGTGGAAAGTAATTTGATGACTTTGTAGTCATACTGAATAATTTTCTTGGCTTTGATAGGTTGATTTGGACTGTGATGTAGAAGTATTGTTGAAGTCCTGCTCATTCTAAATGATAACACAGTCACTTTTCTGTCATCTCTGGCAGTGAAGAGTTTTCATCTGATCTCGGTAGATGATGACCTGGCTTTGCCTATTTATGTCCTTTTGCTGAGGCACAGCAATGTGATGCACACAGGCTCTCGATGCTGAATAAACTTCAAAGGGCACAGGACACTGCAGCATATAGGGTACCTTTCCTGCCCTACAGTAATCACTTATATTTAGAACAGAAATTAGAAAACATTTTTCAATCATTGAAACAGTGAGTTCTGAAACAGCCTTCCTAACAGAATAGTGGGCGAAAGAATCCAAAATTACTTCTAAGATAAATTTACAGATGAGACTGTATGGCAAGATATGATGAACCCAGCATCCAGATTAATGTTTGAGCCATTAAGTCTTCAGCTGTTTCGTATATGGACCTTCCGATCAACATTGAAGGTAGATATGATCTCAGTTGCTCATGAGGTGAATTGTGTCACATCAACGTAAGGCTTCATATTTCTGCTGGCTGCCTGCAGAGACAAAAGATTTATTTTTTTTTTTCACTTCTTTGCTATTAAACTTGACTCTAGATTTGTTTTGTTTTTAAAATAACTTCTTCCTCCTGCCTTCTGCAGCAATAAACATCATCTACAGTAAGGTCAAGGATGTGCTGGGCCTCCAACCTGCTGTCTTGGGTGCATAAAGTAATCACCAGATTTGGGATAAGGAACACATTTTCTCTCCACATTGGTCACGACCATGGGTGCTTGGGAGGCAGTGGGGGCTTCTTTACAGAGGGGTAAATAAATGATTTCCTGTGTCCCTGTGAGCAAGCCAAACAGCAAACACAAACAAGATCTTGCCAGTGATCTTGATTTCTCTTGCTCTCTTCTTGTGGCACTACGTAGTCCTGCAAGAATCTTCACAAATCTTTTTTGGTGGCTTGTTGGGAAACATATGACCTGTGGTAGATGGAGACATATGGAATACATGTGCCATTTCTCTGTATCCCAGTCTGTGGGATAGTCTTAGATTACACATAGCAAAGTGTATATTAAAAATACAAGTGCAAGGCCAAAAAAGTCCACAACTCTGTACCAAAACCAAACAATGCCCTGCATGTGTCTCCTCTTGGGGAGAGGACAAGAAAACAAACAGCTTATGCTAGACACAAATTGTGCTAATTAATGCATTAATGACAATTACTTGCAAAATCCTGATTATTGAGCTGTAAGGCTAAAGCACAGACTGGAATAAAGTAAGGCAAAGCAATACAGGCAAATGGAGCTTTCACTGTGTAACACCATAAATATTTTTAGCTTGCTAAGCATAAATTTCCTTCAATTATATAGATAAGGGAACTCAAAGGTACACATCATTGTAAATATTCGCAGTGTGTGTATCTAAAACGTGTTATCTATTGAACATTTATACTATGAACAAGTGTACTTAAAGACACTTAGTGTGAAGTGTTACTGTCTGCTGAAGATCTCTCCACTTAATGTTTGTAGAGTCCTGAGTGGTTTGCCAGTCAATTAAACACTGATGGAACAGAGATAAACACTTCCTATTGAGAAATGTCACATCAGCCTTTCTGCTTCATTTCATTGTGTCATTTCATGCACTGAAAGGCATTCAAGTGACACAGCACTAGCTATGATATCATGGCATAGGCTGCATAACGTGCTGAGCCACGTGCAGGTGGGTAAACAGTATTGTAGCTGGCACAGAGCACAGACAGAATCCGTCCTGTGTTTACTTTGAGGGCACACTAACATGCAACCAGTCTTGATGAACAGATTTTCTCTTATTCATTACCCTCTAGACAGCAGCATGCAGGCAGGCATATGTAATTTAACGCCCAGCAGCTCCCCCTTCCTTGAAAATTAAGAGTCTGGCAACTAATGTCCTCAGGATCCCCTTAGGATCAGGTTTCCTCTTGCTTTCTACAAATGGGAATGTTAGCAAACACTATCACTCTGCTCTACGTGATACGTCACTCATGTTGTTCAGGATAACAGATAAAGCACTGAGGTTGCAGTTCAGTTAATGCTTGCAATTTTTCAAACAGCCAGAATATCTACCTACTATCAATTATCTTTCTGAAGAGCTCAAGGGACCTTGTTTTCTTAAGAGTAGCTACAGTGAAGATTAAAGCATGCCTGGTGAGCAGAGAAACCATATGTCCTTATTTTAATATATAAGGGCTTGTGAATTTGGTTTCAAAATACTTGAAAGCTTCCAGATTTTTGTTTCATTGTTGGGACGCTCTGCTATTGTTGCGAGCGTCTTGTTTGATAACAGCAAAATTTATGTTCAGAGTTAACTTAAAATTCATTGCTATATTGAGTACTATGTTTCATTCCAGTACAAATACTAAAGGAAGAGTATCCTAGTATTCCCCAAATACTGGGGAAGAGTGGCTGGAGAGCTGCCTGGCAGAAAAGGACCTGGGGGTGTTGGTTGACTGTGGGCTGAACATGAGGCAGCAGTGTGCCCAGGTGGCCAAGAAGGCCAACAGCATCCTGGCCTGTATCAGGAACAGCGTGATGACTAGGACTCAGGAGGTGATCACTCTCCTCTACTCGGCACTGGTGAGGACCCATCTTGAGTACTGTGTCCAGTTTTGGGCCCCTTAGCACAAAAAAGACATTGAGGTGCTAGAGCAGGTCCAGAGAAAGGCAACAAAAGCTGGTGAGGGGTCTGGAGAGTAAACCTTATGAAGAGAGGCTGAGGGAGCTGGGTTTGTTCAGCCTGGAGAAGAGGAGGCTGAGGGGAGACATTATCACTCTCTACAACTACCTGAAAGGTTGGTCTCTTCTCCTAAGTCACAGGTGACAGGACAAGAGGAAATGGCTTCAAGTTGCACCAGAGGAGGTTCAGATTGAATATCAGGAGAGATTTTTAGACTGGAAAGGTTATTAAGCATTTGAATGGGCTGCCCAGGGGAGTGGTTGAGGCACCATCCCTAGAGGTATTTAAGATGGGTTGACCTAGTGCTCAGTGACATGGTTTAGTGATGGGTTGTAGTTTTATCAGAGTTATGTTGATGGTTGGACTAGATGATCTCAAAGGTCCCTTCCAACCTAGACGATTCTATGATTCTATAAAGGTTACAGTAGTATCTAGAAGCATTTCGTGAGATAAACACAGTGGAAAAGAAGGAGAAGATAGTTGAATGCATTTGGGAACTATTAAATTTTGTCTTGTATTTCAAGTGTTGGTGTCATATGCTTCATATTTACGATAAATTAATGCAGCACCCTGAAACAGAAATAAATAAGTCTCCAGTTCTCAGAAATGTGCATGCATTACTGTTGAATCAGAGCTTGGCAGCAACACCACCGGCACACATGAAACAAGTGTCCTCTGTCTTCCACGGGGATATTTTTATAACTGTGTTTTGAAAATACTGTACAGCTTGTAGCTGCAGAAACCCAAAGAGTGCCAGCTAGCTTATATGGGCATGAATGAAACTTGCTGCCTTCCTAATCAAAGCAGTGACACAACCTTTTCTGTGTTCCCAGCTAAGGTTACTAAGCCTCCTTCCCACTGCGAGTGAACCAGCAGTAGGGGCATTTGACGGAAGAGAGACACGGGTCCCTCTTTTCCACCTGTCCCTTTCCTTACAGACCTCAGTTATTTTTATACACTCATGGCCTCTTTTTTGTGTTGCTTTTAAAATACAGAAATAGAAATTAAATTGGAATCAGGAAAATGTGGTTGAAAAGAACTGGAGGCTTCAGTTCACTTTCTGGATTTGGGAAAGCAGCACGACATGAAAAGATGAAAAGAGAAATATGTATCGAAAGCCAAAGACAGGGGTTTGTGTGTATTTCTTGTCACCCTAATGTATACAAGGCAAAGTCATTAAGGTTACAAGTTATGACAGTTCTTCTTGATGATAAAATTGCTTTGTCAACAACAGGGTTGAGTATATAAATGTATCATATATCATCTCCCTCTCTTTCTGTCTATATATTATTGCTTGCTCGTCTAAGTGTAATAAACCCCTAAAATTTACAGCTTCTTCCAGGATTTTTATGTAAAGTTAACTGAAAGCAGACTTTCCTTGGAAAAAGAAAACAAAACCCACTACAGCATCTGCAACTGAAATGCTTCATCTTTGGAGTTTGTTCTCCAAGCAGAGGAGGAAGGCTCTCAGTGGCCCTCCACTGCTGGGGCTCTCTGTACCTGAGGCTCTTTAGCGGATGGAATGCTGCATGTCCTTTTCGGGAGAGCACAGCGTCAGGTGTTTTCTTACTCACTCTCCTTTTGGACCTTCGGCTTGACCTGTCATAGCTCATTCTGACTCATCTCCAACAGGAAGGGTGGAGGTTTATCTCTCTCAGAAGAACCAATCTGATGGTTACAGGGCTCTTCTGGGATGTGGGAATTCTGGAGTCAAGCCCTCTGAGGCTGATGATACAAGCCAGATTTCCTGCTTCCTAGATGAGGGGACTATGGCATCATGGACAAGGTGAGCATGGATACTTTCTTCTTCATCCAAGCTTAAGGAAATGCAGGGCATGACATTGTTTCCCTGAGCACAGACAAGCCTTTGAGGCTCTGAAGCCCAGTTTCACAAGGGTGCCAAGTCCAAGCAAAATAAAAATATTCCTGACTCCTCTTTTTTTCAGTATTTATTATAGTTTGACTTGGAAGTCCTGTCGTGCTGAGTAGAGCACTCAGCTGGGAATTCATTCCTGGGTGCTCACCTCTCTCCACTCAGCTTCCTAGGTAGCTCACCCAGCATTGTGAAGTCCCTGTGACCAGCCAGGTGCTCCAGCCTGTGGTGTGGGTTATTGCAAGGCTAACATTCCATCTGGCACCTTGGTCTTAATGCTGTTCTGCCTAAGTACCACATGCTCGGCATTGGTGTGAGCCAGCTGCTTCAGTACATTCTTGTTCTGTCATGGACAGCGCAGGCCATCAAGTGCTGAAGGTCACCAGGTCACCTAGGATGGCACTGGGGTATGGATGAATCCAGGTATGGATGCAGATAGCCACAGAGCTCTATTGAAAGACTCTTCAGATCTTCAGCAATCAGGACCCAGTCCAAAGCTTAAAGGAGTCAAACCAGAAGTTGCTGTCTTTCCGTGTGAAGGAGTGACTCCATTGTCTGTGTGAAAAAAAATTAGCTCTTCTTTCCAGCACAGGTGAGCTATCAGAAAGCAACATTAAACCGGTTCATTGTTAAAACTTTGTAATAAACTAACATGAAGACTGTTGGGAAATCTGATTAAATTCTTTTGAAATGGCTTGGGGTGGAGACACTACACTAAACATAGAGATAAGAACACATATTAAGGGAAACTATCAGAGAGTTTAGATCAAAAGATCAAATACTGTAACATCTTGACAATAATTTCACAAAGGGCCTGGATTTTCAGTCTGGGGGAAAAAGGAAGTGTGAAATAACACCAAAGCAAACTGTCTGTAATATAACTCTGCAACAATCCAGTCCTTGGGCAGCATCTCAAACTGCTGCTTGTGAGCCAGACACATTGCCCTGCAGAGTACACCAGTGAACAATGTATAGGATGAGCTACCCTTTTGTACCTTCAATCCTGCTCAGCTTAACCTAAACTGCCGCAGCAGTAGTGTCACAGTTTAAAGTATATCTTTCCCAGTTCTTCATGTGTGTTGCCCTGAAAGTTGCTCTGGGGGGTACTGGAAGGCAGGAAGTTAGGTGCTGTTATTTTTTTCCATGTGTACGTAAAGCTTAATAGACTAAACTAGCAGGGTCAACAATAGGCGAAATTAAAACGGTTCTAAAAATGAACTAGACAAGAGGAAACAATTACAGGGCTGCTATTTGGAGGAAACAAGCACTGGGTGGTTCAGTAGCTAACACAATGAAGGAGACAGCCCACGATGGCGTTTCTAAACCCTTCCCGGTCTGGTATTCCCAAACTGTCCAGTGTTGTTTACTTGCCTGGAACGACGCCACAGACACATCCTGATGGGTCAGGAGTGATCCTCGGCGACTGCTGTGAGAAATAGGAGGCGGGCAGCGGGGGCGGCAGTAAGCAACGTCTGCTCTTATGAGGAGCCAAGCAGCGAGCACATTCGTCTCCCGGGGTTGTCTGGAGCAAGGTTTTCAGTCAAAAAAATACCTCCAGGAGGTACTGTGGGCTGCAGAAAGCACCATCAGATAACCTTCATGATTTCTCAGGTCTGCTTTTAAGATGCCAAAGTGTTGGGTGGAGGTACTGTGCATGGAAGAGCGATACCAGATTTCAGGCTACTGTAACAATGACAGAGACCGCTGAGTCCATCTGCCTTACTGCTTGTTAATGCATATATCATTAACAAGGCTCTCTGATTTCTAATTAAAAGTTAGCAATTAAAAAGAAAAAAGAAAAAAAAAAAAGAAGTGGTGTTCTTTGTTGAAGGGACAGAAGTGTCAGAAATGGAAAGCACCAAGGAGCCAAGGGATATATTATGCAAATTTCCATTAATCAAACAGGACTAAGGGGAGAGTTTCTCTGCAATGTTGTTTTTTTCAGCCCTCCCAAAAAGTTTCTAGTAAATGAAAGTAATTTTAAAACTGTCATTCAAAAGGCTAAATAAAAACCATGAGGTGCTTTCAAACCTCTGCTCTGGAGAATATGTGGAAGGCCTCATGTACGGATCCTCTTGTCTGTCAGGTGAGTGACAGTGGTGGGTTTTTTGAATGCAGAAAACAATGCAGATCACAAGCATGTCATCAGAAACTTACCACATAGATGTTGGTTTTTTTTTTTTCTGCAAACATTTTAATTGCAGTTGCAAGAAACTGAAAAATCCTGCCTGATAAGTGTGCTTTTCTGCTTTAAAAGTACAATTGAAAGCATTCTGCTAGCAAGCCTACACAAAAGCTCATTAAATTAAATGCCAGGGATTATCTCTGAAGGTAAATGAATATAGAAGGCAGGTGGAGATAATGAAAATAGGATATTATCCCATTAACATTTGTTCTGTTACTGCACCCACTTTGCTGTCATTTCTCATTAGCATCCTACCAGAAAGCTACAGATGAGCTGGTAACTGTAGCACGAGAACTGTAGAGCAGAAGGAGGGTACTGGTGGCTCAATGGCAGTCAGGGCAGTCATACGCCAAGGAAAAGCACAAGCTGCCGTTGTGGCTACAAGGAGCAGCAAGGTGCCCGATCTGCCCTTCTGGGCCAAGCCACATGCTGTCAGTGATGCAAGAGCTCTGCTAGGAGCCTGCCAAAAATGTGTATGCTCTTTCAATGTTTTGTTACCTCACACTGCCTGTTCAGCTGCTAGTGGCACTCCTTCTATTGAAAAGTGATCTAGCACGATGCACGTGTCCCACAGCACACACAACACCTCCAGGCCCTTCTTTAATAGCTAGGAACTCAATGTACTCTTTAAATACAGGCTGGCAACCAGGGTGGTGCAGAGCTACATTGGCCCTGGGGCAGCTCGGGGAAGGGAGGCAGGAGAGAGCAAAATCTTCCAGCAGCTCCTGGAGACCCAGCAGGGTCTGCAGCTATGTCCCTTCATTCCCACCACACTGGGCTGCCCAAATGTGAAGTTGAAGGGGAGGGTGACAGAAGTATGGTTCTACCTCTGTCTCTGCCTCCCTCCCATGGGGCTGTGGGAGTCCCTGGGGAACAACATAAGCCATTTTGGTACTCTCCAAGGTATGCTCCCTGGTCATGGTGGAGGGGGAATAAGAGCCACCAGGAGCTAGTTTTTGGGGCTCATTCAAGTGACTGAGTTAAGAGTTTTCCTCTGCTAGAACTTGAAAACCCATTTCTGCAATAACAGATTGACCTTGTTTGTCCATCTAGTTAAGCATGAGCTTTTGTTCCTCCTGAGGAAAATGGGGATTTAGAGGGAAAAAGTTTCCATGGAAGAGTCCTTGTGATGCCCCCAAGCTGGCAACACTTACATGAGAGCAGAATTTGCAGGAGAAATGGGGACACTGTAATGACCAGCAGGCAATTCACCGCAGCTTCTTCCAGCCTACATCCTCACTATTTTTACCTCCCCCTCTCTTCTCTCCCCTTCTTTCGTTTGCCATTGGAGTTTCTCCTGTGATTCCTCTCCCTTCCTTGTCATTTCATGTAACTGATCTCTCCCCAATTAAATGTCATCTCAAGAGCCAAACTCCCATTTCAATTAATCACTACTCTCCCTGCTTTTAATGTTTTAATTTTTCCTTATCTCCTCTCTAGTTTGTTTACACACACTAAAAAAAAAATCTGTTAAGGTAGGGAAAGCCCATTACTCCATGTTTCTATGAAATCTAACTCTTTCCCCTCTTTTCTTACTCTCTTTCACCCCCTAAGTGGCCCTAAGGCCCTGGTTCTTATAAACATAAATACAACTACATTTGGCTTTGAAGCACATGTCAGTGCCATACAATAAGATGCCCTGCAGAGCATACCTATAGGCCATGCTCCATTTTTTAAACCATTTTCCTTCCTCCTCTCTGCTCCTGTTTTCATTGTCTCTTTGTTTTTGTTTGTCTCCTCTAGCCCATTTTTCATCCAGGACCTCTCTCTTCTTCACCCCACCCTTTGCAGCCTCACCTCGGAGGAATGCAAACCAAATAACCATTCAAGGTTGATGAACTTTAAAACCGTGACATTCAAGTGGGTTGGAAATTAGACAAAACAATTTCACCCATCCCTTGTTTAGGGCCCTGACGAGCAGCTTGCAGCTCCCGGGTTAGTGTGCTGGAGGATGTGCTGCTGCATGTCTCCCTCTCATAAGGGAAACACTGGAATGTGGCGGTGTACCAAAAAGCCTGTCATAACACAGTTAGTTAGAAAGGACGCCCTGGATCCCCCACATGCATCTTGCATACAGGGCTTTTCAGCTCACCTCCTTTGATAGTGAGCACATGGGAATGGCAGGATGAGTCTTGTTGATTGCTTAAGTGGAGTAATTTTTTAGGGTAGTGAATAGACTAGTCAGCAAATCTGCTTGGCCCATGTTGAAAATCTGTCCCAAACAAGCAAATAGAGCTTTGTTTGCTGGAGCAAGAAAACGAGATCAAACGCAGTCCCTCCTTTTCACTTTCTTCCTTTTTATATACTATTTATTTAGGGGAGAACTTTGTAGAGTAGGGTTGATGGTTGGACTCGATGATCCCAAGGGTCTCTTCCAAACAAGATGATTCTATGATTCTGTGATTTCTTAAGGCTGTCTAAGAAAAGCATGTGCAATCCCTTTATTTTCTTCACTTCCAAGTTGGCTCGAAAATGTATTTTATTTACTTAGCAAGTAATTTGAACAGTGTAAGTAAGAGCAGAGCCAGGCCGCTGGGGTCTGAGATGCAAAGAGGGGTCACTTTCCCCCATGCCCCCAAAACACAGGGCTGTAGGCAGCACTGGTACTAGGGGCTCCCATCCAGTGGGGAGCAGCAGCAGGTCCCAGGGCCAGTGGGGTTCTTGCCTGCAGCACCTCAAGCCCTGCACAGGGAGGGTGCAGGGGGTTCAGGTGGCCACCAGAAAGGCCAGCACTTTGATCCCAAAAGCAGAAAAAGCCAATCTGTGTTATTGTTTACTCAGCTCTCACCCTCTCTCTTTTCACATGCAAAAACAAGCTTGCAATTACCACAATAACAAAGCTGCAATTTAATTTCTTTTCTGGAAAACCATGAATATCAGTTCTGGTTTTGGCTCTTATAGGACGGAGCTATTCTTTCTACAGGAAGGGGCTGAGAGGATTTCTTGAAAATGAGCTAACAAAGTGAAAATGAAATATTTTAAAATGCAAGAGAAATAAAGTGCTTGAATCCAGATTCCATCTGATCTCTAGGGGCATAAATCTAATTTTCCATGCAATTAGTTTCAAATCATGATAAGTGACAGATGCTTTCATTTATTTGGCTGAATTGTGACAACATTCTCTTTTTAATTTTTTCTATAGCACTCCAAGTCTGATCCAAAATCTACTAAAGGCAATGGAAAGATTCCCACTGTCTTCAAATAGGCTTTGGATCAGGCCCTAATTAGCCTTGGGCAAACCAATAAATTCAAATACTTAAACTGTTGTATGTTGAGTCTCAAACCATACTTTGTTTTCATTCTAAGTTTACTAGGAAAGCTATGCATAGCTTACATCTGTTAATTTAGGAAAATTTAACTAAATTAGTTTGTATAAAAAGCTCCCAGCAAGTTAAAAACCTACCGTGGGAACACTATACCTGTATCCTGTTAAGAAAGAATGGGGAAAATGTACAGTCTTTCCATAGACAGAGTATACATTTCAAACATCACAAAAAGCACACTCAGAAATCTTCCTCCAACAATGTCTTTGTATTCACTAATGATAGTTTGCTGTATGCCTACCTATTCAACAGCAGCTGGTATATGTATGATATATAAAAGACTATCTGCATACACAAGGATGCATATTAAATATAGCTATAAGCAACCATAGTTTTTATTGACATAAATAAACTACACTAGATGAAGGATATTTTTGCTGATATAATTATATCTACATTAGAGTTCTTTTGGCATGATTATGTGCTTCAGGTGAATTTTTCACACTTCATAGCAAAGCTGGCAAGACTTTTAAGTGTTATTAAGTTGTAGGCTGGATAACATTTTAGTTGGCAAGGTGTAGGCTTCTTGACTTGCTCTGTATTAATGTGATACAGTAGAATTAACCTAATGAGCACATTGGAGAAGGCACTTGATTCAGAGGCTTAAATCAAAATCCTGAATCCAGAACAGATCCAGTGCCAATCACAAGTTTTTATAAAGACTAAACAATGCAGAAAAGGTACAAAAAAGTGCAGACAGCTGACTTTTCACTCTATAATAAGAGCAGACTCTACTCTTCCTAGCTCTCTCCCTTCCAGAAGTCAGGTAGCCACTTTGTTATTGCCACATACTCCTCCAGCAATAGGAATTTTTAGGCTGGGCTTGCTGAGAAAATAGCACAGCTACATGGCTTTCAGAGTGGACCTGGTGTATGTATGTCCAGCTAGCTCAGAATGGAGCCATGAAGGAATCTGCTACATTGCTATAATGAGAGCAACTTCCGGTCCAAAATTAGATGTCTACCATGTAGGTGTCTATGTCTGAGGTAGCTCTCAAGGCTCTTTCTAGAATCAGTGAAGAGAAAACAGGTACACCTGGGGTTAATTTCATCTCACTCAGAGATATGTGTCTAAAATAGGACAGAGGAATTATGTATGCAAGTGTGTAAACTTACGTGGGGTGATTTCCAATCACCTTCATTAATGGCTGCAGCTTGGGCTTGAAAATACACAGGGGCTGTGCTGGTTTAAGTAAGAGTGAGATGCTATAGCATGTTAATGAACAGAGTGCCACATCAAAGCCACAGCCACTCTATGAAGTGAAGATGTGTGCCTATGGATAGTAAAGCCCAGTACTTTCTAGGACACTACTGCAAAATCTTGGTTTTTGGAGACAGATCAAATAATTTATGTTGTCTAGTATTTGCTGGGTTAATTTATCGGAGGCTGCTGGGAGAATAACCAGGAAGGTAATGCAATGCTTTCCCACATCAGAGTGTCTCTGAACAAACTTGGAAAACAATGAGGGGTGTCAAGTGGGCTAAGTGTCCTTTAAAAGACACTGTCTGTGAAATTGAGAGCAAGATGGATTTTCAGTTTAGAGAAGGGACCATGAAACATTAGTGGGAAGATACAATCCATAAAGGTGCTCATGAGGAAGGTGACTAGGCAGTCAGTAAGACTGCAAAAAGTTTCTTATTCTGGGGTAAGTATTTGGGTTTTCTTTTCTATATTGCCTTTGTTCTAAATAAATCCTTAACTTTATTTTTGTGCTCCTGCCCCTGTGCCAGGTGGGGACAGCAGGGTTGAGAATGCATAGGTCAGTAGAAAGGGCTGGTTTGCTGCCTGATTTCAGATGGTGAAACTTACGCTACAGTCCTGGGTTGAGCTACAGACAAGCTATCTGCAAACTTACAGGCACCTCTGTGGATGGCAGTGGGGTACAGAAACAGCCTTGCTTCTCTATGGCACTGGACAACTGCTGTACCCCAAGCACAGGTGTCTGCTCCTGTGTAGACATGCTCATGTATACCAGCTCTCCCCATCTCTCTCTCCAGGAGGAGAGGAGGGAGAGCAAGAAACTTATGAGTACAGAAAAACTAAACTACTTGAATGGAGTAGTAATAATAAAACAATAAAAACTAAATAATGAAATATATATATATATATAATATGTACAAAACCATATCAAGCTCCCAGGATCACAATCACATTACCAGCAAGCACCAGCTATTGATTCCAGAATCCACATACTAGGATCAAAGGCAGATGAACAGACGGAGTTGTCCTTGGATGCTGGCAATTGAAGAAAGAGGCCTAACCCTTTGATCCCTCAACTTTTATACTAACCGTGGGGCAGATGGGATGGAATACCCCAGCTGGTCAGTTTTGGGTCACCTATCCTATGTGGTCCTCTCTACAGGTGTGACCCCTCTATGATTTTCCATTTCCAACCCTCCAATGGGGCAAATAAGAAACTTAGCTAACCTTAGTTGTTATAGAAATAAGTATAAGCAAGAGCCTCTCTGCATACCATTCCTTGGCATATTTTACAAATAATCAGGTTTTGTCAGTCTGAGAACAAATAGTGTCTCTACAATATGCTGTTAATTTCAAAGAGTTTAGTTAGTTAGAAGAGGCTTAGCTAAAAAGTAGAACTACTGAACAGAAATTTCATAGAATCATATAGGTTGGAAGAGACCCTTGGGATCATCAAGTCCAACCATCAGCCCTATTCTACAAGTTCTCCCCTACACCAGATCCCTCAACACCACATCTAATCTACTCTTAAACACAGTCAGGGATGGTGACTCCACCACCTCCCTGGGCAGCCCATTCCACTGACTGACCACTCTTTCTGTGAAATTTTTTTTCCTAATGTCTAGCCTAACCCTACCCTGCTGCAGCTTGCAGCCATTCCCTCTTGTTCTGTCTCATTGCCCGTGAGAAGAGTCCAGCACCAACCTCCCTACAATGCCCTTTCAAGCAGTTGTAGAGAGGGATGAGGTCTCCCCTCAGCCTCCTCTTCCTCAAACTAAACAATCCCAACTCCCTCAGTCGATCCTCATAAGCCTTATTCTCCAGGCCTCTTACCAGTTTCGTTGCCCTCCTCTGTACTCGCTCCAGCACCTCGATATCTCTCTTGTGTTGAGGTGCCCAGAACTGGACACAATACTCAAGGTGTGGCCTCACCAGTGCTGAGTACAGGGGGACAATCACCTCCCTACTTCTGCTGGTCACACTATTATTTATGCAAGCCAGGATGCCATTGGCCTTCTTGGCCACCTGGGCACACTGCTGGCTCGTGTTCAGCCTCCTGTCGACCAGCACCCCCAGGTCCTTTTCTGCCAGGCAGCTCCAGCCACACTGCCCCAAGCCTGTAGCGATGCATGGGGTTGTTGTGGCCCAAGTGCAGGACCTGGCACTTGGCCTCGTTGAAGGCCATGCCATTAACATTGGCCCATCTATCCAGTCTATCCAAGTCCCTCTATAGAGCATCCCTGCTCTTTGTGTTTTGTCTCAAACCAGGACAACTTGTTTGCCTTATGTTACAAGGGGACAGACTAAACCAGCGTTCACTGGCGTGGTATTGAAGCCGATAGTTTTCAATTCCTCCTAAATTGCAAAACCAAAGTATCTTCTTTGTGATAAAGAGGTCTTAGATATCATGGTCTCCTCCCTGCTTGAAGCTCCAAGGCAATGGAGGATGGCTGTGTCAGCATCCAACGTGTCTTACTTAATCAGATCATTTGCAAGAGAATGGCCAGCCCAGCCTTAGGTACAGCAAACTGATTCAGGTTTTCAGCAGCCATCCAGCGTGAGACTTCAGTCTTCCAAATGAATAAGCTGATTGTGGTGCATCAGGCACTTCTCACCGAGTTTGAAAGAAAAACACTTTAAAAATCTGTTCACACAGCATAGTTCCATATGTCTGATCTGGTAATTAGCACAGCTCTCCTGTGAAACTCCCTGCTAAGTAAATGTATTTGATCTGCAGCGGGTTTCGGCAATGGCTCAGACAAGTTAACCCGGTGTGCCTCTAAGGACTAAACCTGCTGAAAAAGGGGTTTATTTTATTTTGAAGAAATAGCTTTAACATATATGGGCTGCACAGAAATGAGCAAATGGGTGGGTTTATAAGGTGCCAGCAGCAATCATATGCCTTCTGGTGCGTATTTGATTTTTAGATCAATCTTCAAGTCATAAAGGCACGTCCTATCTCCCTTTACATGGGAAATGGAGGTTTTGTGTTTTATTTTTCATGCTTACTGGTGACCAGATAATCCTGATAGCCAGCATATTTCAAATATTTAATTTTTTTTGTCAGTGCTGAAGTCTGCTTAAGAAATCTCTCTCATTACAAATATACAAAGGTGAAAGAAGGTTATTCAAATACTTTTGAATGAGGTGTATTAATCTGCAGTCTTTCTGTCTTTGGCTTCTGGGTTTGCTACCACCAGAGTTTGTGCACATAAAAGTAATTGAATCCAAATCAGCAGCCTGCCTCCATCTATGATTTATTTCATTTGCCTGCAGAAGGACTTTTTAAAACTCTCGCAAGTTCAGCCTTTCGATGGAAATGACAGATTATTTTCCTGCTGAAGAGGGATAACATTATTAAACACCCAGGCTTTTCAGACTGGCAATGCATAGCAAGAAGGACTCAAAGCACCAGATGCAACATCTATACCTTCAGCACAGGCTGCTTGTCAGAAACTATTTCCTCTTCTACACAAGAAGCATTATTTCCGTTCATTGATTCTCCCTCCTAAGGCCTTTTCTTGTATGTCCCTGGACATACTCAACTTTTTCGTATTGGAACTTTAATTCTTGTGGTTCTTGAAAAACTTTTCACCAGTGTGGCAAGTAAATGGCAGAGGGATCACTAAAACTAGGGATACATAAGTCAAAGAGTACGATTTCATGTCATTTAAGATGGTGTAACTCTCCGTACTGTTCCTCTTCAGACTGTCTGTTTGGATCCATATGGGCAATTTCTAACCTTCAGACATTTGCTCACCTTGCTTTGAGAGAACAGTCAGCAACAAACCCTGGGGGATAAACTAACAAATTGGTGATCCAGCTACATACAAATAAGTTAGTGTTTACTCTTTGTTTGACAGCTGATTTCCCCAAATCCTTTAGAAGAGGTTGCATTTATTTTGACACCTGTTGTTTAGCCAGGTATAGTATGTCCTAACCGATCAAACCAAATTTTCTCTGGGTAAATGCACTCTGTAAGGTGAGACACAGGTCAGGGGATGATTAAAGGCTACATGTTGGGCCCTGGGATGCCAAGGTGTGGGTGTTGCACACCCACATTGTTCTCAGGGCAGCTTAGCATCCAGGCACCCTGCCTTCCCCAGAGGATCTGTTTTTCCATGGGCCTTTTCAGCAAGGAGCATACAAGCTGGCTTGCCCAAGCAGGGTTGTTTGATAGTGCTATAGGGCACTCTGGGACCCACCTGAGCTTGCTTGGCCACGCTTGTGTTGAGTCAAGGGGAGTGCAGAAGGTGCAGCCTCCTCTGCCTGCGTGAGTTTCCTTGGGGCTCTCATGGGAACCCCCTGCTGTCACCAAAACATTTGGTTGAGCTGGGCACCAAAGTGGACTTAGACCCCTCCCTTTTCAAAAGGCCTTTTTAGGTCTCAAGTTAGGGCAAGATCAACACGAAGCATTATCAGCCAATTATTTCATTGCTTTAGCCTTCCTTTTTGGTCCAGAATGCTGAGAACCTTTTGGTCTGTCTTTGGTCAAAGACCAGGCTGGTCTCAGCTGTCACCAAGAGTGGGGAGCTCTGGTGGATGCACAGCAGCTTTCCTGACCTCAGTATATCCACACAAAAATGAAACTGCACTATTACACTTGGATCTACTATTTTCAGAGCCTGATCTCAGTGGGCAATTATTCACTGGAAAACAAGATAAATACTTGCCTAGAAAAGGGATCTCAGGAGATGAGTCAGTTGTCAGCTTCTGTTCTCTCCCCCAACAGTCATCAGAGCAATTAGAGTACTCTATTAGCTGGTAATCCAGGCAGAAGTTCTGTAATGGTATGAAGTAATGAGAAGGAATATTCCTAAATGTTTTACCAATCCGCTCATCCCTAGCTCTCCAACATGTATATACCAAAGTTCACATTATTTTATGTTTATGTTCATCAGTTGTATTCATAAATTAAATTTACGGCACATTTCTTATTAGAATTTAAAAGAATGAGTGAAGTAATTTTTTTCCCCTTGGAAATTTCTTGGCACAAGTTCTTGGGTACTTTCAAAGATGATTTTTCAAATATCTTTTTAAAAAGCAGAAAGTCAATGCATATTTACTTGGACTTAGCTATAGATAAATTTTCAGCCTCAGGCTGAAAACAAAAGAGCTTCTCCCTTGGGTGAAAGGAGATTTATTTGTTGTGAATTCATGGCCAAGATTCTATTGAGCTCATGCCCACCATTGGCTATTTTCATCCAAACAGATGTTGTCCATGTTGTCCTGTTGCAGTGTCCCTGTCAACACCCCAGAAACCACTGTTACACCAAAAGCCCCTTTTACTTCTTGCACCCTCAGTCACATCTCAAAGGCAATCTGAGTTTAGGAGCAGAGCTCTCCTCATCCCCACACACATTCAGACCTGTGCACTTTCTGGACTCTGTCCAGTTAAAGACACCCTGCCACCCTTCTGCACTGGTGCCAGGCTCCCCATGTTTGATGAGTGACTGGCTGCATCAGAATGGAGACAGAGGTGATTCCTTGCAGGGTGCCCATGTGTAGGTGCTGCTCACCTGCCAGCAGAAGATGGACTCATCAGCCTGGTGTTTTGAATGGGCAAAAGCACTGTCTACAGCCACTGTGTGCAAGCAGACAGGCAGCAAACAAAATGCATGAGTAGGTGTGGTCTTTCTTTGGATGCAAAATACTCCCCATGAGGCATGAGTTTTGGGACATGTGGTGTCCTGACTTGCTGGTTGCCTTCCTTCCAGCTCACCCCCAGAGAGGCAGCAAGATGGGATGGAGGGCGTGAGACAATATGTGGCCACTGCACACATGCTCCAGCCTGACTACTTGGCTCCTGGGGTCAACTATTCATCACAAATATATGCCAGAGCCACCAAACCTGACATGTCACTCCTTGCCAGACAGCACAGGGCCTTTGCACTCCTTCTTTTCCCCCAGGTCCCGTCAAATGCTCTTAGGAAGCAGTTTCCCCTTCCTGCCTCCTACCTGGTTGTCTCGGTTCAGATGGAGTCCACTGCTTAGGGAAAAGGAGGTTGTGAAGCTGGCTGTCTTGTGCTGCAGAGAGATGGAGGGCTGGCCAGGAGAACATCTTCCAGGGAGTGGGGAAGGGTGTTGCAGATGGCCCCCGGCTTGCACTGCTTGCACCTGGGTAGTCATAGCGCAGGTATCTGCCTTGCCACGGGTGGAAGGTCTTGAGGAGGTAAAAGGGGTGCTGACGCTTCTGGAAAGGCCCTGCTGGGGCTGAAGCAGATATGAAACTCATCTCAGACTGGTGAGCCACAAGTTGGCTGGCCTCATGCCGCCAGCATGGTGAGGCTGGTCTCAGCTCCTCCTAGAAACTCCCAGGACTAGCATGCTGGCGCACACACCTGGTGCTCAGAGTATGGGGAGGGTCTACAAAGACTCAGAAATAGGCTTCAGAAGTGCTGTGACCTTTGTAGGCTCTTGGTCCAGACCTATTTTTCTCTCTCTTTCTAGCCTCACCTTTCTCACCACTTCTTCCACTTCTTAAAATTACAGCCAAAACACTCCCCAGATGCATGTTACTAATGCCTTCATCTGAATTGCCCTGTCCCAGGGCCTCTAAGCTTAGCACCACTCAGGCTGTTGTCTTGGCAGGAGAAGGTTTCTAATAAACATCTTTTTGGAGACTTCCTGAGAGATGTCTTGTGAAGTTGTCTAAGAGAGGAGAGCCTGGGCTCAGGGAACAGCCTGGGAGCCACATCCCTTCTGCCATTGCTTCTTGTATTTGGAACAAATGTTGCTCTGGGAATAATTTAAATGATTACTGATTTTGTTCTGCAGTGTGTCTGAGATGTTTCCGGAGTTGCCTCAGGCCATCTGCAAAGTGAGTTTCTTTGCACACCCCAGTTCTTCAATGAGTTAAGATCTTGAGCTGGTCAAGAGAGCAGGTCCAACAACATGGGCCATAGGGAGGGCATGGGGTTACTATTTTTGAAGGGGGATTTCCTATGCAAAGATGCATTGCCTAATGCACTTTTTTCCAGGTCTATTGGCTAAGCTGCCTGTCCTGATTTGAAGACTGGCCTGAAAGGAAAGACTAGAATAAAGGCTGTGACACAGTCAGGACAGCATGCAGAGCAGTTTCCCTTGCAAATGCCTGTTCTCTGTGGAGCTCTTCCATGAGGGTCCTGGGAACTGAGGGCAGTCTCCCTGTTTCGGAGGGTTTCTGTGAATCCTCAAGGACTGCAAGGCATCACTCAGAAATGTCCATGGGGACAGACTACAAAGCCGGTTCATTACTCACAGCCCGCATGACTTGGGAGAACACAAGTGTTTTATTCCAGGCAGTATTAACATGCTTTGCCTTCAGGCTGGGAGGCTGTGTCACTTTGCTGACCTGTGCCTTGTCTCCTGACTTGGTGATGTGGGAAAGGACAAGTTGCAATTCCCATGGTGCCAAGATGTGTCCAGTCCCAGCAAGGGCCAAGATGATGCCAAGGGAGAGCCCACACTCATTCGTTTCATATACCCTGCATCCTGGCTCCAAAATCCTGGAGGGAAGGAAGGGGAGAAGCTTTCTCAGTGCGTGTAGGCAACTAGGCAGGCCAACTTTGTGTAGGTGGAATCTGGCTGCTGTGTCCTCCGTGGGCTGCTGGGCAGAGGCACAGACAGCCCTGGGGAAAGGGTGCAGAAGGCGGCTGGCCCAGAGCTCTCCTGTCTGGCTGCCTTTTTTCCTATCCCCTGCTTCTACTGGAAGATACTGGTGGATAACATTGTGAGTCAGGCAGTACTTATGTGGTCTGCTGCATTTCTGCTGGGTACTGTAGGTGTTTTGATTTTGTGGTTTGGGTTTTTTCCTTCCCCCCCGCCCCCCNAGGAATAACCAGAAAGAAGGGGAATAGAGTATTTACGAAGTGAAGTAAGCCTCTGCCTGGGAATCTTGGCTGACATTTGTGTTTTGCACAAAATGCTCTGGTAGTTTTTTACTGTCAGAGGTGGTCAGGGCAGCACAAACTCCAGTGGAAGAGCTGCTTCTGACCCACACTAACCCATGATTTAGGTGCAGACAGCAGGGAACAATGACATGAGCAAAATTTACAGTAGCTACAGGTCCTCCTTGGATATCTCCCAGCCTGTGATTGACATCTCAAATACCAAAAAGAAGGTAGGGTTGAACTAAATTCATTCCCCAGATTGACAGCCAGGTTCTGGAGAACATAATGGGAATCAGCAGTCTCAACAGGTGTTTTAATGGACACGTAATCCAAATGCATATATTGAACTCAGCAAGCCCAATGAATAACTTCATATTTCAGTTGTACAGTTAAGGCTTAATTGAAGAGGTCCAAACCTCTCACTGACTAAAGAAGGATAAAAGGCAGTGTTGGCTTTAGCCTGTTTCACGAGGCAGGTCAGCATCAGTTTTGCTGACTTCTCCACCCATTTTCTAGCACCCTGATTAACAGATCTGTCATCTCTCTTGCCAATTTGAAGAGGAACCAGTAATTTTCAGGTAGTTTTAAGTAAACTTTTCATACTTAGAATTAGCTTTTCAATTCTCCCTTTACTTTTTGATGTGTCCTGTGGATGTATTTCAGGATGACCTGAAACAGGCCAAGGTGTATGTCAAGCAGACCCGAAAGGAGAGGACCGTAGAACTAGGGAGAAAAATAGTCTGGGCTTATGAAAGGTTTTCTTAGTAAGCATGGAGAATAATAAATTAGTTTTAAAGAGACTGTAGAGGTAAAATTGATTTGGTTTAGTGACTACAAACTGTGGAGAAAAAGAAAACTCTAATATAATTTCTGGACTGAGACCCTCTGAGGTCGACAACTTTACACTACAACTACAGCTAAGTCATTCGACAAATTTTCTTTCATTTCTAGTTCTTTTTCTTTTTTAGGAAAAAGGCAAGAGATGAAAAGGAGAAGAGCCTTCCTCAAAATTGCCATTAAGCATTGCTACCACTTTGGGCTGTCTCTTATAGACACAATATTGAACACAATTTTGCAACAACAGGAAAGGACCAACACAATTTTTGGCCGTAGGGCACAGACAGAAGTCATTGAAGTAGCTCCTTTCTCTGGTAACCAAAACTACATACTGCAATTGGACCAAACTCAAAGAAATAATTTATGAGAGAAGATTTACAGATCAGAGGCAGTAAATGTATTTTTATAGGAGCACCATTTATAATAATTGAGAACTTTAGGTAGTGCAAATACATATATCAAAAAAGGAAGAAATAAGCAGGAAAATCTCTCTACAGTAAGATCCACAATTCCCTGTGAATCCCACTGGATTTGGTGAAAAAATACTGTCATTTCCATTAATGACTATCATATCTGACTAAACAGGGCAACCCTGCTTCTTCATAATACTGATTTTCATGATCAACCTTGTTTATTTCTTTCATAAAATTTCATAGAATCATAAAATCATTTAGGCTGAAAAAGGTCATTGAGTCCAACTGTCTCCCCTCATAAAGAGCTCATTTTGCTTTCAAAATGAAGCAAGGGAACCAGCACTGCAAACCTGACCCAGACAGGTTAGAAATAGGGGAAAACAAAGGTGGGCAGTGCTGTCAGGATCTTTCCTAAACTGCTGGTGTGGCAGCCTGACAGGTAGGGTTACCGGTCCTGCCATCTCTGCAGGAATTACAGCCCTTCATTACTCAAGAGCAGAAAATACTCCGATCACCTGGTTCCTTTTCAGTCATCCGCTGCGTAGAGGTTAGACTGCAGCGAACCACCAGATCTTATCAGAGAGTAAAAAGAAATGAGTAGGTCTGTGAACAGCAGAGCCAATGGAGCCGTGTCTGCGAGGAATTGTGTCTTGTGGTTGGGATGTCTGATGTCTAAGAAGGTGTGAGTTTTGCTTGAAGCTTTACGTGCAAGAGGAGCGCTCATGCACCATTGCTGTCTCTCATGTCAGTTCTCTGATGCTTCACAAAGGGTGAACTCACGTCACATTGATTTCTCAGAACTGGCAAAAATAGGCTCTCTTTTCATTTAATCTCTCCTCCACATCCTTTGAGATGTCTCTGCAACTAACAAATTTGGTTTAGAATGGTTGTGCCTATGCTCCAATCATTCCTTCTCACCCTGGAGGTGTTTGTGGGACCACAGCAAAGAGCTGGCTTGTCTGGAAAAAAATCCATTAAAAAAAGCTTTTGAGTGGGTCAGATCAACTATGACATGATCCAGCTCCCTGAAATACGCGCTCCCCCCCCCAACATGCTTGTGCCAACAGAAGGAAGAGGGCAGGTCCAGGGCAGGGACAGTTATCTGGGGCAGGAAGGGAGGTCAGTGGCTTCCTCCAGCAGCAGGGCTGCCTTCTGTCAGCCGGTGGTGAGTCTGAGGTATAAAAACGTGCCTGGAAGAGTTAAACATTAGTCCCTGAACGAAGTTCACTGGCTGAATGCAGGCAGCGTGTTTTCACACACATTTGCGGGCAAGCCTGTGGCTACCTGGTAGGTATGAGGATTGGGCTGGGGCAGGGTTTTTTCCCTTGATGGAAAGCATGTCCTTGCCAGAGCTGAGACATAACAAGCAGTGACGATCTTTCCTTATGGACATCTAAGGCATTGCTTTCTTCTTAGATAAAGGCACCCTTAAGCAGATGAAAATCAAAGTGGCAAGAGTTGCGAAAAGGAGACTACAGAAAGGAGAGTAAGTGTTGAAAAGCAGCTGTTGGGTTTATCACTGGCTGCAGCTCCTGCTCCCTGCTCAGTTCCATACATTTCATCCCAGGGCAGGCTGTAAAGCCTGGCACTTGCAACAAACTGGTGGGAACCAGAAGAGTTCCAGGCCATAATCCCACCTAAACTACTGACTTGCTGTGCAATTGCCTAAGTAACCAACCCTCTTTATGCCTTGGTCCACCAAGCTCAAGATCTGGGCAAGATGTGGAGGTGAAAGAGAAACAGATGCTGATTTATGCCTGGTTGAGTCAGCATGTCAGAAATAGGTAGCTGGTGGTAAATATTATTTTTGTGTGGATTAAAGTTGACTCTGTATGATGCTTTGGTCAGAAATGATATGGCCACCACAGAGAAACAATAAACACACAAATCCTGGCAAGCTAAGGAAACCCATGGTAAACCGTCTATTTAGATGAGTATCATTCTCATACATAGCAGCTGCTTTAGTTCACATGGCTTCTGGTAAACTCAAGTGCTGTTTTATAGTAAATCCCATGGCTTTTAAATATCTTATTTTCTCTGCTGCTTCCTATAGACTTCTTATCAGGCATCATTGTAGTCGGTTGTCTGATACTGCCCTGGTAGGGTGAGGGCATTCATTTTAACTACTTTTTGTTTTGAAGTCCAATTTTAAAGCTCCTCCACCGTTCTTCCTTTGCTGTAGTGGATGTCACGCATGCCCTGACTGATTTTGCTTTGTCTGCCTGTCTAGTCAGTGAGGACTGGAAAATTTACATTGCAGCAGAAACACTGAGTTAATAATGATGAGGTGCTGAAAAAGCTTTGGGTCACATCCAAGGCTGTGTTTCCAGAAATGAGACCCAAGGCAAGAACTAGAGACTCAAAAAAATACAAAATTCAGATTCACTTTTTAACCTTACAAGGGCTTTTGTCTTCATTTCAAAGGAAGTTCTGTTCAGTTACACACATGAAACTTCAACAATTTGAGGATGTAATCCTGTAATTCTTTGTCAGGCGAGTCTCCCGTTGACTCAGTGATTTCAAAGGCACTGGTGCCTGTGTATGAATGGCAGGATATGGTGCAAATTTATGATCATGGAGAGCTCTGCTGTATCCTACTTTCACATATTTTTTTTTAATTCACTTTATGGGAACATTATGGGAAAAAAATCCTGGCCTCAATTCATTCAACTGGAGTTCTGCCACCCATTTCCGCGGAGCCAGGCTTCCACCCGTTCTGCTCTTCACTAAAGAAACGAGTTGTGTTACCTCTAAGAACAGCATATCTGGAGAGAGCCATGAAACAGCATCCACACATCGCCAGATGGCAGGTGACTGATTTTAGGCAAATGCACAAAATTGTTTTTTAGGAGATGGTGAATCAAGGGTGTGTGATATAACAGCACCCTGCAGAGAAGATTTTGCAGCACAGTGACTGTAGCCTTTGACAAAGAGACAGCTTATGGCTAATGTCCCAACTGCCTTATCCTCCCAACCTCCCTTCTTAATATGAACTGTCTTGATAGAAGGTGAAGGATAAGATGGATTAATAGAACAGCTTTTCTCCACACCTAAATCATGTACAAAGCATGATCTATGGTGCAGTTGGTGTCATAAAATGGAGATGTGATATCATTGCCTTGACATTATCTCCCTTGCTACCCTTGAACTCCAGAGACTTAATGGCCTTCAAATAAATGGTATTTAAACAAACCACTTTTCAAATGATCTTGTGGAACCTATTTAATCATTACCAGGAATAAGTGGTCATTGCTGAGAACTGGATTTTCCTGGCTGCGCAAGTGACAGTCAGTGTGCTCAATCCCTAGGGATCAGAAGTTGGTTTAACGACTTTTTTGAGTGCAACTGAATCATTTAACCAATTTGAAAAATGATGGTGCAGATTTATCAGCCTCCAATCACAACTTTACTGTGAGCAGCATTCTGCAAGTTCCCGAGCTTAAAATGTGAGCTCCTACCAGTTAAATGTATATCTTGTCATATCTTTCTTTCTCCCTGTCTCTCTCCATGTGTAATGTATGGAAATATATCTTCTTGGCCTTAAATTTCATAGTTTGTACGTAGGGGCCATCAAGAGCATAACTTAATCCAGGATTGGGACTGAGTTCAGTAATGGCTAATTACCTCACTTCATACGCTGGAAATAAGATTCCCCATTCTTTATCCAAGTATGTAATTAGTCATAGTGGTTACCGTAAAACCAGAGTAAATCTGAGAAGATGCATCTGCTTACACAGAAAAAAAAAATAAAAGTCCCAAAGAACTGGAATTTCTTTTTTTTTCTCATGTAATTTCACTAGTGTAGCAACACCAAAGTTCTCTGAGCATGAGTTTCTCTCTTTAACCATGTCCATGGAGCGCAGCAGTGGGTGCAGGTACGTGCTATATATCAACCCTTTGACAAGTATTACGATAGTTCCCATCTATTCCCATTTTCCCACTCTGTGTTTTAGCCTATTTCAGCTTTATGTCTTATGCCATCATTCATCTGAACGGGTAGCTGCGGATCTTAAACACTGGCATTTATGTGTGAGATGTAGTAAACTGGGAAGTTAGCCGGATCGTTGCAGTCAAAAAGAAAAAAAGCTGTTATCTAACAAAACCCAGTGCTCCATATGTTGTCCTGCAGGTGTCCCTTTATGTTCTCGAGCCGAGTACTTAATGGCTCGACTTTTTGCACAGGCACTGTCAGGTTTTCTTTACCTGTTTATATCGTCACGTCCACCACTCCACAAAAGTATTTCCTGCCAGGGAATTGCTCCTCGTGTGCCAGTCCGAGGAGAGCTTTTTCTCAGCAAGGCCATCATTGTGAAGTATGAACATCCTGAAACGTTTTTCAAAAAGCCGAGAGACAAGATATTCATCTTCCCTGGGACAGAAATCCGATGTCAGAGACATTTTAAGGCCAGTGGAACCGCCAGCCCCGGTTCAAGGGGGCAAGGCAAGCTTTTCCCTCCCCAGGAATGACTTTGCCTGAGGACGGCAGCGTTCCCCTCGGGCGCTCCGCTGCTGTTCCGCTGCTCCGTCGCTAGTTGGGGCTCACGGCAAAGGGACGAGCCCGGCCCCGGGCCGCGCCGTCCCGCGGGGTGCCCGTCCTGGCCTCGGTCTCCCCGCCCGGGCAGCAGCGGGTTACCGCTGCTGCATCCCCGCTTCTGCAAAGGCTTTCCTCTGAGGAGCTCAAAGGTTCTGTGAGCCTCCCACAAAACCAAGCAAACATAGGAGCCAGCTAACCTGGTGATACCCCCCCCACCTGCTTGGAGTACCGTGTTCAGCTCTGGAGTCCCCAACATAAGAAGGACGTGGACCTGTTGGAGCAAGTGCAGAGGAAGGCCACGAAAACGATGAGAGGGTTGTAGCATGTCTCCTATGAGGACAGGCTGAGAGAATTGGGGTTCAGCCTGGAGAAAAGAAGACTCTAGGAAGACCTTATAGCAGCTTTCCAGTATCTGAAGGGTGCCTACAAGAAAGCTTGAGAGGGACTTTTTACAAGGGCATGTAGTGATAAGACAAGGGGCAATGGCTTCAAACTGGATGAGGGTAGATTTAGATTAGCTATCAGCAAGAAATTCTTTACTCTGAGGGTGGTGAGGCACTGGAACAGGTTGTCTAGGGAAGCTGTGGATGCCCCATCCCTGGAAATCATAGAGTCAATGTTCAAGGCCAGGCTGGATGTGGCTTTGAGCAACCTGGTCTAGTGGGAGGTGTCCCTGCCCATGGCAGAGGGTTTAGAACAAAGTGATCTTTAAGGTCCCTTCCAGACTAAACCATTCCATGATTCTAACTGTTGCCATCTTGGTTTGACAGGCAAGGAAAAGCAAAATGACCCCAAATAAAGTAGCTTTCACAAAGGGCAGAAAATATAAGAGTATCACAGATTTCCAGAACGGGATCTATGTAGACCATGTGCCGATCCTTTTGGTTTTGTACAGAATAATTTGTCATCTTAAAACGGTCCTAAAATCGCTGCGTGACTTTAAGGATGTAAGTGATACCATTGACTTTGCGGGACAGCTCACATTACGGCAGCTTCTGGAATGTGCTGCCCCGACTTGGTTTTCTGAATGTATCAGTTGTTTCACATTCAGGGAGATGGCTTTGCCAGCCCTGAAGAGGAAACCTAAAATAGAATAAACTGCAGTATCTAGGGTTCTGGGCAAAGTTTCATTTTTAATCCTAAATAGCCCTAAATCCTAAATAGCTCTAAATCCACTCTTTGTAAGACGTGAATCATCATGTTTATAGTCAGAGCTACAGAGATAAAACTCAGCACAGTCTGTAAAAACAATTCTGTATTAAAATGTGAAACTACAGTTCCTCTTCAAGTCCTAAAACCTGATACTAAAAAACTATCACCCTCTTAACGCAAGTGCCAACTGTCTGTTCAGACAGGAAAACCTGCCACAAGGCTGATCTCCCTTTTCCAGTCTGAAAAACAAAAAAAAAAAAAAGAAGAAGAAAAAAAGACCTTTCATGGTCAAAACCATTCAAGCTACAGAACAGATTTTCTTTCCTATTAGGTGTTGGGTTTTTTTTCCAGGTTTGTTTGTTCTGTCCCCTCCTCACAACCCATGTTCCTCTGGTACAACTGATAAACAATGTCTTTTATTGCTCTAGGCAGCCAGTCCTGCCTAATACAATAGCAAGCAGGGCTTGGCGGGACTGCAAAGTGCAGGTGTTTGGAGCATTGTGGTCATCCAAACCAGATGCTGAGGAGACGGAGCACCTGTTTCCCTTCTTTTCTGCACTGGAGAATACAACACTATGCAGGCTGCAGAAAGAGCCTGAAATTAATAGCACTGCTGCAGTTTTCCCGTGACAGGGTAACAGAGACGGACCATCCACAGCTTTTGCAAGCGCTCCTCTGAGTGCTCATACACATGTGCTGGATTGGTAGGCTTTTTCCAGAATGACTGCAACAGAAGGCAGGCAGAGATGGGTCTATAACTTCATTCCTTTCCAGATTATTATATTCATCATTAACCATGCCCTGGCACCAAAATAAAGGTGGTTTTTATAGCCTTGATGGCAGTGCAGTTAATCCAAAAAATTAATGTGTGCTTTATATCTATTTTTACAGTTTCTACAAACATCTCTTTTGGATGCAGAAATGCAGTTACAGTGTTACGTTCAGGACAGTTACCTCACTAATATTGCCTCTGCAGGTGATGGAAAGCTCTCCACTGATGTGAAAGGACTTGGGATCCTACCTGTACTGAAAGGCAGTAGTAATTCTACAAGAAAGATGCTCAAACAAATAACCCACAATAAGCTCCCCTTTCTCTGTCTGACAGTCCCTGTGCTTTGCATGGTTGAGAGGTAGGAGCTCAGCCAGAAACTCCAGGCTCCAGCATGCTGGTGTCTAATGAGCCCTTCCCAACCTCAGCTCACCTTCTTCTCCATCCTGCCTCCCCCTACCCAGAAACAGTGCCCTTCAGCATGGGAAGAAGAGCAGGTGCTTGATTGCAGCCTTTGTGGGTCCAGGTGGGTGACAAACCATATGGAAAGGATGGCTTTTTCACAGGCTGGAGGACTGTGTCTGACACAGCAGCTGTAACCACCATTCATGCTCTGCTGTGGACTGTAGTCAGTCTTTAAATGAAGAAATGCAGCAGGTTTTAAACCAATGGAGAATGTAAAAACTCCAACTGCTTTATAGCATCTTTTTGTTTTGTTTTGTTTTGTTTTTAATTTAGGGAAATCAGGATAGATATCAACATTTTCAAGTTTCTAGCCACAGAAATATCTATGCTAGGAAAATATAAGTATTTGAGAAAAACTGTCAGAAATGGAAAACTTGTATTTTAGGCTGTGGTACTTTTAAAAGTGGTGCTTTAGCTCCTCCCACTAAGACAATACATCTACCTGAAAAAAAAACACCCGAATCCAAACAGTGTCACTTTAGTGTTACCACCACACGAATCACAGTAAGGTCCAGCTTCCACGAGGAAAAGAGGCTCATTTTGCTATGGTAGCTTCACAGAAAAATGAAGACACCTTGCTTTCACTGTGATTTTAGCTCAGGATGGTGCACAGCTCTTGATTATCTCCAGGTAGAAGATGCAACCATTTTTATGTAGTAAAGATGGTTATGCAGATGCTACCTTCCCTGGGTTTTCTCTCTCAAACAGTACACATGCCCACACAGGAGCACGTGCACACAGAGAAATAAATGTGCAAGCAAGGCTCCTGCTGGAAACAAGAATGGCTCCAGATCTTCAGTAGTTCAAGCAGCTCCTCCGATGATTTTCTTTCACAAGGATTAGAGCAAGAGCTTGCAAAGCACAGAGGCAACATCTCAATTGCATCTTTCCGTGCATGCCCACCTCAGAGCAGGGTTGAAATGTCTCTTGGCTTCCTCAGTCCTTAGGCAAAGCCACCCGTAAAGACCACATCATTGGGGGTAGACTGAGATTTTTAACTTGACCCCATGTGATTCACTGTGCAGCAGACCTTTACTGAGAACTCCTTGTTGCTCCCACTTGGCATTTATGAAACTCTTTTTCTCATTTTTCTCAACGTACACTTCCAAGTTTTGGCCATTTAGAGCTACATGGTGAACTCCACCACTCCCAGGTACTTTATTTTTATGGCTTCTGATGTATCCCTTGGTTTAGCCCCCAACAGTCCCCGTACAGCACCATAGATAACCCCAGCTGAGGTAGGAGCAGTCGTATTCAATCCCTTCTCCTCTTCCTACTCTCCCTCCCTGCCCAAAACAGACGGTGTTAATGAGCCAGAAACCATTTTGAATCAGGAATAAGGAAATTTTGGCAACTGGTGTTGTATTTCTGTAAAGAATCAAAAATAAAATCAAGGGGAGAAAAAAATGTTACAAAGAAGCCGTTTAAACTGGAATCACAAGAGAGAAGGAAATTACCCACACCAGGAGACAGGGAAAAGAAGGGCAAGTTGGAAGAACAGATATGCTGGGCAGACTTCAAGGCCTACAAAAGATTGGTTGTCTCTTTTGGGGTTTACACTCTCTTTGTCTAATTAGAATAATAGAGGTAGAATAGAACTGGGGGAGATTAAAATCTGTGATAAACAAGGCATCTTTTATTTGATATTATTGGAACTGGTTTCACTTATCTTCAGAAATCTTTCTTTTTGTGCTCCTTAATTTGTCCTTGAAGTCCTGTATCTAATCATTAGTTGAGCAACCAATAATCCTCCTCCAGCCCCTCCACCCCTTTTTATGGCCAACTTTAATCTTTCAACTCAGTGAAAAACATGTTTCCCCTATCATAACTAGTTTAACAAAAATTCCCTTTCAAGTTTAGATTGCGCAGATACAATGGCTTTCCTGCAGCTTCATGCTGGAGAAAGGAATTTACATTAGAAAAAAAAATAAAGAGATTTATGATAGCATTGTATTTCCATTTGAATATGGAGAGTTAATAACATGCATATGTTTTTTTTATTATTATTATTTTAAGGTTTAAGCTATGCCATAGGCAAAAGGAAACCTGGAAACTGTGGGACTGGCAAGGCTCAATGAATAACCTAATCTGGATTTCATTCACAAACAGCAGCTCACACACAGGGAAAGGGCTGGTGTGTTTCGCCAAATCGGAACTGGAGTAAGTGCCAGGATTTCCTGATTTGTTTACATTTCTCAAAAAACTTTTTTCCCCTGGATGAGGCTAGAATTAGACTTCCTTTTCCACTTTTGGCCCTTTCCAAACTATTCTTGCTTGACATATTCTCTCCTTTTCCCTGTATTCTCCTTTGTTCCAGTCTCAGCTGGCTCTTTTGTCTTGGAAAACAGAAAAGGCAATGAAAGATGTCAGTCTATGATAATAATGATAATGTAGCCAGGTTTGCATGACAGCAAAACAATGCCGCAGGCTTTTCCAACACCCTTGGATCCACCATTCTTCTTACAATGTTTCAGGGGGGAGAGAACGGGCTTTCTCTGGGGCCATGGCCTGGAACAATAGTGTTGTAAGGTAAAAGAGATAAAAAAATCAGAATGAAACTGGCTAACCCAAGCTCTCCTGATGAGGCCTGTCACTAAGTTAATCAGAAATAGGAGGGGGCCAGTTACACATAACTAAATCACCTTTTCATCAGCCGACTGGGTTCTCTGAGCCTCTGAAAAACATCGATTTCCCTAGCAGCCCTTTTTCACTTTCACTGACTTTACTGCACTTTGCCCATTGTCTGCAACCTCGGTGCAATCACTGCAGAAACTTGCTTGGGAGACCTTTTCTGTGCCTTTGTTTATAGCCCTTTGATCATCCCACAGAAAGAAAAACACTGTAGCTTGGACCTATGCCATTGTTTTCTTAACATGACAAGGCTGCCAACCTGCAATCAGGGCCCGATGCGCCTGCGTAAAGAGGGCGGCCAGGGACTTCAGAACTTATGGGCAGACTGACAGAACTACTGAGAGCTCGGGCACCTTGCTGAGTAGTGGAGAGGCTTTCAGGTCCCTGCTGTAGCCTCTCTGCCACTGCAGAACAACAGCCTGAGTTGTTATTTCTTAGCAGCAGTGTTGCAGCAACACGAAGCTGCTCTTACCGGGATGTCAGCCCCAGCGCCTTGAACTCCTGCTACCAGAGAGAGCCCTGCGAATGGTTCACGCTTTAAAGGGATGAGGTGGTGAGGAGGGGCTGTGTCAGGCAGAGGCAAAGTGCTCGCAGTCAGGAGGGGCAAGGGTGCAAGTATGAATTTCTGCATTTCAAACAAGTGTTGTCAGCCAGGTTTTAGCTGACATTGCTCCCATCAACATGAGTGCACCGATGCTGATTTACCCCTGCTGATGAGTATGTGTCTGGGAGAACAGGGGAATAGGGTAATGCTGCAGAGGAGTTAGTTGAATGGGAAAAGGAAGCAACAAGGGACAGAGAGATGGAGATAAAGAAGGAAGGGGAGACGTGATCATGGGACTCAGGAAACACAAGCAATGTATGACTGTGGGAAAACCATTAGATGAGATTGCATCAGACTGGACACCAATTTTGCAATTTCTGCAGCACCTTTTCAAGATCCCATATGGAGATACTGAGCAGCATGTGTGTGCCTGGGTACTTGGAACAAGTCCAAGCAAAAGGCCAAATGCGATCAGTCATCTGTGTTTGCTGCTGCTGTGTACTAATACTTCCTGTGCAGCCATTGCAATATACGTCTGCTTTGGTTGTTTTGAATTCTGTTTTTCACCTTTAAGTATTTGTATCATATTTAGTTGCTTACACTGCATCTAAGCACTCATTTTTAGCACACTGCTTACTCTGGGGGCTAGAAATTGCTGTTCCAGTGTTACTCACCAGACAGAGGGATGAAAGAGAGAATGAGATGGGGAAGGCTACGTGAAGGGAAAGAACTGGCTATAAGTTCTTTCCTTAAGGGGGTAAGATGCTATAAAGGGTAGTAGAAAACACCTTTGTACATGAAATCACTAGCCTGTTTCTTCCATTTTTAGGAGAACTCTGCAGAGAAGCAAGCGGTCCAAAAACTGTTTTGCTGACACAATTTTTTAGCTGATCTCAGTAGGGCTACTCATGTGAGTAAGGTGAGCAGGAAACACATTGATGTCAGCAGGCAGCCTGCGCCAGAAACTCACACCTACCCTTTCTGCTTCATCACGTTGTCTGAGCCCGCAGTTTCACTATTAGGTTTTGGTGGTGCATTTTTAGATTTCCAGTTACAGCTTGCATGACAACCACCAGTAGTCTTCACCTGACCAGTTACTGCCATTCAACTTGATGAGAATCATAAAGGAAGCATTCTTTCAGGAGAAAGAGGAGAGGAAGGGACAAGCATATTTCTAGTACTTTCCAAGAACTATGATTCATGACTTGTGTCAGCTAGAGTTCAGTTCTCACTGACAAGTGTCAGTAAGAAGCCTTACTTTAAGAAAACACTTCTGCTTTTTTTTTGCATTACTGATAGCTAATACAGATAAAACCACAAACCTGAAGAGTTCAGGCTTCACCAAACGTTAGTCATGCATCATTTGGAGTAACTCAGTACTTGATGGTAACTGGCGTTTAATTTGGATGTTCCTTTTTCTCGCAACCCCAAATAAATTTTCATTTTCATTTTTGGTACTAATCCTCATGTGGTAAAGATCACCTGATTGAGTATAAAGTTGAGGCAATATTTTCTAAAGCAGTAACTCATAAGGGAGGTGATACTAAGGAGGCTGAATAGTTGACCCAATGCACCCCCTTGGCCCACACAGACTTCTGGTGAAACTTTATAAGACAAGATGCATTTCAGTTATTCAGTTTCATTTAAAATGCTGAATTTAATTTAAAATGTTTTCAATGCTTCCACATCATGTCATCTCCAGGAAAAGAGAAGCTGAAAACTACAGATACAGGTTGATGCCATTCCTTTTCTCTCTTTGTCCAAGGATGTGAGCAGATGGTTTCCATGCCAATCTGCTGTGGCTCTGTCACTCCCAACCTGAACTTCAGGGTACACTGAGAGTACTGTGAGCCCTCCCAGCAGTGTCACACAGCAGCACCACAGAGGAGTGGATTGCCCATCTCAGACAAGGCTTATCCTCTAGCAAAGGAAACCTCTGGAAGCTCGTGAATTCCATCCAGTAGAGAAAACAAGGGTAGCCAAACAAATGGTGTAGGATGCTTCAGGTGATCTTCAACCTCTGTGGGAGTAAGCAAAGCAAAAAGCAAGATTAAGTTTACAGTCAGCAGGTCGCGGCTGCTGACTCAAGGTGTTACTTGCTATTAACTAACTCATGATGGGGGCAACCAAATCCATCCAGCTCAGTAGCCTTTCTTTGACACCAGCCAGCTCAGCTTGGCTAAGCAAAGAACAGAAGAAAACAAGCAAACTCAAATGACGCTTCCGTGGGCAAAGCCACATAGCTGCCAGCAATCAAGAGTTCAGAGAATTTTTGAGCCTGAGGTTGCATCTGGGCTATTGTTTTTCATATTCATCAATGGACCTATTCTTTGTAAAACTCTGAATTCCTATTTTTAAATCCATTTATATCTCTTGGCTTCTATGACATCCTGTGACAGTGAGTTAGTTGTGCTTTGGGTAAAAAAAAACAGGCTTACTTCTCTTTTTTAGATGCTGTACCTCAAATTCTAATTTAGTGTACCCTTTTGCATGGTAAGAAGTAGTAAGTAGATGGTGCCTATTCAACTGTGGCACCTATTCACCTTCCTTATATCACTCAATATAGCAGATTTGCCGTATTAGTCACCTCTCTTACCATCTGAAGAGTTGTATTTCTTTTGCTGATTCCATACTTCTCATCATCGCCAACCCTCTGTCGGCATCTTTTCCACTCTGCTTTATCTTATGGAGATGGGGTGAGCCGAATTGCAGTGGACTGCAGCACCTGTGGAAACAGTCCTGGAGCATCTAATATCAAACCACTTACACGTTGTAAGCTTCCCCAAATGCCAGGCTAAGCTCCATTTGTTGGAATGGATTAGAGGAAATTCTAAGACCTGAAGTTTCTGTTTATCTGTTTCTGCAGCATCACCACTTTCAGGACCACCTCTGGGTTTGTTTTTGTTTAGTTGTTTTCATTAGGGAGAGTGATTAATGATTTTGGGGGTTAGCAATTCTCTTATTTATGTGCTTCCCAGCACTCTCTTTGGTTTCTGGCTCCTCTCTCTTTCTCACACTTACGGCAACCTGATATCCATCGAAGTCAATCATACACATTTGGGGTGTTATGCTGCATTAGTCTCTAAGGAAAGTTCTGCCTATTTACAATTTTATAGCAAGCTTAGGGTTTTGATCAGAGCCGACACAACTCATTCAAAGATAAAGACGTCAATTAATTAAGCAGTTGCTGAGATCAGAAATCTGACACCCATATGGTGTCACATATAGTGCCTGAAAGCAGTTAACTGCCAAGAGAAGCACATGCATCAGTTGCAAAAGATTAAAATGAAGTATCCATTAATTACTTCGAGTTTCTTGATTGACTTCAAAATTATATTGCTGAACTGATTCTCTTTGTGTTATTCATCTTTAATGTCATCACTTGTAAATAAAAACTTGCTTCAAAAATATCAAGTTCCAAGCAAATGTTAAGTACCCTCTAAAAAGCAAGCAAAGGAAACACAACTGTGAAGAGATGCCACAAAGCATGTGCTATGTTTTTTTCCATTGCTAGGAACTGCATAAAACCAGATGTATGCAAGAGAGAAATGTTGCCTGCTATAACAATGAGTAATAAAGAGTATCTCACAATCATAGGATGCATGACACAATAATGAATTGTATATTACATGCTTAAAAACACAATTAAAACTGTCAATTTCTTTCCAGTGGAAGTTCATTGGCCGAATTGTGATACAACCAAAATTCCGCTTCAGGTCTTTCATGCTATTTTCCTGTTTTCTTGCTCTCATGAATAAAAAAAAGAGCGCAGATGTTAGAAGCACACACACTGTCTCTCTCCGTATCCAAGGAAATAATTTTTTCAAAAACCACAGTTATCCGGTTATCACCGGCTTATTTTTAACATCCTAAACTTGAAGCTACACCTGCTTGGATAACATTGAATCCCAAGTCAGACCTGTCTGTCTCAGTCAGGCCTCTTGATGCAGAAGGAAATATTCCTGCAAACTCAAATGGTGACATTCTTTCTTCTGAACCAATCACTTGGTATGATTTTTATGAGGATATACATTCTGTTTCCTAAAACACGTAGCAGGAAACCAGGCGGGATGGGGATGGGGAAAGAGTCTACAGCAGAATCAACTCGAGAGTGAGAAGAGAGTGCGTGCACATGAGCTTTTTTAAGGCAAATACTCTTCTCCTTATTTCATTAACTACCCCTGTAATAGTGTTCAGAAAAAAAACAGGCCAGGAAACCCCTCACTGGGGAAGGCACTTGGATTTTGTGGGTGTAATGCAAGTGGGGTGTATACTTCCGAACACACAAGTCTTCTCCCACTTACCTAAGACTCCATCTGAATAACTCTCACCCAAACTACCTCCTCTCTACCTGCTGCATCAACAGACAGAATATGTAGAAAAACTTACTTGGAGGTTATCAGCAAAACGACTGCTTTAGAAAATGCATCTCCTCCTCACTTGTTCTTGCGTAGATCATCTGCACACACTATGTAGGAAAGCTAATAAACAGCTGCCTGAAGTACCCTGCCTCTGCAACAAAAACTGTAACCTTCTGGTCATTTCCTTAGAGAAAAGAGGAACTAAGCTACTTAATACCAACGATATTCTCCTTCTCTAGCATAGGCAGATCAATACATCTTCGAAACACTGCTATCAAAGACTAGAACAAATCTAAAGAACTTTGTTGACGTTTCCGTCTCCCGCACACAGATAATGATCGATGACACTTTTGTCTAATAGTCAGGCTCGTAAGCGAAATCAACACATTTAAGGAAATCAGCATTTCAGGGGACTAACTATCCTGCCACTGGCTTCCCATTGGCTTTCCTCCAAAAAGGAAACTGAAACAGACAGCAAGATTATCAGGCGCATAATTTTAAAAGATTCTTTTTTGAGAGGAAATGCTTGGTTAAAGTTTTCTGGTTTGTTAAGGAAAACTAAATCTTTTTCCAGGCTTTTCACATGTAGGGAAGCGTTCGTGTAGGGAAGCACCCATGGAGTCACTAAGTAAAATAGATATTCCAGGTGTGATGTGAGATAGTAACCTCCTGTTTTGTCTTTTTGTCTATTATATATTTCTAGGGATGTCACTGGGGTTGAAGAATGAAAGAAAATGCACAAAAATAATGCCCTGATTAAGATATGTGCCAACATGACGCTGCCATAAACAAATAAAAGTGTTGCAAAAAAAAAATTTATCATTTTCATTCATCAGTCCTCTTCTATCAACACCGGAAATTTACTCTTTCTCAGTTTAAAAATAAACAAAATCATAGTGATTCTTGTTATCTGATGCCAATAATAATTATTTTTATGCTAAGGTTTAAAGTGAGTTTGATCGCTGTTCCGGCCTTGTGAAGTATCATAGCTCCCCCGTGATCAGTTAGAAGCTGGAGGAAGAAGGCAAGGTCCCCTCATGAAAATTGTGCCACTGACATGAAGAAAGCCTGGGGATGAGCTCTTTGCATCGATGGTACCCCTTGCCCCAGCCACCTTCCTTAAAATGCTCCTTGGAAACTCCTTTCTTGGTGAGAGATCCTCTGAACACACCATAGGGCAGATAAACAAACTGGAGTAAAAAAGTACAAATCCAGTGTCTGAGTGCTACATCCCCAGACTGAGTTCTCTCCCTGCCCCACTCCCTCATCCATCCTCTTCAAAGACCTCCAAAAAGCTGGAGTCATCATGGAGATCTGTAATCCCCAGAGACTTGCAGGTCTCAGTTCTCTGCCACAGCGATTCTGTGCCAAGGAGGACCTGGAACAACTCATGGCTGGGAAGACACCATGAAATTTCAAATGAGAGGAATATCATCTCCTCCTTAGCTTTTAAGTTCTCTTAAGCACTTCTTAAAAGGTGCTGAGAGGAATTGCTTCCTAACTCTGTTCACAACTCAATGGGAACCCTTCAGGAGGTGCTGCAGGGTTTGGTGTATAAATTCACTATTTCTGGACGTAGGTGGCATGACAGAACAATTCACATTGTAATTTTGGTAATAAATACTTGTTCTGTCCAGATGTTTCTAGATAAATTATAGAATCATAGAATCATNCCCTCAGCCTCCTCTTCCTCAGTGATGCATGATACAAACATTTGTCGCCCTAGCCAGCGTCTAGTAGCATCAAATGTTCCAGAAAGAGTTGTTGAGCTGCATCCATCTGATTTTATGAACAGGCAAACAGCCATCTTACAGAATCTTCTGACATCTAACATCTAACTCTCTGTGAAGAGCCCAGTGGAATGCCCTCATGCAGACTTTGCACTTCTAAAATGTCCCACTTATTCCTGGTTTTAATACAACTGTTCTTTACAAGGGCCAGTGTCTGTGCTAGGGTAGAAATAAATTTTGAGAGAGTACTTGGCTTGCCTGCAGATTTAGGGGGATAATAAGTGTGTGTTACTTTATTGGTATGAGTATGATCTAAATGGCACATACTTTTGTCTTGACAATGTCAGAAATCCTGCTCAAGAAGTCCAGAGTGGACTAACCACATGGTTTAAGTTCCATATATTTATACATATTGGCATCCTGCAAATGTATTGATAGCCTGCAGAAAAAAAGGGGAAGCTGTTTTTAATGAGGGGAGAATTATTTACAAACATATGCATTAACTGCATAAAAAAAGCACTAACAGGGAGCATCAGAAATTCCCAGAATCACAGATTATCTTTGCTGTACTCAAAATCTTTTACTGGGTTCACAGAAGGTGAGGGCATTCTTTGAGATCTAGTCTAAAACCATTCTCTGTTGGAGTTAACTGAAATTTTGGTTAGGTTACAAGAGAAAACAGCAATTTTAACCTTTTCATTATCAGTTTGAGTAGCTGTAAGTCCTTGTTCTATGCTGAAGCTGGGACAGGCATCAGATCCCCAGCCTTATGCAGAGCTTTGAGCAGCCTCAGTGGGGCTCTTGTGCACAGCCTGTTGCCAGCCTGCAGTGAAGAGGTTTTGATATAAAAAATCTTGCCTGCTGCAGGCGGAAATGTGCGCAACTGGAATTTCTTTCTGCATCGATGCAATGAACCGAAGTCACGCAGGACTTGCATTCTCCTGGAAACCACGATATTTTTGTCAACTCCATGCGAACCCAGCAACAACTCTGAATTTCTGGGAAGAAATCAGCTCCTAAAAAAAAATGGTGTTCTGAACATGCATGAGATCTTATATTACACACAATTGAAGAGGATTACTTAGGTTTTCTCTTTACATAGGGTCACATAGACTGAGGAAAAGTACAGAAAAAGCCTCTAGGTTTTTGTCACCACCCTAGGTTATAGCCAACACAATCCAAGAAGCACCTACTTACCTCTCTGAAGAGAGAATACTGAAAATCAGAGCATATTTCAGTATCATCTGGCTTGTTTTGACACACGGAAAATCTTACTGGGGACTAAAGCCTTCAGGAATTCATAGATCCAGGTATTCAAATTAATGTATCCATTTATAAAATTATTTGGCTTTAGCATTATCTTTCTGAGGTTCCAACCAAAAGCAGGTTTGATAGAGGCAGACTCTGTGCAAAGAAAAGGGAAGTCCCCAGTAAAAAAAAAAACAAAAGCTAAAAATTTAAATGGACTAAATAAAGGAGTGGTATTTCCCATTTTATAACATTACCACGTGCCCACTGCCCACTTGAGGGGCTCAATATCCACCTCACATTTCTCTGCACTAATTCCAGAAGGGAAAAAAAGGCCTTTTTGGGACTGCAGGCAAATGAATTTCCTATCAACCACTTTATCCCACTTGCCAAAGCAACAGCAGCAACTTAGGTTCAACACCTGTGGCCAGGAATTCTAGCAAAGCAGCATCCAGTCCAACTCTGACTTAGAAAACAAAACAAAAGTAGGAGTGTTTTCAGACCCAGGGCTGACTTTGTCTGAACTTCACTCTTTTGTGGGTTTGGACATTTCTCCTTTGTTTGTATTGCGATTTCTGATATTCAGATAAATTGGAAAATTGTGTGTCAATATTTTATGTAGTAGGATGAGGCAAGGACTTTTAAACCAAGACTCTTTTAATCATTTTCCATGTGTTCCTTAATTGGCTTGGCTTCTTTTTTCTTTTTTTTTTTTTTCTTTCTGGCTTTGTTCTCCAGCACTGCTTCATTCATTTCCTGAAGTTTCACTTCACCTTGTCTGGTTTTTCCGTCTGCAGCATGTTGTTATATGCACTTGGTGATGAGAATTAGCTTAAAATAATCTGTACCATAATTACTGACTTCAGACTTGTTTGTGTCTATAGGGAGATGTCCACGACAAAACAAAATAACAACAAAGAGGGAAAACTACCACGTTCTTCCATATTTGGACAGCCCAGATGTTATTTACAGCATTGTTTATGAAGCTTTTTCTTTGCCTTGCTGGCTTTGATCCACACACGTTGTCAGTTTTGAGCACACACGTCCTGTCACATGGTGACTGTGTGCCCCTGACGAGTAAACATGCGGGAATGCAATTTATAAAGACAGGCTAGAGCAGCAATTAAGGAGAAAAAGAACTACAAACAAGACAAAGGAAATTAGGCAGGAAGATGAGCTAAATCTGGTCAGAATACAGGATATCAAGGCAACTGCTTTGCATGTCATTTATCCTTTAGTCACTAGCAAGTGTCAACATCAGTACGTGATGTCTGTGCTTGTGAAACTTTTATCGTTAGTCTGCAAGAGGACTGCTCAGAGGCACTTGTTGCTACAGAATCCCCTGAGTGTGCGATCTTTGAAGGGTGAAGAAGTTCATTATCACATTTGGCACTTACTCAGAGTGATGGAGTTCTTCAAGCACATTTGGCACAATGAACAAACAGAAGATTGTAAAACCTCCTTTTCCTATAAAGTTGAAGAGGCAACAGTTTCCAGTAAGGGCCCACAGAATACGCAGGAAGAGAGAAATATCTGACATGCATTACATTTTCATGGTAAAGCAAAGTAATGCCACAAAAAAACATTCAACAAATGTTCCAGGCAATAAAATCAGTCACACGAGTATTTGGGTGACAGCAGGGAAAGGTTACGTACCAGGACTCATGGGGCCTGGGAAGGGAGCATGGAGTATTGCTTATTTCCCCATTTACAAACAGACCAACTCCAGGCAAATACTGGGATTTGGGAATTTCATTTATGAGACTGTGGGCTGAGCAGCTGAATTTTGGGTCTGCTCTATGAAGATGCCTCTACTCTGTAAAAGGTCACTCTATCAGCTGAGGGAACTGTTAGTTCATTATCCCTATGTCTGGTAAGACAGTATTCTGATAGGAATCCTTTCAGCTTTACCTGGCCAAAGCTATAGGAGAGGACACTGGAGGAGGCTCATTTTCCTCTGGGATTAATTTAGCTCCTTAATTTCTCTTTCCTTTTAGCCATCTGCTATCTACTTCTCTTCTCAATCACTGTCTCAACAGTTATGTCCTCATAGGGCAGATCTTGTTTATAATTCCTTTTTTGACAAACTATCTCGCAGTATGTGGGAGGGTATTTTGCTACCAATCTCATTTAGGGAGGGAAAGGGTTGAACTACCTCACGTAGGAACTGGGTGTGTAGCTCTAAGCCTTCAATTATTTGTCATCTGGGTCTTGGAACAAACACTTGCATCGTGCTTGGATCTTTGATGCATTTGTACTTTCTGTAATGGCATAACCAAGAGAAGAAACCAGCACATGATTTATATGATCACTTTGAAATACCTGTCCAATGGGTTTCTGGTTTCTTTTTTTACATTTAGCTCACGTTGAGATCATCTATTGGCAACACTTTCCACTAATGATTCTCTTCTAATATTTAAGAATGCCATGTCCTGTACTTGTATTTGCCTGTGGAAAGGTACCCAACTGTTCAAGTTAAGATAATCTGAATCTAAGGATACACCTGAAGTGCTGGATCCAGTCCTGGCCTCCCCATTGCAAGAAACAATTGGAGCAAGTGCAGTGATGGGCCACAAAGATGATTAAGGGACTGGAAGATCTGCTCTACAAGGAGACACTGGGAGAGCTGGGACTGTTCAGTCTGGAGATAAGAAGGCTCATGAGGGATCTAATCAATGTTTATAAATACCCAAGGAAAAGGGAGCCAGACTCCTCTCTGTCGTATCCAGTGACAGGACAAAAGACAACAGGCACAAATTAAAAGGCAGAAAATTCCATTTAAATATAAGGAAAAACATTTTTACTGTGAGGGTGGTCAAACACTGAAACAAGTTGTCTTAGAGGTTTTGGAGCCTCCATTCTTGGAGCTACTGAAAGATGACAGATGTGGCCCTGAGCAACCTACTTTTGGTGACAGTGCTCTGAGCAAGAAGGTTGGACTAGACCCAGAACTGGAGGTCCTTTCCAACCTCAGCTCTTCTGTGATTCTGTAAAGGATACTGTAAAACAGATGCATTTCCAAAGTACATGTCCAGATACGTGTCCAAACAGAAACTATGAATTCCCAGGCTCAGCAACTCAATCAAAACGTCTTTTTCAGGACAAGTCAGAAACCAAATGGAAGCAAGAAATGAGAATGACAGAAGAATTGCATACACCTGGAGCCAGCAACACATTAAAAGAAGAGGTTTGATTAATTTTCTCTAGCAAACACTGAAGGGAATTTGTGGTAGGTTAAAGAGAGTTCCTACTCTAATATTCCTAGCCACATATGGGGCTGAAGCCAGCAATACAAACTACAGTTCAGCCAGCTTGCAGCAGCAGGGAAAGTTATACCTAACAGCAAAGTGGCTAACCTAGGGTTGGTGTAAAATAGGGCAAAAAATGCCGGGTTTTTCTTTTCTAAGACTTCAAGATCATCAGACGCTTGAGGATGCCACAGAAGCAACTGTTAGTAGAGCTAAGAAGAAAGGCTGAAATTAGGTCATTAAAAACAAAGAAACACAATTAAAAGCCCCAGGCAGGATGAGGACAGAGAGCTGCTGAGGAATGTGTGACCTGGTGCATTCAGATACACTGGGGATATCTGCGGGTGGCAAAGGCACCGTGACCTTACCCTGCCCATCCATCTTCTCACTAGTAAAGAGGACAGAGAGGGTTTCACTCTCTTTCCAGTTTTCTCCAGAAACCTATTTATTGGAAGGAAGCAGGAATTTGAAGAACTAATTTGAAAATCAGAGTAGAACTAGCTTACACTTGTTTTCAGCTGATATATAATCGACAGCAGGATGACCCCGAGGATAAGGTGGACTTCACTTTTCTTCTAGTAGTAACTGTCTTTGCATCAGGTCCCTCCTGAAAGTGACAGCAGCACTTGCTAGTACAGATCTGGAAGGCTAGGGCAAAGGCAAAATAAAACCTTATTCCACTGCATTTTTACTGCCTCAGGCAAGGCCAGAGCTAGGTCTGGGCTCTCACACAGGTGAAAATAAGAGTCTCAGGGCCAGCACACTCTAAAGAAAACAATGGTATACAGATTTCATATTGCTAGAGAGCCACATATTAAGACGGAGTTGAAATGTATATGATTACTAAATTTCTTTAGGCTGTTCACCTTCCCCACCACTTTTTATGCCATTTTTTTATTATCCTTTTGACTTAAAACAGAAAAAAATAATACCTAAGTATCACACGATCAGCAAAGTTTTTTCCACCATCCTTCAGAGAACCGATTTATTTGTATGTTCATATTCTTATCCGTATACAAAAATGTGGACCATAAATAGTTTTATAAGGGAAAACCAGCCAACTGGAAATCCTTCCTTTATTTTAAAGATAATAGCTCCATTTGTTTATTGCTTCTGCTGTTGATTTTTTCCAAGCAGAACAGCAAATCTGCTCTCAGTTAGGGGAGCACAACCCTTCTGCGGCCAGAGTTCAGTACGTATCCCAGGGTATCTTTCTATGGCGAAACACCCTGCCTACATCAATGAAGCTGCTCACAATTAACTCTTCTGGATGTGGAGATCAAAGTAACACAGCCTTTTGTTGATCTCCTCGGGGCTACATTCAGATGGCCTGAATTCCACCCAAGTCTCTGGCGCTTGCTCCCGCAGGGAGAGTTGCTGCAACCAGAGTGGAGCCTGGGGCAGGCACCCGGTGGGAAACACTGGCCACGGGGGCCCTGGTGGAACATCCGTGTATCCCCCTGACAAAGACAGAGGCCAGCTACTACTGTGTGATAGAGCCTGGGTTTGATTCAGCTGGACAATCAAGGGAGATTTTTCTTTTTTTTTTTTTTTTCAGCTAGTGATATTTATAAATTTTCCTTCTTTAAACCTTCTTTTTTCTTCTTTTTCTTTTTTTTTTTTTTCCTAAGAAATGTCTTAATTTTTCTGTATGTTTGTGAACCAGGATGGAGTAGGTGTCCAGACAGATCAGCATCAGCATTTTTTTTCATTTAATAATTATGTTTGACAACTGTTAAAACATGGAGGGTAGTGAAATCATCACTACCCATTTATTATGGTGAACTACTCCTTTTTTTTTAGTGGTTTGAGAGAAACACTCCAAACATCCATAAAAATTGGTTGCAACAGGACACACACTAAAAACCAACATAAAGAGCAGACTCAGTGCAGTATGCTTCTGCAGGGGAAATTAACACAAAAAGAGCCACAACACTAATGACTTAATTATTGCCTTGGCAGTTGTCAGGACGACACCAAAGCACCAGACAAAACTAATCTTTCTTCCCCAGATGGGCTAAGCAATCTTTCAGTTTCCTGGGCAGGTCATCATTTTTCTCACAGGAGTTTTACACATATGTTTTTACAGATTTACACCAGGGAATTGCCTCATTGCCTCTGCTGTTGTTCCCAAGGTGGGCTATATTGGATTGTAGCATCATGAATCCTTTTTCCAAATGTGTTTTTGATTTGAGTAGGATATTCAGAGAGAATCAGCTCCCATATCTCAGCAAGGAAACTCTGGGATGCATTCAGGGCTGTGGGTTTGGAAAAAGGAAGGATACTAGAGAGGTTGTATCCCTCTGCTGCCACCAAGGAAGGAAACATGGCCTTGCAAATCTTCTTTTGCATTGAAAATATATGACCTAGGCAGCAAAACCAGCATTTTAGTAAAGCAGACCTTAACATAGGCCTAGTTCTTGCCAGTCTTTCGCCTCAGACATGTCCCCCTTCTGCTGTCATGTGCCATTAGCATCACGAGGATCTACGTCTTGAGTATCAAAGACTTGGGCTTTTCCAAAAAAATATTGCTTAGCTGGAGCCAGTCATTACAGCTTCCTTCTTGTTATGTAGCTTACAGGAACGAGATCAAGCAAACACAAAAGCACGACTGTTCAAATACAATATCCAGGAGCATATTCAACTAATGTGCAGCCAGAAAGCAATCGTCAAAGAGTTCAATATGATTCAGCATGCTCTTGGTTTTCCTGGTAAAACACCCTCCTTAAACAATGGAGTGGTTTAAACAAGATTTTTGTTCCTTAGCATGTGGACACAAGGAGAAAGTACAGGTGATTACAGCAAATTATTCATTCGGTTGATCTGAGGAAGGCCATTTATTCTTTTCTTCGTAGCTTATTTGATGTAACTTTCACACATTTTAAAGCTGATCTCCTAAAATACCAAAGCAAGTTGCTTCATGTATCTTCCAAATCATTTTCTGCTGAGAAGGTGTTGATGAGAGGTACGTGCGTATCAAAAAGTAAAGTGGTTCAGTCAGGGTAAGGCCCCTTCTCCAAAGATCAGATGCTTATCCAGACCTGGCCACATAAGCCAGACTGCTTAGACTACAGCCTTAGGGTCAGAAAACAAACGAAAGTTAACACAGAACTGGCCAAAAGAGGACAGTAAATCAATTATTAATACATCCCTAATACAAAGCTTCAGGCTTTCCTGAAGTCTGGGTTTTCCCTCATTTCCTCTGGGGATTTTTCAACAGCTGGACGAGTGGGATAACTTGGCTTAAGGATGCTTTTCCTGTACTGGCTCCTACGTTTGCAATCAAAAGGGACTCAAGATTACAAAGAGCGTTCCGGTCTGAAGAACAATGATCTCCCTCAGGTATCAAGAAATACGATATATTCAACGGGCCACATTCACCAGTATGGTTGGGACACTTTGCATCATCTTGGTGATACAAAACAGTCATAAACCCGGACTGCCTGTGGAGCCATATAAAGCAGACGGAACAGGTCTGATCCACAGCCCTCAGCATTACATATTGCATGCACTGGAAGTCCCCAAAGAACTATTCTTTTATACAGCTCCCTGGGCCATAGTGAAACAGTGCCTGATGCCACAACTTTTATCATTGTAATCACAGAAATCAGTACAAAATGGCGCATCTTCGAGCCAAGTTATTCAGCTGATCCAGCTGTTGTGACATTCCCTAGAGGAAATGAGGAAACATAAAAAGGAAAAAAGAAAAACCAAATTATTAAAAAAATAAACCTCCACACTGTACATGGAAGGCTGCAGCAGCGTGAGGGACGTTGCACCACCAGGATGGGACAGGGCTGCAGAAGCTGGCGCCGAACCAAAGTCAAAGGCTGCTGCTTCCTGACGGCTGGTTCAGGCAGAAGTCACCGAGGGGGTGAGCTGAGCAGCCAGCAGAGCCACAACAGCCTCTCTATCAGCCTCGGAGATCTTTGCCACTAGCTGGGCTAGGTCAGGAGGGAGCCTTACAAATGCGCTACCTATTCCCTGCAGACTCTTGTGGTTCAAGCTCTAATCCACTGTACTACTGTCTGCCAGAGAAACTTCCCTAGGTTAGGTATTGAAGGAGATTGCACGCACGCAGGACCCTGGGTTTTAAACCCCTAAACCACATCCTGCAGCTTAGTGCAGGGGCACTTCGGCTCTGTCTATACTAGCAAATAAAACTGGAAACGTTCCCAGGCACTGGAAATTGAACCTCTGTTAAATTGCTGGAACGACCTCTGCTACATGGTGCTGGCTTATGCCAAACCCTTCCTGAGCAGAGCTTCAAAGTCAGCAGGGCCAGAGACCACAGTTGATGGGCAGTTTGTGTGCAGCACAACGTGGAGGCAGGTGGACCCATCTCACCGTGCAGTGGTCTCCATGACAGGCAGCAGTCTGAGTCATGCTTAATTTGTTGGTAGCAACTTACCTGCTGGGACTCCTTCAACTGTACTGGGCCCAGAAGAATCTGCTTGTGATTCTGGTTTTAAAGTGTCCATAGGAAGGAAATGCATTGCTTGTTAGGCTATCCAGAGGCATATTTAGCAGAAGATTTATGTATGGAAAAATGGTTTCACTTGCAGCATATACTGTCATAATAAAGAAATAAAGTCTCAAAAACTAAATCAAAATCACATTGTAAAGAATAAACTTAACACTAAGAAGCTTTTCTGCCCCCCTAAGTATGCCAGGCAGCTGCTACAACCAACCTCAGGTAAGCTGTGAGCACCCTTACTTGCTTTAAGTGGTGAGGACATGTCCTGAAGCCAACCCGAGCAGCTCCTTAGGGTGCTGCTTTCCCACTGCACTGGAGAATGACCTACTTCTTCTTCCCCTTTCCTGTTTACCTGCCTCCTTCCCTCTGTGATTGGATGCTGAGACATTGCACGGCAAGGTGTGGAATGAAGTCATTTCCTCTTTTCATTCCTTCAGTTTCTGAAGTCATTTCCTTCCCCCACCCACTCAGTGTTTCTCAATATTTCTGTAGTATACGCTCCTATACCACTTTCTTGGCTTTATTCCGCTTTCGCCTCTTACAGCCAAATAAAGACATATTGGTAAACTGTTACACATTAGATCATGAGAAATATGACTCTAGTAAGAATGCTGTATATGTAAAAATTATTCGCTGTCTGAGATTAGCATACGAAGAGGAAACACAGCGTAACAGTGGGTACCTGCATTACTAAATCATCCAACCCATCTACACTGCTGGCTGGAAGGGGGACAAGGAGCAGGATGGTAAAATAACCTTAGCTGGCTTACAGCTGGAATGTAAAGCTAGCCACCCAAGATATGATTTTAAAAGGCATATCTGCTATAAAATCACCTATAGGGAATGGCATTGCCATCACCAGACTCCTTTCCTCCATGGCTGGAGTCAATCAATCAATCAACAGCAAAGATTAGCTGAAAAACTAACTCAAGAACGTTGCCTTACCTATTGTCAGGTGCCCCATCCCACAGAAGCCAGGGCAGGTTTCCAATGGGAGCAGATTTTGGAGCTAGGGAACCTGGGGTAGAGCAGTCCTGGCACTGGTGTTCATCACTAAGGACACAGAGTAAGAGATTTCTACTTGACCTGTGCTACCTCAAGAGCATAAGGGGTAAGCTGTGGTGGTCTATCCTGTCATGAGACCCCACAGCACCGAGGCACCCTACAACTAGGACTGTTTGCAACCAGAGACAGTTTAAAGTGCAGCTTAGGTGTATTTGGATCACAGCAGGCTGTTTCAAGTAACTGTGCTCCCCCACAGCGGTGTCATCCATTTATATTTCAGTTTTGGGGCATACTGAAAAATTACAGATAGAGTCAAAAATCTACCCAGTGTCTGTGCACAGGGCTGGTAGTGCAAGGTATGCCTGAAAGTACATCTTGCTGCCTGATTGCCTTCACTTGGGAATTTAGGAATTCTATTTCAAACAAAAATACATATCTGGAACTAATTCAAACCACGAGGGAATAAAGCAAAGAAATAAAATCAAACTAATAAATCACGATTACAGCTCTCTCAAAAAGATAAAGTCTAATTCAGACACAGGTTATGAGACGATGCAGGAATTACTGGAGGTAACTCTGTAGCCTGTGATTGCTGTTGATCCTACAAAATCATCCCATTAGTCTCTTTCGCCTTCAGAGCCTGGAAGCTGGGCAAATACAGCTGGGTGCATGGTGACAAGGTCTCTTTTTGTCCCACAGTGACTGGCAACTATTGATTACACTTGGGGTGCTGGCAGTGAAACCGCTGAGGAGTGTCCACAGGTAGTGAGAGAAGCATCCCACTTGATGAAAGCACCTTCTCAAGCCACAGCTGGAGTCCGTAGCCCAGGAATCACACACCACAAGTGTAGTTGCGTATCCGGTTATAAACTGTGTCTTATCGAGAAAGAATTTAAAGAGAAATGATCCCTGTAGAATACGTTCTTTAAATTCCCAGAAAAAAAGAAAAAAGTAAATTCTCTTTACAATTCAGGTTGTAATGTTAAGAAAGGATATTGGTGGGGAGGGGTAAAGAGTGATTTCCTCGGCTGTAACCCCTAACTGAGTGATAATGTATTTATCTCTGGCACGTAATCTCTGTGTTTTCCAGGGGAAAGGCTTTGGAAATTTCAGGAAAACATTGCATCTGATCTTCTGTCACTGCTACATTTTAAAAACAGCAAAAGACCTCTGAGAAGACTGATTCCCTTTTTTAGTCAATGGCAAATACGTAGTCCAGAGAAAAATCTATTCTTTTGACAGTCAGTGTGACTTTTCATGGGAACATGTATTTTGAGTATGTTCACAGCTCTGCTACCACCAAAGATAATAGCAGCTTTTAATTACTCCAACCAAAGCAGTGTGGAGAAAACATTGTATGATTTTTGAACTATCACAACAGATTTCAACAGAAGGTGAAAACATAATACATTTTCTGTTCATATATGAATACTTTGCTGAGAAAACAAGTCATACCCATGTCTCAACCCACAGTAACTGCCTGTAATTCAAAACAATGATTCAGCACTGGGTATGTGAAGTTGTGAACATTTTAACAATTTTTTTTTCCACAAAACTTTTGGCACTTCTGCCTCAGACACTTTTTGTACAGAGCAAAAGTTCAAGCAATTTTTTCAAAAGGAAAAAAAAAAAAGAAAACCCAAGGGTTTTCAATTCACACTTAAATGCTTGAGGAGCAGTTTAAAGGCTATCAACTAAAAGTCTTTGTGTTTCAAGCCCATTTGGATTTCTCTGAGGATGTTTTCCAGAACACTGTGTGCAAATGCGACCTGAGAGGGAAACTCCAAAGGCTTCTTCCTATCTGTTTCTCAGATGGGTGGCCATTGCTCCTATACCTACCCTTGAATCCTCTTGGACAGGCTTGCACCTCTGTGCCTAATCCTTCCAGATTTATTGCAAGGGATTTTCCCACCCGTACCTGGCTCCTGCCTCAGGTCTGTATTATTTTGGGACAGGCGGGCTTCCCCCCGGGGTGACGGTATGGTTGCAGCAGACTGGGTTATACAAGCTGGGTTATAGCATGCTTGTAGACAGACAGACAGATGGTCTGTAAGGATCTGACCCCAGCTGTAGGATCCCATGACTCACACCTGCCCTTGGGGAAGGCTGTGGGGAGTTTCCTCTCATCACCTTCCTGGAAAACCAGCAGGAGTGAGTGCGGTGCCAGCCGCTCCCGAGCTGCCAGGTAGGAATTAGCTGCCTTCCAGACAAGTGGTGGGGCAGTCTCAAAATGGAAACTCCATCTTCTTTCCCCAGAGGGTTTCTTGCATGTGGGTTTGTGTTGCTTGCTGAAGCGAGGAGTGGGGGACCTCCCAGGAACCGCCTGGCCCAGCACCTCTGTGACCTCCATGGATGAAATTTCCTGGCCGGCCAGCAGCCTCAGCTGAGCTGGCTCTCCACACTTAGCTTCCAAAAAAGGGGAAAAAGGGAGAACGTCAGCATTTGTCCTGGTGCCAGGTTTCTGCTTGTGCTACTGAGAGTGGTATTGACTGTTTTATCCCTGCAGTGGAAGGTGATGTCCAGATGGGCAGCTGCCCATCACCTCCATCCTAGGCTAGAGATCAGTGGTTTTCAAGCTTCATCAGAGAGGTCACACCCAAAGCTCCCAGTGAAAGCACAGACTCTTGGGTGGCCAACTTAAAATTAATACCTTTTTCTTAGTATCTCAGTTGTCAAAAGACCTGCAGGAGAGAACTGTGGATGAGAGATTTAAAAACCTGGGAGATAGAGAACACCCGAACTAACCCCCCAGGAAGCATATTGTCAAATAAAAATATTTCACTGCTTGCCTTTTTTGCCTTTTAGCATGATAACGTAAATCCAAATGTTCTCTGAGAAGTGTGCCAGGAAAAAAATGTCTAATTTTTTGTGCATTTGTTTTGTTGTCCTTTTCCAAGAGAAAACGCCCATTTTTCAGCCAGATGGGCAGATTGGAGGAAAGGGAATCAAGAGTTTCTGCACCAGCTTTTGGCTTAACACAAAATAGGATTTTTTTTCAGGAAGAATTTTAACTGTTGGGGTACCTGGTAGTGTCTAAGTGTATGTAAGGTGAACAGGGGACTCTGAGGTTGGTAAACAGGTGGTTATGATGCTAAAGGAAGAAGAACTAAATACAATAGAACCTAATTCTTAACTAATAAATAAAGCTAAACTAAGATGCAGTAACTGCTGGCATCCTTGTTTCTCATTTTTTCAGGGCCATGCAGGCTTACAAAGGACAGAGCTTGCAAGACAAAAGGAGATAGTTTAAAACAAAACTTATAAAATCCAGGGATGAATGGTCAATTATAAATGTGTGGATTGATTCACTACATTGACTCTAAATGTGGGTCACTGCAACCCCACATTTTTTAAGTAGAGTTATTTCAAATTGAAATAATACTGAAATAGTATATGAATTTTTAAAAAGCATTCAAAAATGTATCATGAAATCTAGTACTCCACAGCCTGCATTTTGGGCAAAAAAGGAAAACATTAAGGATGAAGGCTATTTATATCTTCCCATTAACTTTTTATTCCTGGGGAAAAAAAAAATTCTCTCTGAAAAAGTCAGTGAAAATTTGTATGTAAAGAGGAAATATTGAGATTCAGTGCTCAGCAGAACAATGCTACTAAAAAAATTGCAACCTCCCAGTTCAATGCTTTAGAAAACAATATTTTTTTTTTTACCTTTGCTTTTAATTAGATACCTTAGATTTACTTGTATCTTTTAAATACTCAAAGCAACAGCCTGCTGTTTTGAGCACTACATTTTTGTCCCTGAAGTATTGACCAAGGAAGACAGCAAGGAGGTTAATATATCTGATATACGTACTAAATATTCACTAAGGAAGCTCCTTCTTCCCTTTTCAGATTCTTGTCCTTACATTTGTCTATTTATGCTTCCAAGACAGGTTACAGCTACAACTTTTTATTAGAATTCTGTTAAAGAAATTGTGATCTGGGAATCGAGGAAACAAAGATGATCTCAGACAGACTTGGATTAATTTTCTTTTAAGTTTTTAGCCAAATTTCCTCTTCAGTCTTCTTTTTAAACACTGGTTTGGGAAGTTTTCTGTTTTGTTTTGTTTTGTTTTTGAATCAGGAGTTTTAATCAGAGAGTGAAAGATTATTTCCATCCAAGTCATTTATGAGGAATCTGCATTTGTTTCCTGTGAGCAAGTATGGATTTTCCACTTATATCTGCTCAGACCCAGAACATAATGGCACCGTGTCAGCTGCTTTGCAAGAGGTCACATGCTTTTTCCAAGATCTGGCGATGGAAAGTCTGGAAAGCAATATTTCATGTCTCTCAGAAGGCTGTTTATTCTCAAAAATACTCAGTTATTTAGCCTCGTAGCAATTACCCATTCCTAATTTGAAGAACATTCGTCCAGGAGGTAAAGCATTGAGCTGTAATGAATCATTTGTTTCTTTTATGGGGATTAAGTGCATTACTAAGCAAAGAGTAAGTTGCATAATTTATTATTTTTTTCTTTTTTAAGGCAAAAGAGGAAAGTGACAAAAGAATGAGGAGTATATATATTTTTTGCAGTTTGTTTGGTTTTGGATTTCCTTTTTTGGAGACTCCATTTCAGGCACCACCAGTACTACCAGCAGAGCCCGCTATGGGACCACTCAAATTTGGAGGAGAAAGGTGGACATTCACAGACAGGTTTCTAAAGTTTTGCTGGTTTCATAAATCACGGGAATTCGAGCCCACGGAGAGCCACCATCCTTCAGGCCCAGACACCAACTTAACCATGGAAGAGGAGACACTGAGTTTCGTGCAGTGGATGTCAACCCTAAGCAGATCAGCAATAATCTCAGAGGTAGCACCAGGTCCACCTAAGCTTGTCCTTCCTGACTTTTTGCAATGACGTTTGCCTAAGTATAGAGTTAATTAAACTTCCCAGCTGGTGTCGGAGGTGAGGTGTCAGACGGGTGTAATGCATTCAGCAGCGAAGGGACAAGGAGTATTTAGGTTGATTGTTAAGCAACACCACTACGTGCTGTGGGCAGGAAGGACACAATGCCAGCTCTGGAAATTTCGCAACCGTTGTTTTTTTTCCTCAAGACTTTGTAATTGAGGCTTGCGGGGTTAATAAACAACAACCACCCTCAAAAGTAACACTTATGACAGGAGAGAAGAAAAGGACAAGAAGAACATTTTGGACTGCTTATGGTTGTTATTCTGTTAATACTCCAGTAAGAAAGTGAGAGGTTTTTTTCTGTCTTTTTTCGTCCAACAGCACGTCTCTAAATAAATCCCAGAGGGGACACGTTTTTCAATGCCAGGATGAAAGTGGAGGCTAAAGCAGGCAGGGGAAAAGGTGGTTTTGGCTAAACCCGAGCAGCTGTGTTTTGCATGGCCAAAACGAAAACCACACTTTGTAGGTTAGGTCCCACGGCACTAGGAGCATCGGAGTGTGGGATGGGGCCGTCCACCATGGCCTGGTGCAGCCTGAGGAAATCCACATCTCTCCCATGTCACAGAGAGGAGGGTGAGTAAGGGAAGGCACTAAATCAAAGCTGGGATCTGGCCAGAGTCACAGGAAAGAGCAGCCCTGGCAGAAGAGCAGTTCCAGCTGTTCCTGATGAACAGTGCCCAGAGCACACCTGGGGTGATGTAGGTTAAAGCTGAGTTAGCAATTAGCTCAAACTCTGCTCTACAGCTGTGGACCCTGTCTCCTAGCTAAGGATGCATGGTGCTACCTCAAGAGATTTATTTCTGAGGTAGATGGGCATTTTAATTACCTCCATGCAGAGCCCTGGAATGAACCGCTTGCCTTATCTCAAGACTGAAGGAAAAACAAGAGAAAGTCTTCCGTGCTCACTGCTAGCCATGGCAGCTGCAGCAATAAATAAATACATGCTGAGACAAACCTGCCCAAGCCAGGCTCACACACGCACAAGTAGTAGTTCGGACTGTGGTTGCTTAATATCCCAAATGAGTGGCTAATTACTTCATGAGCTAATTCAGGGTACATAGGCACTGCCTATGCAGCCTTGTAAAAATAGGTCTCGTGCGTTCAAAACCAGGTCAAACACAAAGCAATGAAGAAGAAATTGTGTGTAAAAGGGTGAGTGACACATGTCTCAGACTCTGCCTCACTCTCATGAGGGCACAGCATCGCTAAAACTGGACATGCAAACACTCAAGGAATGGGGAAACTGGATATTAGTGTTAAAAACATTGAATTTAAAAATCAGAGCAGTGCCAAACTTAGATATTGCCCTGTGTTCCTGACAAATACCCTTCTGAATAACTCCGAAAGTCCAGCCAGACCAGGCTTTTGTGTAGGTGAAACATTTCTCACCACTATACAGAAAGTGCAAACCACAGCCAGACGGTAAAATTATACTTTCCTGTGTCCAAAAACTGGAGTTGTGGCCACAGGAGGGATCTGTATGCTGATGTTTAGTGTGCAGTAGTCAACTGCTGAAATTAAAACATGTTATTCGGGCCACTGGAAAGTCAAGTATTCTTTCCCCATAGAAGTAACTGCTTCTTCTTGTTGGGGCTACTCCAAGCTGCCCCTGGAAAATTTGGGAAGCACAGCACAACTGCAGAGAGGCCACTGAAAACAAGAGGCTGGGGAGAAATAGAGGAAGAGGGATTTTTCAAGAGGAGGCAACTCAGAGTATATTTTTTCTAAGGTATCCATCACTGTTGCTGAATGACAGAGGCGGGGAATGATATGTATGAAAATATCATGTATTGGAATATTGCTACTATAATGCAACTTTAATATCCTCTGTCTAGTATTTTCTGGACTGTACAAGTCTCTCCAAATTAGCTGTAAGACACTAACAAAATGCTTCTGTGGTGGCAAATTGAAATTTTTGGAATTTTTGCTTTGCAGGAAATGTGACTTTTTATTCCACCCAAGGCCAAAAAAGAAATCCAATTCTGAAATATATCTCTCCCACAAATCCTTAGGGATTTCAGTTCAACAGAGAAGCTGTGGAGAAGATTCACCATGGTAAGTTTTTGCAATTACTCGCAGTTTGAAGCTGTCCCAGAATAGCAGATCATCTGAGAATTGGACTATTTATGTCCTGGATGTAGACACACTTCCACTGACTTAGTTGTCTTTTATCATCCTTGGATTATTGTTTTTTACTTTCCTGGTAATAGATTGTCTGGGTTCATTTTAAACAAAGACCTGGCCAACACCATAAATGGGCAGTTTTTATGTCCTGTCTACAGTCCTGAAAGTAGTAAAATGTTATGGCATAGTCCAAGGGACAGGAAGGCAATATTTTAATAAGTAAACACTTGTTTAACATGATGTTGCATACAAATGTGTGCTATAATTTTAGATAAAAACCCACTGCTTTTACTTCTATCTGATGAGCATAAAGATGAATGCTTTTATTGTGTAAAACCACAACCTTTACATCTGCATCTTTCCAAAGGAATTTCTTTTTCTGATTGAAGCTCGCTTCCCTTCTCAGCTTTACTGATCAGAAGCCAGATAAACACCTCTCACCTATGGTCTGGAGGTGAATCCGCAGCTCGGATAATTAGGGTAAAGTGCCTCCTCGAGCAAGACCTGCTTGTTCCCCATTGACTCTCTCCTCCTTACACACACACATATGCTTTTTTGGGTGAAGAGGGCTAGTGCTGGGTGACAGGAAGAGGGTAGAAAGGGAAAGTAGACAGTGAAAGGTAAGGCTAAAGCTCCTGACTTGTCCTCCTTTCTTTCTCTCCAGATGGAACAATGTGCAGTTGTTGGAACTATTTTCCAGCAATAGGTCTCCACCACTTTTACTCCACAGAAGACAATGTTACCACCACTCTCTGTATTTTCCACTTTTCTGTGCATATTTTCTTCTAGTAGCTGGTGGGTTGCATGTCAGCCATGGCAGTCCATCCAGCACCTGTGTGTTCCCTTGACAGGCTCTGTGGAGTCCCCATGACTTCCTGGACACGGAGCATGGCAAAGCTATGCCAATGTCTGCATCATGGGGCAGGGGGGAAAAGAATGGAAAAGTCTCCAGAGCAGCTGCACAGGATGGCCATAAGCATGAGAAATTTTGTTTCCTCTTACCTGCCAAATGCAGCTCCAGGAGAGCCGTGCTCCTTGCTGGAGCGTGGTCCTACCTTGCCTGAACAGATACTCATTTGGCGGTGCAAAACCCAGAAGAGGTTATGTGGTCAAGGTGGCCGTGCCTGGATCAGTCTAAACAAATTCCGTATTTCTGGGAATTATCACTCTGTTGGTCAGAATACTGGTCGTGTGGCTGCTGGCATCCCAGCTCTACAAACAGAGAAAAAAGTGTCAGGACTATTTTAATGAAGGATTCCAATGGGAGTCAAGAGCATGTTGATGATTTCTTTCATGTGTTAATGCCATTAGCTACCTCAGGCATTAAGCGTGGGGAGTACCAGTAACTGACAGTGCACTGAGTGGGGAATGAATCATTTTTTTTTTTTTAAGTAACTTTGTTGTTCTCATGCAATTTGGCCTCAGCAACATTGTCAGGTTTCAATTAGTGTTGGTTACTCTGGTTCAGAAAAAAAAAAAAATTAAACTTGATCCATGATGTGTTACTAGAAATTTGACAAAGACTGCCTTCCAGCCCCCTTTAAAGTGGTCTGCGTCATGAAGGGCATTATGAAAGAGCAGGCCGATGGCAGACAAACTGCTGTTGTGTCCCAATTTTTCATGGAGGATAGAAGTAGAGAAAGTTCCCTTATGTTTCTCCATGGCTGGACCATCCAACTGGTAGGCATCTCCTAGGTCCAAATGCATAAGTTTTCTACAAATGAAGCTTTTGTCTCACTTCCTTAAGAAAGACCATTGAGAATAGTCAGATTCATAGCATAAAGCACATCACAGCTGGAGACAGGGACTTTCGAAAGCAAGAGGAACAAATACACCAGTAGCTTTGCAACCAGAGCAAGATTTCCTTTTGTGCTGAACCTGGCTGGCTGCATACTGCTTTTCTGATTGAAACATGGAGCAGGAATGAGAGTCAAGGGCTCTGGAGAACACAGGGTGAAAATCCAAAGGTTACACTCTCTGCCCTAAAAGTAAGATCTTCCAAACCTTGCTTAACGGTATCCTCCCCTCCACAAACTTCCTTGTGCTTGAAGGTCCAGATCCATAGAGAAATTTGTCCTAGTAAGGACCTATAAGTCTCCTACCCCAGCTGAGTGTTTCTGCCCGCTCCTTACCACAAGCCCAGCCAGGGAGCCTCACTGGCTGGAAGTTCACCGTTTTCCTTTGTAGGGCTGGTCTTTACCTAGTTTAGACCCAAAAGCTGGCTCCTTGCCCAGACAAACCAGGGAAAGGCAAAACGACAGCAGCCCTGACTAAGCTTGGCTTTGGCTTCCAGGCAAGTGATCTTTCCCGTCTGCCAGAAACGCGGCAGCCGTCATGGCCTTGAGCTCTGTGTTGCCTAATTTGTTTTGCTGAGAAGCCCTAGAAGTATCAATCAGTTCCATGGAGAGTAGTGGAAAGCCTTTCAAGAGTAACATGAAATCTCCCTGAATAAATCTTAATAGGCAGATGCCTGTCCCTTGGTACAGACCTAATTACTGAGCTATTTAGTAAACAAAGGAGTAATGCTATTAGGCATGCCAAGCTGACCCTCTTTAATCTCTATAAAGAGTCTGCAGACTTGTATCAGAGATTTAGGGACTGCAGGGCAGCATACACGTAAAAATGAGTGAAAACCAGAGCTTTTAAAAGTCAAACCCAAAGTCTCTTAAGCTATGTACAAGACAGAGAAAGACAACAGTACCAATGATATGGTCAAGCAGAGCAGCCCATGTTCTTAAGTCAATTGAGACTGGAGAAATGTTCTTGAGAAATAAGAGGACATTTTATTATTACTTCTGGACTTCTCTGCCGAGGCTGCCAGTGGGTGTGCCAATTAATGTCAATGGTGAGTGAGTTTTAGCAAGTGGCCACCTGAGCAGTTAGGCTATGACCACCAAATAAGTACATGTATTTCTTCTACTGCAGACATAAATGTACAAGCTGTCAATTATATGGAACTTTTTTTAGCATGCAAAACCTGATGTGAACAACAGACACACATATACATATATGTGTGTCTGTTGGTTTTTGTTTTATTTTCCTGAATGATGAAATACAATATAATCTCCTGTAAAATGCCATTACTTATGATGGAATTGTCATTAGATGTGGAGATGAAACTTTGAGGACTGGGTGTACCAATACTACGCATCTTTGAAGTAGTTTAGAGCACTTTCTGTGACTGACAGCCCCTAATTCATCTTTCCTGTGTGCTAAGCCATCATTTCACTAGTGACTTTTCAGCTGATGTAGGAAGAGGAGCAAGAGAGCATTAAAAAGGTCTTAATATGCACAAGGAGGAGAAGGGGCAAAATGGAGTACTGAATCTGTTTGACTTGGTATGACAATGTCTTATGCCTTAAAATTGCTAAATCTTTTTCCCACTCCTCCTCACTTCTCACTCATGTCTAGATCAAACACTGAATTTGAGACACTTTTGCCCCAGCAGCTGGGTGCTTGGGAACTTCACTGGTCATCTCAATCACTCTGACTTTTTATGTCTGAAATGTGGTCACTGGATCAGCTGCTGCAGCTCTCAGTTGCTTTGCTCGTCTGCATTGTACTTTCTTTTGACTCATAAAAATCCTGGCTCATTAAACAAGCTTCTGATGGTTCGACTATGGTGTCTACCCATTGCATACATATGTTTAAATCTGTTTTCATCTACGTTCACATCCAACTAGTGTACAGCATTCACTTTGTAGTTCAGGCATAATAGCCACAAACCCTCTGATGCATTATGAAATCATATGTTTGTAGCCCTTTCTTTTCCTTGATGAATTACAGCATAATCAGAGCTCTCTCAGCCTCAAAAAAACCACCCTAAAATGCAAAGATGCGATATACTTAGAAGTCAGGACACATTTCATCTGAAACAAAATCCCATGAGTGGCAGTGTTGGCATAAGTGGTTTGTGGTTATCTGTTTCACACATACACACACAAATTGATATGATTCACTTTAAACGCTCAGCCTTTTTTCTTCTTGCACAAAACGATTCTGTTTGACTTCAGATTGATGAATGAAGGATCTGAGCTATCGAAAGGGCAAGGAATGAATGACTGTAATCAGGTTGGAAACATCAGGACTTTAAAATTATAAGTTAACTGATGATGAGTAACTAGTGGAGCAGGAAAAGATGTTAAAAAAACCAAATCAGACTCTCCCTTCCCTTGATTGAATCAATACATATCAATTTTTAAAACTGATTATATGAAAGTACCTTTTGAATATTGGCACTTTTCTTCCTGCCTCTATTCATAACCAAGAAGAGCTTGGGACAAGAGGAAGTTGTCTGTTTGCTGCCAGATGGCTAAGGGCGTAAGGGGGAAGCAAAAGGAGGGTTCACTCTGCCAGACAGGTCTCTTCTCAAGAAAAATATACAGACAGGGTAAGCCATCAAAGTTTTCTTCTTATCTAGAGAGGAGATCATTGGGAAACCCATGAGACCAAGTTGGTCAGGGCAAGTCTGCCAGCCCACACGCTGCAGAGGAATTCTTAGGAAGGAACTGAATATTACATTTCAGGAGTCATTGCCTTCTGGAAACTGCTGCAAAGTGAGAGGTTAACAGAATTTAATGTAAAGCCACATATCTGAGTAAAACATTTCACTTTTATTTAGGTGGGATTTTTTCTCCCCATTCTGGTAGATAAGAGAATGAATCACCGGAATTTTTGTACTCTCCATTTCTAAACAGTGGGAAAGGAGAGCTGGTTATTTCTGGTAGGATCAGTGTTTGTAGTGGTTTCACTTTGCATATTCCCCTTCTGCAAAATTAGCTACTCTTTGCCAAAGTTCAGAAAACACAACCATCTTACCTAAAAGAGGACAGACCCACTTCTAAGAACTACTGGACCTTCTTTATAAGCCACCATTTATCCTGTTGGGATCCAGAGGGCAAAATGCAGCCTACTTTCTATGCTACTTCCCAGCAAATAATAGAGTCTGTCACTCAGACCACATCTGCAGTGAAAAACAAGAACTGCACACACTTGTCTTTGAGTTCTCTGGAAAAATCACTCAGCTTGGGCTTGGATTTTACCACCAATACCACTGACTTCAGTGAAAAGCCAGCCCTTGGCATGCAGAGTATCATTGTGGTTGATATGGCTTTTCCTAATAACATGTTCTGGTGCCTAAGCAGTATGAATTGCCCGAATTACCCCTTTCTTAAAATGTTTTTGACAAGGTGACAGAGGGCGGTTTTTGTGTCAAGGACTAAATGAAAACTTATCAAAGTGTTGGTTACCAGCACACAACCTTGCTTGATGTATGATACAAGACTGAAGCAAAGGAAAGTCTGTTGCCTTGCCTGCTTGCAGTGGCTTCAGATCAGACCCTTTCTCTTTCTTCCTCTTCTGTTCCCAGTAGCGACATGTAGGAACAGAGTAAAATCTGAAGAAATGAAAATAAAATAGAAACATAAATTGAAAGAAATACAATACAATACAGTACAGTACAGTACAATACAATACAATACAATAATAAAACAAAATCAATATAAGAGTATTCTATTAATATTGAGCTGTTTATATTGTAACAGTGAAGGGCAAAATTTAACTTTCTCTGTATTTGAATATGCCCCTTCTTGGCAAGCTGCTCTGCCATATTGAGGATAGTAGGGGTGTACTTTATTATTAAAATAATGGTGAAATGAGGTGCATGAGACTATTGGCCACTTGCAAAGTCCAAACATTCAAACTGCACATAATTTCATGTTGCCCTGCTTAAAATGGATCCTGTTCCCACTGAAATCAAGGATCTCATTGCCATCAGGCTTAGGTAGAGTGGTTTCAGACTGCTTTTGAGGTATTCAGAGCTTTCAGGGTTTGTGGTTGTAGGTTGACATGGCTCTCTGTATGCTGTGAATAGGCAGGGCAAGATCTCAGGAGCCTCTGAGGTGAGATGGCAGTTACGCTCTCATTGCAAAGAGTTTTGCCCTTAATCATGAAGCCTGGCTCTAGACCAGAACTGATGAGGAAAATGTGCCTCCATCGTAAAGGTGGTGAGGGTTTAGCCCCTAGGGAGATCCCTGGGTCTAAAGAATAATCAAAAATGGAGTATTTTTTTGATGGAGCCATGTGTATCTACTGAAGACCAACCATAAAAACTACAGTGAAAGCTCAGTGTTAAAATGGTTGTCCCACAGGGGCTGTATAAGGGCTTTTTCACATAATCATCCAGTGACTGCATAAGATTTTGCTGGTAACAGGGATTTTCCCCTCTTTCTGTGGACTGCACATTTCTGTCAAATGCAGCAGGAATTTACCTGGGAAGACAGGGAGGGGATAAAGTTCACATACACAGAAGCTGACACGAGTGCTGCAAAAACCACTTTACCACTCCCAGAGAAATCATCAGTGTTACTTCCTTATTCTCAGCTACAGGAATTCACATCCTCATTTATCTACAGACACTTTCAGGTCTCACACACTCACACAGAGCATACCTTCCTCCTCACTGGACCACTTTAGCTTAGGAATCAGGACTTTTATACTCAAAGCCTAGGACAGGTATCCCAAGGAGAGGAAAAAGGCATTAGTCAGGTCTTCCCTTTGTGACAAGCTCCTGGATGACCTCCAGAAAGTTACTGGTGATCTTTGGCTCTTTTACCTATAAAACAAAGAAGATATTACTTCTTTTCTCTTACCTCTTTTACACAAATTGAAAAAAAGTCTTGAGCTTAGGTACCTTCTTGTATATTCCTTAGTGCTATGAAGCTGTTAGCACTCTCTGTGAAGCCAGGGAACTGCTACAACCTTCCTTGACCACTCGTGTCAGGATTACTCAGAATTTTACACATAGGGTCTCATGTCACATAAAGTGCAGGGCAGTTGGCATAGTCTGTAGCTGCCCCACTACAAAGTTTGTGGGGGACTTTTTTTGCCCACAGAGGATGTAACTCCCTTGTAGTGAGTGCGAGAACCTGGCTTTCATGTGACTGTCCTCACTACTGCTTAGAAGTAATTTCTCACTGCATCTCCTAATTGAAAAAAGGCAACTTGGCTCAAGCCTGTAATGACTCAGGTCAGTCTGTTATGTCAGAACACAGCACTTGCCTCCAAAGTCATCTTGCTCGCTATACACAGCTGTGCTCAAGCCTGGCAGTGCGTTGCTTAAAAAATGTCTCTTTATGACTCAGAGGTGAATAGCACAGGCATTTCTGTGGATCTTACCTATGATTTCAGATGCCTTTCATCATCAATGCTAAATCCCTCCAGTATGGCTAGGGGCACTTGCCACTGGTCAAATCAGAGCTGTGCTGCATTGCCGAAAGGAGGTAACAGGACCAAAGCAAGGTAGAAGCATAGTCATAACTTTGTAGCCCAGTGGCTGTAGCAGTCAGGTGGAACAAAGCTGTCTTGGGTTCAGGTCCCTGCTTCCAGGCTTTTGTAATTTACCTGGTACCTGTAAGTCACACAGTTAACATAGAATAAAAAAATCCCATCGGTCCCAGACCTAGCTGCACTTGGAATAAGTACTGAGGCTCACCTGGCATTCCTATGGAGAGGAAACCTCTTCTCCTTCTTCTTCCTGCAAGTCTGGTGCTGTAGTCTGCCCTTACAGCCTTGCATGTATAAAGCCAGAGCTCCTTCAGTACCTGGATGGTTGTGCAAGATAAGGGCAATAATTACATACTGCACGCTTGTAACGCTTTTCCTGGGCAGCTTACAAAACTCCTTTAAAACATCCATCCATTCTCACAACATGCCTGGGAGGTAGATGAGGTTTATTATGCACACAAGCCATTATTTATTATGAACCAAGAGAGTGTATTCTATCACTGGTACACCAAAGATAAACGACTTGCCCAGGCAGAGCCTGGGAGGGAATTAGAACTGCTCCAAACCATGTGTTTCAATTCCAAGGCCAAAGCAGTGCTTTCAAAGTTATTTAACCTGGCAAAAGTTAAAGCACTGGCTCATGCCGCTGTGATAAATCTTGGACTCCCATTTTACCATGGAGCGTGGAAGAGGAGCCTCAAGAAGGGGCTGATAAGGCTGTCAGTGCTCTCCCAGCCGCTCTCTGGTGCGTGTGTGTGGTTCAGCTCCCAGCCCGCCCCGGGGATGAGCACTGCTTCTAGACTGCGTGATGAGTCAAGGTATTGTGGCTGAGACTGCGAGCATTGGCTCTGTCACCAAGCAGACAGGCAGACATTCAAAGAAACCACAGCCCTCTGGTTTCTTTGCCCTTGTTTGCTTAATCAAAGTCGGGTTGTGTGTGCGCGTACACATTTTTTCACCCACAGCACAAACAAATACTGCTCAACACCTGAGGGTGGCTGGCTCTCAGAAGTGCCTCTGGAAAGATGACTCAGAGGAGGAGTAGTGGCAGGCTCCTATGGCATTCGCCCTAACGCGGGAAAGAGCATTCCCTCTTACTGTAAGTGATCTAATTATATTACTGTAAATCTCACTCTCACATTTTCGGCTACCTCCGCACCAGCTCTCAGGCTGCACTTATGTAATTGTGGAAAACTTTCTACCAAACAGAAGATTCCTGCTGCATGCCACATTGTTTGCAGAAGACTTGTGAGTGAGCGTGGGTGGGGAAGGGAGACTTCACTGCAGGAGACTGAAAGTGGTACCTTTTCTTAAAGGTCACAAGTGCACCAATTGGTGCATTAAATTGCACCGTGGGCCTATAACAACTGCAAAGAAAAAGTGCAGTCTAAGTATGTTGATTTTTTCAGTGGGATAAATCCCATTTAGGCCAAGTTTTTAATCCCTAATATTTCAATTAAACACAAGATTCCATTCTACTTTTTGTCCTTCATCTCACTTGCTGCCACGGATCTTATCATTAGGGAGGTGACAAACCCTATCATTAGAGCTGATAGGCAGCTTCATTTCAGAGGTCTTCTACCTGTATCACCTACAGATGCTTCCCAAAAGTCAGCTTATCTCATGCAGACCCCTGTTAACCTGAAAAGAGGACCCAGAATTTGCATCAGGAGCATCTGATAAGAGAGGATCCAGGTGATGAGCTGGGACTAGTAAGTACTTGGGGAATAAAAGGCAATTCACGGTTGTGTCAGTTATTGCTACAGTGAGCTGTGTCAGGCCTTATTAAGTAAGTGGGTGTGTGTAGAAGTGACTCTTCCATTGGGTCCTAACAAGGGAGAGGGTAATCACTCTGGAAACTGAGGGAAGAGAGGAAAGCATCACCTGCAAGGCCTGGTCTTGCTGCAGCTCAGAGCCATCACTGGCAAATGAAGCAGCACAGATGGATGCAGCTGTGTGTGCCAGCCCTTGACGGAGCAGCTGAGGAGAGTCTCAGAGTGACAAAAGTACCAAGGTCACAGTCAGAGCAGCACTATTAGTGTCCTGAGAAAATCTGAGAGAGCACCTGGGGCAAAACACTGGCTGGAAAAGAAACTGGAATGGCAGGAATGGCAGGAGAAGATTCTGGTCAAGTCTACAGTCTGGTCTTGGTGACCCTGGCTGGTGCCATTCCACCTGTGCAGAGCCAGCCCAGGAGGAGAGCCTGAGCTCATCTTTGCCACCCCTCAGAAGATGCTCTTGCACTCAGCTGGCCAGGGTCCAACTGCCTTGCAGTCCATGCAGAGCAGCCTGTCTGCATCTGATCAAAGGCATGACTACACAGCCTCAGAGATGCTTTCTTTTTTTTTAAATTTCATTTTAATCCCTGCTGTGCTCAGAGGACAAGAAGAAAAACAAAACAAAAAAAAATCAGCATGCTCCTTGTAAATAAGGTAGAACATCTCAATCAATCTCAATCAATCGGTACTGCCATCTTCTCCATGTAAGTGTGGCAGCCCACTGGAGTTTTGCGTTTGACATAGATGGTTGTGCCAGAAGAGACAATAGTATTTAAAAAATGTAGTTTCTAACAGAGCCCAAAATTGATCTGTTGTCTAGGAATCCAAGTGGCAACAGGCCATATAAAAAAGAAAAGGGGGAGGGAAAGAGTGACTCCAGCCTGTTCTTCTAAATCAAAAACAAACAAAGAGAGAAAAAAAAATTGCAGAGGGTCAACTGAGGAACTAACACCCAAATCCAGGAAACTGTCAGACAAAGCAACTACAATTTATATGTACCCCTTGGTGCTTGCTAGGATTGCACCTCTACAGGTGCACCTCTGAAAAATGTCCATAGTCAGATTTCAGTTATGCTAAGAAGGGATGAAGTGATTTTCAGAGGTAGGCACAAAGTGGAAGTATAAATGGGGAATTTGCACTGATGCCCTGCCACAGGAAGAGGGAATATGAAGATGCAGTGACAGCATGAGCAAGAAGATGCTGAAAGCAACTTGAAAGGGCCCGGGATTGTGTGTTTAAGCTCTGAGTAAAACTTTTTTCATATAGTTTTTATTGTCTCTATAAATGTCTGATGAAGACAGAACCTCACATTGTGCTCTTTAAAAACCATAACAGAATTCCTGCTATAAAGGATTTAATTATTTCATCCTGTGAATACTTCCAAAAAGGACACACACACATTAACTTCCTATAAATCATCCCACTGAATTTGTATGTTCACATGTATATTGTAATTCATCTATCAATACACACATTTTCTTACAATTTATTGTACACACTTGAAAATGAAAGGCAAAATAATGTAGATTTACTTAGAACCCAGTCCTGCTTCAGTTGGGTTGAATTACAATTTTCTCATTTTTTGTCTTCATAACCTTTAAGGACTATGCTCAGGATACCTTATGCTAGCTGAAGGTCTGTGAAAGAATAATACTTTGCTGATCACAGTCAAGATTAACTGCTCTTTTTCGCAAGGTAGATATGATAGGGTTCACCACCTTTGCATCTGGAAATGACGTAGCCTGGGTAGGTCTGAAGAAGTGGGTATGTATGTTTTCCAGTGTTCTTTCCTTCCACATCAAAATCCCATATGTCGGCACCAAGTGAGCAACTGGAAACTCAGCCTGTCTTTGAGACTGAACTTTCTGGGCTTTAAGGCTGCAGACATGTCTTGAGAACATGAAATCAAAACATTCAAAGGTCCAAAGACAATAGAAAAGGATTTGACATTCATTGTTTTTTGGGACAACGACATTTTTAAGCCACTGCCATGATTTTGGGGGACTAACTTGGCAGGCCTGAGAGTTGTTGACTTGTAGTGGGCAAGCAGGAGCTGTGGAAGGAGAGGTCGTTCATTGTGATGATGGCACCTCCTCTCTTGGAGCGTTGGATGTGCCTGTTCTGCCCACAAGGTGCTGGCGATATGTCTACCAAGCCCAAGTTTCTGAATTCCTATGAGTCACCCTACTCTCTCATTAAAGAGGAAGATGTTTTTAAAAATTTAACAGGTTCAAACAAATACTTCTGCTCTTTGGTTTAGATCCACAATATGCTCTAACATCTTCAATCTCTTGGTTCTTCAACACCCTTTTAGGTGTGCAGACATGGTGTAAGTTAGCACACAGCTCTGTTGGTCAAGTTATGGAGTATAGCTAGAAAAGTATAAATATGAGGTCTTCTCTGTAAGGTGTTATTTCAGAGATAAGCACAGATAACAAACTGAGTGTTTAATCCTTTAATTCATTTGTGACAGATCTATGTGCTGTGTGTGATTTGCCAGACTTAATACATCAAATGATTAAAATAAAATGAGTGCACTAAGGAAATACAAGCAAGACAAAATATTTAATTATCAAATTATCACCTAAGAAAAATTACAGCTGATTTAATAAAGTACATCCTAATTGAACTGGGGTTAACTTAAAGGTAAGCTTAATTTTCTAGCTGAAACAGGGCCACATTTAAAAGCATTACTCAAAATATATTAAGTTGTACTACTTGACTTCATTGCAGAGCTAACAAGCATGAAATCTGTCTGATTGGTTAAAAATCTGTACAAGAGTACTATGGCAAATCACAATCAGCTGTCACATTTGCCTGGTTTATGTCTTAATTGTTCACTATCTGTGAACATTTATTCAAGCCAAGTGTTGTTTGTATGAATGTTGGTTTTCATTTAACCAAGAAAATTGTTAAGATCAAATAACCATCTAAGCACTTGTTGCAAAGACTGATGGCTAAAATGCATCTCCAATATATTCACAACTACAATATAGCCCTAACTAATGCTGTGAAAGCACAAGAAATTTCCATTTCCAAAGGAGTTCTAGGGAATTAGCATTTACTTTGCTCTGAATAAGAATGAAAACAACTTAATTGACATGACTGAAAAAAATCCTTGTATCGCAATACTTTTTTTTTTTTTTCTGTGATACAAAGCAAATTACAGTTTGAAACTAAAAGTAGCTTTGAAAAAACACCTCCTCCCCCTTAGCTTCCATTCCAAAGATGTTGAAATGGAATATTTTGACCTTCTCACAATACTCCTTCCCGATTTTTTTCCCCAAAACAAAAGGTTGTGAAAATCAACATGCCTCAGAGAGCAGTTTTGGTTTGACAAAATGGCATTTTCTGATGGAAAGAAAGCATTCCATTGGAAAAATTTTTAACCAGCTCTAGCAATAACTCTGGATTTCACACTCTGGGCTAAATTCACAACCCTTCACCCTCTGAAATTAACTGGAACACTTGAGAAGTCAGGAACTAATCAGGGGAAAGAAGCACCCTCCCAGTATGGTTTGGAGACTACAGGGGGGCCTACTGGAATGGATCTGCACAGGCAGGCTGCTATATGGTTTCCCATGGTGTCTGCTCCCATCAGCCCAATTACAGGATCAGAGGCAGATTTGTAAGAGTCAGATTTTTTTATTATTTTTTTTTCTGAGGAAATAGCTTCATTTTGTTTTGTTTCTTGCTGTTCTTGGCATGAAATTAATTGTTTTATTGGTATGAAATACAAGACTGTTTTGACACTTGCAGAGACAACACAGACAGAGAGAAGCATCTTTCTAGATATAAACTGAAGCTTGTATGCCTTGTAAATAGCTTTTCCTTGCTCATATAGTATAACAGAAAAAAAAAAAAAAGAAAATTTGTTGCAAACACAGATAAGTTATCTATGTCTTGCTGTGTACTTTCCTCTTTCTTTCAAAACAGGAACCTGGTTCACTGAGAGCATCTGATCTTTTTGTGTACATGAAGCAATGAGCAAATCCCTGAAATCCGAGTACAGCCTCAGTGTATAGCTGTGAAAAGTTGCCTCCCTATTAGGATAGGTAAGAAGTTGCTTCTCCCCAAGTCTGCTGTAGCAACAAGATGGTCTTGGTGTCTCTTTGTCCTGAAGCTGCTCCGAACTGTTAGACTGATAAAAAGAAGCTGAGGATTTGGTCTGTGCTATTGGAAAGCCCTAGTTTAAGTTACTTTTGATCTACTGTAAGAGCTAAAATGCACAGAATTAAAGCCAGCACATTTTTGTCTTGGAAGAGACACAGATCTCTTATCTGCATGTTGCTCCCATAGCAAATACAGCATAAATGCAACTTTCATCCTATAAGGACTTGAGGCTAAAGTAGGCAGGAAACAATGCTTTCTCTCTCTCAAAACTTTTAAAGACTTTTTTTTCAATAAATCTGTACCACATTGAGATGAATCAAAAGGCCTTGTCTCACACACGGAGTGAAGACTTAGCACTCAAGACACAGTAGATGTAGAAGCCTCAAGATGGACCAAACAGCTACATCTGTACCCAAGAGTGGAGCAGTGCTGGGGGTACCCTCCAGCTCTGTGGCACCTTCTTGGCCAGGGCACCCTATTGCATGCTTCCATCCTCTGAAGCAGGGGCTGAAGCACTTAGACTATGACCCATGCTGACTCCTGAGCCAGGCTCGCAAGCCTGGGCTGAAATTGTGCCAGGGGCCTTCCTAGCAGTTCAATAGCATGACAGTATCCCAGCACCCAAGTCCATGGCACATGACACTCTATTATTTACTGGTATAATCCCACTGGATCAGTCTAGGGAGTTGGTCTAAAATTTCCTGCTTATGCACTCTGTCTCCAGACTGTTAATGCTTCTGCTTTATGTCGTATTTTAGGACATTGTCTGATCCAGAGTTGAAACAGGATGATATGATACTTTGTGCCATGTTATGTTGAGGGTTCCCTGTAGAGCCAGCTATCCTTGTTTTGGATAATGAGAGGCAAATTTCTACTTAGGCAATGGAATATCTTGAATGGGCAAGGTGGATGGAGTGGAAAACCATCTGGATATGTGTAATCAGCTCAGGTCAGCCATCTCAGTTCCAGCCCTGTGGTGGCTTACTGTGATGTAATTTAAGTATCGCTGCAGCATACTCACTTGCCCTTTAGGTTATGGGAGAGCTTTTAAACTATATTCTGGTATGTTGCTGCTCTATGTATGTGTGACAAGTAGGCATTAGAAACAATCTTTTTTCAGTGTTTTTTTCGAAGCTGGGACTCCGGAAATACTCATTTAATTGTGAAACTCAAAGGAAAGCGTGCAGAACTTCACACTTCACCCACACATCAGGGATTTACCTTCTTTTTCATCAAAAGGGTATGGGAGGATTGTATTCTCTTCCCAGAAAATCGTAGTACAGTTTTGTCTCCTCTCCCACGTGTGAGACAATGAACCTGATCTTTACCTGTAGTGGGCAGTACCTCTGCAAATGCCATCTGGTGCTCTTGAACTTTTTAGTTCTTGTTCAAGTTTATCCTGATGAAATCCTCTGGCATCTTCCTGAGGCTTTTCTGCTTCCCTGCCAAACATTAATTGATATCTGTTCCCATACATTTTAATGCTTTCTCCCACAGCTGAAGTGTTTAGCCTCAAAAATCTTTCCTAATCCCCAGCCCTTTCCCTAAGACTTTGACATTCCTTCAGAAACCTGACTAGGACCTTTCCTCTGAGGCCATGTGACCTAGTTGGCTCCTTTACTGCTAAATATTTCACTTCTAAGGGTATGCACTGCTATATGGTTCAGCAGGTCTGGAAATTAACTCACTGAGAGCCCAACATTCACCAGACTTTCTGGTTTTCAGAAAAGCTGTCCCTCTCTGGTCTATGGGAAGCAATCCTAGGTGACTTATACGCACCTCTCTCATGTAAAATGGTCTGTGACCAAATCTGTGTCTATGTCCCCTGGTCTTCAGAAGGAATGTAACCACATCATTGATCATTTCTCCTTCTCCAATGGCATGAAGAGAAGACCAGTAATTTGAAGCTTCATCAACCTCAAGGTCGAGGCTGAGTAGATTGCCAAACTGTTTACTGCCCTCCCTGTACAATTTGGGTTGCAGTCTTAAACAAAAACTACCAGTCTGCAATAATGAGAATGTGTATACACATTATTTATCTATATTTTAATACATTTAATTTGTACGAGTCATTAGATTATTGTCTGATGAGTTTAGAGTCTGAGTATTTTCTCTTAGAAGCTTGTTTGTGCCTGCTCAAGCATGTGGACCTGAGCCGACAATCTGAGGTTCAGGCAATGCTAGTAAAAATTGTACTTTGCTGGATGTCAGTGATTCACTCCCAGACTATGAAGTATGATAAACTGAGAGGAAAAATAAGTAAAACACCTCTCAAGTGGAAACCACATTCAAGAGGAGACATCTCAGCGTCAGCTTTAAATATTTGCTATACGGAAGTCGGGCAGAGCTGTATTTCAGACACCCACACTGGATTTAGCCCTTTCAATGGACCAGAAGCCTTTATTGTATGGCTGTTTCCCAGCATTGCAATGGAACATCACATCTCTCCGGAGCCTTGAGAAACATCTTGGCCTCCAACTGCGACCTCAGCTTCATGGATTATTTCTCCAAAACTGAGACAGGCTGACATGTTGATTCAGGAGTGAGCAGCTCTTTACTCCAGTAGTGGTGCTCACTAGCATAGTTGGGAAGGAGGTTCACTACTGTGATCACCAAGGACTTGTTTATGCTTAAAAACCAGCAGAGATGTAATTAGATTTACTTAAAGCCAGTCTATTTACATCACCATGAAGCTTTGTTTAAGCACTGTTCGGAATGGCTGAAACCTCAGTTTCATCAATTTACCTTAATTGCAATTACAATATAAATAAGGTTGAAAACTGATTTAGCTATTACTGGTACTTATATTTTGTGGTTCTTCAGGACAAAAGTTATCACTCTAGTGCGACTGCTTCCTTCCTCAGAAAGTCGTTATCTCCTACATCACTCACATTTTCAACTCAAAAATCACCTTCCTCTTACATTAAGATGGAAGATATCTGTGATCTGTTCTTTGGAGATTCTGCTGATGTATCAAGATGCAAAACAAGGGCCCCAATATTTTAGTTAAGAAAGGGGGATAATTGAATAAGATGAGTATTTTACAAGTCTTAGTATAGCTGAGTTACAAGGCTCTTCCAGAGACAGAGGAGGTTTTATTTCAGTACCATGTCAAGCAACAAGAATTCCCTGTGCTGAACTCTTTATGGGTGTGATCCACTTATGCTTCATCTGATGGATTTCATGATTCCTTTGTTCTGCTTTGTAGCAAAGTGTTTCTTAATATACGTGGTGTTCAAAGTGTGTGTATGTGAAACAAATAGCTCAGTCTTGTGAAGAAGAGTCATTGGATTAATTCATGAGACAGTATGGGCACTTGTGTTCTGTAAATATAGTATTTCTGTTGTACCTATTTTAGAGATGAATCAAATTGGTCAAAAACTAAACACAGAAAATCACAGCTACAGGGGCCTGTTTCGACTGTTGTTCTTTCAACCTGTCTGGGAAAGGAGATCTGTGTAATGCACAGCTCCAGTCCCCAGCAAACTGGAATGTTTCATTCTTGATGTAAAATAAGAGATGAGAACATGGGATAGAGGAATTCCTGACCTGTTCTTGGTGCATCCTTTCTGTGGAGTCATCTTGGTCTTCCTCCATCCCTTTCTCTCTTTCATATACACAACCACACCCCCACATTTTTAGTCCCTTTTACTATTTCTCAAGAGAGAAACGCACAGCCCCCAAGAACAAAATCACAAGAGCACCATGATGTGACCTTTAGAAATATCTGGCCTTTATATCTGGATTGGGTTTTGCCATCAGAGAAATAGGTCTAACTTGTTTGAAACCTCATGGGACAGGTGACATGCAAGATGGACACAAGACTTTCTGTCACGTTGCAAAAACCCCATTGTGTTTTGAGTCACAGAACAGACAGGGTGCATGTACTCCTCCGTGACTCAAAGCTACATGTCTGAAAGTGAATTTTATTTGCTTACCATTCATGCATGATCGTGTTCTTTTTCGATGGCCAGGTTTTTGCTTCCTGGAAAGCACTTTTGATTTTCAGAGATCTGCAAGAAATTGTTCTTTCCCCAGGCAATGCTGACATCACACCACTCCTCCGTCAGGCTGCTCTGGGCACGGTTCTGTGTGTTTTTCCCAAGTGTACCATAAGGGCCCAACCCTATATTCCCAGACACCCAAACTGCAACTGAATCACCGATGTTCTAGATATTCAGCGTATGCAAGAGGGCACCTAGACCAAGAGGTCAGTCTCTGCTGAACTTTCTCCCTCATTATTAAGATTTTAGTGCAGACCATGCTAAAAATATTTTTAACACTCTATTTCTGCCTTCCCTCCCTTTACTAGTTTTCAGTGCCTTGGGGCTTCTCTCTTGCTGCCTGTTTGTTCCTCTGCTCTCTGTTTTTCTGATTCTGGGGTTTTGCCCTGCTGATTTTTCTATTTTTTACCTCTTTCTGTCTTTTGTTTCTTCAATTTGTCTAGTTCACGGTTTCCTTTTACTACTCTTACCTCCCTCTTGTTTTTTTAGCACAGGACACTCTTTCATTCTTCTTGGTTTAGAGTCCCACTAGTTTTTTCACCCTCTTCTTGTTTGTTTCTTCATTTTCCTGTTTCTGCTGTGGTTGGTAGAGCTCCCTTGCTTGTTGTGATGAATGTACAGCTAGAGGTATTCCCAGTTTAAAGAAGTTTCCAATCTAAACAGAAAAGAAAGGCAAAAAAGGAGTGAGAAAGAATGGAAATATTGTTATCTCCATTTTACTGAGGGAAAGCTGTGGCAATAGAAAAATCAATAACGTTTTTTAGGTTACGCAGAAAGCCTGTGGCTGAGCCAGGAGGAAATGCCAAGCATCCCAGATTTCATTCAGTGTCTTACTCATAATTTCTTGCTGATATTTGCAAGTGTCTGCAGTGTAATGATTTGCAGTGTGATAATAGCAGCACTGTCCACAAAGCAGACTTCCTAAACTACTATGGGTTTTCAAGCTTACCAGAAAACTCGCTGATTACTTGGCGTACATTGCATTACAAACTAAGAATTATTTTCAGAAAAACAGCTTTATTGCATGTTTTTTTCCATGACCAATTCACATCTTATTGTGAAAACCCACCAGATAGCCAACCCTACTCCATTCCCCTCCATTTAACCATCAAATTCCTTGAAGAAATTTGGAGTAACCTAGTTTTCCTAGTTTAAGCCAGCTCCATTAAGATAAACACTGATCCACCTTGTAATAAATTCACAGAATTCATCTCAGTCTGTGTTCAAAATCTTTACTTTATTTGAAATGGGTGTCATTATTAACAACTACCAATTCTTTCTGTGGTTAATGTTTGGCACTAAATGTAGTATGAACTGACACTTGCAGTATTTGTTCTCATGGAGAAGTTGTTGGTACCCTGGCATGTGTCTCTGGGGTTAGCTGGATGTTCACCAGTTGTTGCTTGTTTCTCACTGTTCTACCCTGCTCCAGGTGGGCCATTTCACTCTGCATCTGTTCATTTTAGGGAGATTTTGCATAAATATGTCATGGGAAGGAGTGCAGAAAGACTGCAGAACTTCTGAACCTCTCCAAGTATTATGAATAATGCCTAGGGAGATGCCAATATGGAGCTACAGAAAATCTGGGGACACTCACCTATGTAGATTCTACAACTACATGGATGCCTCTCCATCAGCTGGGGGAGTCAAGTGGGCACCAGCAGCACGGCAGCATTTGTCTTTCCTCCTCTAAAAGCTGAGGATTCAAGCCACAGATGCTGATTGAACTCAGAGCCTGTGTGCTGCTCTTGGGGCAGTCACCCTGCCTATAACCCTGGGCCTCTGGCACCCACTCCCAGCTAGCAGAGCTGCGTCTTTTTCTCCTGATGGCGCATGACCAGAAGCAAACCAACCTTGCAATCACAAAGGCCATCTGACTGGCAGAAAGACATTACTGTGGGAGTAAAACCCTCTGGGGCTGACAACTTCACCTTGTACAGAGCCAAGCTTTCCACACCTGCAATGTGGCCTTGGCCTTTTGTAGGACATTGGGGCAAATATAGGTTTGACATAAGGCCACTAGCTTGAGTGAGCTTGTAGCAGAGGTGTGTGTGGCACTGTGCGTGCACAATAAGCCATGTCTTACTTCAGCTGGGGTTAAATTTTGCTCTTTCCCCTAATGTGTCTGTTGCTCCTGAAAGTGGACTAGGAGAACTAATCAGACTATAAATATAGCCGTGTAGCACAGCATAAATGTGCTTTAACCATATTTACACCACCGAGGGGATTTCAGCACTAGTGTAATTGCTGTGCAGTTTCCTCAGTAAATGTGATACGATTAATTCGTATAATTGGCTTGGTGCTGCACTGAAGCGTGGGGATGGGAAGTGAAAGCAAAGTGCAGAGTCTGCTGAGACTACCGCCACTGATGGAGAAGCTTCTCAGATATCTCAGAGGAGCCAATGCTCACATCCATTCAAACCGAAAACTAGCAAATGAGTGCACTGACATTAAACCAAAACCTAAACCCACCAGCAGCCTCCTGATGAAGATCAAGAGGTGCCAGAGTGAAGATGAGATCCGGATCTTGCCAACAGTGATGTAAATAAGAAGTAATTCCAGTGAAATCTATGAAGTGGGTTTGAAATGGGCCCATTTGATACTTACATCACAGAAATTTAAACCCTGACTCAAATCACTAATTTATGAGGCTATAGACTCCGTCTAGAGTTAGGAGGTACCTCAGAGCAATTCAGAGGTACTCAAGGTAAACTAGTGCTCTAAACTGTTCTAGAAAAACCAGTCTGCCTCTGGTAAATACAGTTGGGGGAGATAGACTTGTCATGTTGGTGTCCAAATTACATGTGCAAAACTAGGCAGAGTGAAAATGCTCTGGACTATCCAGAAACAGAATCCCAGGAAGAAAAGCTGACCTCCTCAAAGAGCTGTGGCAAATGCAAAAGACATTGGGTATCACTGTTGTATACCGGATCCTCCCAAGGCTCTAATCTGCTCCCACGCTTTTACTATCATTAAGACAATCTTCTCTTCTAGTAGAAAATTTGCAGCTATCAGTCTAGTTTTTCTCTTTCCCATGTTCTTGACATCCTCACTAAAGCATTAGAGCATGCTTCAGTTAGGAAAATACTTGCTGTTGATCCCATGCCTAAAATGCATGAGGCATCCTACCTGGCTCGAAATGGGTGTCTGTGCTACGTGCTGTACTGTTGGCACTCTTTGGTTGTACTGGGATTACAAAGGTGAACCTGCAAGGGCAGCTTTTTTTTAATTCTCCAACTCATTTAGCTTCCTGACTTGTACCATCACATGTGAGGCCAAAGACGAGTGCCTCTAAAGGTCAACGGAGTGGAGCAGGACAGTTGTCTTAAGGCTTAGCACACACTTCCACACCACCTAAGCATGCTATCCATCCAACTTGATATACCAGATATAAGCACCTCTGGCCTCTTCAAGACAGAGTTAAACAGTTAAACTAGGTGGGTCATTTAAGCAGCTGGTCTCCCCTAAAATACCTGTGTCAGGTGATGGCAACCAGCATTGGAGCAACGGTGGCTTCCTCTTTCAGCTCCCAACTGAAAATACTGCATACGAGAGGACCCTTCGGAAAACTTGTTCACTGTGAACACTTAGAGCTTAGTTACCAGCTCCTTGCTGAGAGAGAAAAATGACCGAAACCATGTAGATAGGCTTTATATGCACTCTCATGCTCAGTTTGGCATGTAGGTGTGCCATCACTTCTCAGGTCAAGGTTGCAGTGGTTTCACCCTCTGGATGCACACCCAAGGCGCTGGGTTTGGGACAGGGATGGGTTCATGGGCAGCACTGGGCACCTACTGGGTGCCTGTACCATACCAGGTTCAAGACAGTGCCATCATGGCTGTTGTTTCTGCAAGCATTTCCACTGACTGGCGAACCACAAGAAGAAGGCTTCACAGACTGCTGCACTGTCATCAGGCCCACACTGGGCTTTTCTCATCAGAGAAAGAGAGATGGCACTAGACACATTTCCAGACCAACTGGATATAACATTAGCAGATCTGCTACAGCTGCAAATGGGCTTCTGTATGCTCAGGAGAGATCTCCCTTGATATGCTTTTATCCTGATGGCCGCACAGGTGACCTACCTGAGCTGGCCTGGTTAGCAGAAGGCAGGATGGTGATGGCTTCATGATTTTGAAGAGATAAGAGAGTTTTTCTATTACTGTACTGCCTCTTCTGTGTTGCCTTTGCAGATCAGTGCTGTGCTTCCTGCAGATTTCCTGGAAGATGGCCTGTGTCATCCTGACCTTCTGCAGCGATGTTTCATCACGCATCTGGAACACAATCTTTTGCTACCAGCTGAGGTTTCTTTCCTCAGCACACCATGCACCTTTGTCAAGTTCAGCAAGTTGTGTTTTTCAAGCTCAGGAAAAGTCCCTTTTTGAAGCAACTTCTCAAACTAGTCGTCGTCCTCAGCCTTGTTTACCTCCTTATCCTCTGCAGCTTCTGCAGCTGTTCTATGCAGTTGAGGGCAATGCTGGGGTGACAGCAGCTGCTGGAAAACTGTAGCCACAACTCCTTGGGTGATGCTGGGGCAAAACTGTTGCTGTCTGAAGGCCACACCTCTACCAGCTCTTCGGCAGCCCCCCTGGAGCCCTGGAAATGAGCCTCACAGTGCAGAAACCTGTCGGCTCATGACAGCCTTGGGCATTTGAGTCAGCTACTCCAAAGGAACTTGAACAGTGGCACAGGGAAAGAAAAATAAAGTGATTTTGACCTCAGCCTGTGAAAGGTAGTGTTTTAGAATTAAATTCTTCTGGGCATCACCCTGTGCACAGCAGAAGTTGTCTCACAGTGCACAGGGCCTGTCATGAATCCACAGGACAACAGAGACACCCCAGTTTTGAGCACACAGCTTTGGGGAAAATTCCTCCCCCTGGAACTGAATATTAAAGTAGAAGATGGCTGTCTGCTTAAACAAGGCTATCTGCTGGGACAGTGGGGCTGAACAGTCTGCTAGCTTCTTCACAGTCAGCCAGCAACTCTTTGGCTCCATCTTCTTGATCTGTGACTTTTATAACTGAGACCTATGACCATTCTCCTGTTCAAGGACCAGACAGATCTGAATTGTTTAGCTTGCAGGACTGAGTAAGGCTGAGTGCATACAGTGCAGGGCAGTCAAATCAAATCTTAGAACAAATGATGCTAAGAAATACTGAATTTTCTCCAATGAATCGTCCATCTTCTTCAGGATGACACAAGTCTTATGCCTGCTTCACTTTAGGTTGAAGTCTCAAACACATCATTTTTGGGGAATGATGTTTACTTTTGTTCTCCTTTTGGCCAGGCTCTGTGGTTGCTGAATGTTTTAATATTCTGCATTTCCTGTGTATCACCTCTATTGCAGATGAAGTATAGGACTATATGAAGTCAAAAGCTGATTTAATTCTCTCCTCTTTGTTTAAAAGCCTTAGGCCTCCTCCAGCTTTACATCCCTTGATACTTCAATACATACAACACCCTGGAGTCATCAGTGCAATGACTACAAACATGGCAAAGCAAATTCTGCTCTCACACAGTAACTCCTGATAGCTGATGGTGGACTTGCAGTGGTGTAATCAGGCATAGAATTTTCTCCAATGTGGTTTTAATACAACTAGGGAGACTCCGGCTATTTATTATGGGAGTCATATAAACAAATCATTCAAACAAAATCCTCCTAATTTTACAGCAGTCTAGACATGTAGCATATTGTGAAGCCATGTCTAAGGACACTGTCATTAAAGTTTTTATCCTTATTTTCAGTTCAGAGGAGAACTGAGGATAAATGTGGCAGTCTGGCACCTATCATATTATCCCACAGTACCTAAAAGGAGCGTCAGAGTCATCTGAAAAGCCCTTTGATTATTACATGATAAGAAAGGTTTATTTCATGTTTGCTCTGCTGGGATAACATTGGCTTTACTGTGTTTTGCCAAGTTTGCACACTTTCTGTGGGAACCCTGCTCATTCCAATGAAATGGGATGATAGGAAGTGTTTTATTAGAGCTTACTGGAAAAATGTGCCATAAGTGCCAAGGAGTCGGGACTGTTGTCCAGCTGGCCGAAGACAGACAATGCGTAAGCTACAGAAAGTCACAGGATTGCTGGGCTGCACGGAAATTCCCATCTCAGCTGGTGCCTGGTCTCCCAAACCCATACACCTTCCATGAAACACATATAAACCTTCCACGCCAGTCCTAAACAATGTCTAGGAAATATACTCCAAGGGTTTCTTAAGGTCAGCAGGATTTTGAAGAGATGGGGGTGTGCAGAGCTGATGACTCTGAAGTACCCCACACTCCTGGGAACATGATGGCAGCATGACATTCCTGCACACCTTCCTGGTGCACAGCACATTGACTCCCGTGTGCCTCTGCGAGTTGGCACAGGTAGGACAATGTTGCCCCTGCTTCAGGCTTTGAATGTGCCTCCTCCCTTTGATTTTTGGTATGAATGAGGCTCTGCTTGCAACGTAACACTTAGCCCAGAACCCTCTCAGCAGAGTCAATGACATCTGGAAGTAGAAAATGTCTCCCAAATATTTATGAGATATGTCAGCAATTTCCAGATTACCATTTTTCCCTAGCGTCTAACCTGAAACCTCCTTACTGCATTTTTAACTCGCTGCTTTTTGTTTATTCATGAAGGCATTTCAGTAATTAAACTTTATGAATAATATTTTAAATGAGGGAATAAACATGAATTTCAAGAGACAGCAGACCAAAAAAAAGAAGAGTTCAGAGGAGAGCTTTGGAACAGGAGACTGAGTTTGATGTGTCCTTTTCTGGCATAGGAAATGCCATAGGGGGAAGGAAGGCAGAAATTGTTTGTGGGAGGAGGCAACGGAAACTGCAGCCACTGGTGGATGAGTGGCAGGAGTGAGAAACATAACATTACCAGGAGTCACACGCGATGTCTGGCTGAGATGCATTATTGGGCAAAGCATGGATGGAAAGATAAACTGAGATAGACGGGGATATGGCTTCTCAAGCTACTGGGAAGAGGTTTTGGTTGATTGCCAGAACATAAATATTTTAAATGAAGTTCAGGCTCCAGTAAAGTCTGTGAGAGTTTCACCATCAACTTCAGCAAGGCTAAAATGTACTCTTTCTTTTATTAATTTTTTTTTGGGGGGGGAGGGGGAGTGGTGTAGCTTCAGAAAGTCTCAAAATATGGATAGTCTGGTATTACAGCTCTGGATCCAGATTCAGATCTACATTCCTACATTTCCTCACTCAAAGAACTGAGGTAAAACACAGAATGGTCGTGGATTGAAAAACAAAATAGTCAGATCTAATGCTAAAAGCCCTCAGGTAGAAGTAGTCTAGTCCTGGAGCTCTGGTCTAGCCTGAGACTGAAATATGAGACACAGATCATCACTCCAAGTGTGGAGTAGATTTTATGGAAAAGAGAGGAGGTTAAAAAAAATCTGAAGAAAAATAGCAAGAGAAATCAGCCATTGTTTTTCCCTCATCTTTCTTTTTGTATCTGGTCACTTCCACTTTCATATTAATACACTGTAGGGATACAATTTCAGCTACCGCATATATTTCAGTTTCAAATTTTATGTTCTCCTATGTATTGTCACTGTAATACCAATGATATATATAAGTCATGGTTCAGCAAAGTCCCTAAGTGCTTCCCCTTCTGTGAGTCTATGAGATACTGTTGTGTAAATGATAAATGTTTCAGGCCATGACTGAGCTGGAAAAAATGAGGGATGGGATTTTGGGAGAGGGGAAGGAAAATAGAAAACACATAACATTTCATTTTTCTTTGATATGAAATGTTTTGTCTGAAATAAAGCATTTAGCATTGGCCTGGTTTAGCTCTTTCCAAAAAAACTTGAGGTTAATACTGAAACGTAAGAACCGTTTCAGAATGAAACATTGACCTTTCCTACAATTGTCCTCTCCATTTTATCTCTGAATCCGGTTGCAGTTTTTCGACAAACTGCAAAGTAGCTGCTCGTATGATCAGAAGTTAGGCAGCCTTGACGTGCTGTGCAACATTAAGGTGAAATAAGAGCAAAAGAAAGGCTGCATTGAGAGAGGAAGATACACTTTGGGAACTGAGATGGATGTGTGCAAAGAAGGCATTCCCTAGCATGTAAACTGTCTGCTAAAGTTTAGCTAGCGTACAAACAGTCTTACAATGTGTTTGCATTTTGCAGGCCAACAAGCACTCATCGTTAAACTAGGGAGGCCGGTCAAGATGTCTGTAACACAGCAAGAGGCACAGCAAAAGCAGCAGCAACAAACTCCCCTCTTGCTGCCTACAAACAGCCCGGACTTTTACAGTGCTCATTCCTAGCAGCCAGTTGGGAAGCGCCCTATCTTCGGACCTTCACGTCTTTAGCCTAGAAGAGAGAAATCGTCTTCTCAAAAGCTGGTACTTTGATCACCCTCAGAAATAAAGATCAGAGGATGACTAAGGGTCTTGGGAATTGAGTTCTTGCTCCCTTTCTTGCTCATGCAGGCACGCAAAAACGCACACAAAGGCACATTTTTCATATACTGGTTGTTGGCGGAGCCACACTTCAATGAGAGATCCTTGCAGCGCACGTACTTAACTGACACATTACACAAATGTTTGCTGTGTACAGAATAATCAAGGAAATAGACTCGTGTTTATTATTACTGAATCAGCAGCAGTCTAATGGATTAAAAACATCCTCTTTTTTTCTTTATTTTTTTCTTTTTGCTTCTGTTTTTTTTCCTCTCTCCTGTTGTGAAAGTGTCAGTGTTGTAAACTCTCCCTGCAAGAGAAGTGGGTGGAGATGAAGCGACTCATGACCCCTGTGATCCGTGTGCTCCCAGTTTCTCAGGTTAGGTCTTCTGGCCACAACCCAAAATCCCAGAATATCAGCTACAGATACTTGGAGCCAATTGGGTTGGGAAAGAAGACAGTAAATGTCTGTTTCCGGTTCACAAGGTCCCTTAGCGTCACCACATATTTTGGAAGTCTGTCTGGCTTCCTGACTTTGAGAGTCTCTTGATTTAGACTTCAGGGAGCAGAAGTGAAAGGGGGGGAAACAAGGCTTACCTAAAAGCTTGTGAATAGTTGAAACATTTTCTTTTCTCTGACTTTTAACACTTTCAATTCCTTAATTTATTAGATAATTTTTTTGGGGGTTATTTAGAATAACTCTGATTACTATAACAAGTTGTGGTTCTTTACATGCATACTCTACAGATATGTTGAGTTGCCCTAAAATGGGTCTGAACTATTTCTTATCCATCCAAATTTCCACTGCTATCAGGGCTGGAGCTCGAGGCCACTGTAACCCCAAGCAACAAGTTTAGGTCTACACTGGCACAGTATTTTCTTAAATCTGAAAATACTGCCAGTCCTATTTAAACACAGACTTAGGTCAGTCTTTGTGAAACTTTTATACATCTAAATTAAGTCAATAAATTCACTCAATCTGATTCAGTCTGTCTGAGCATCTGCTTTTAATGTGGGAAGAACGGGATTTAGCAGTGCTTTGCATATAGTTATAAGACTGTTTTTAATCTCACTGTGATAAGCAGCAGAGCACAGAGGCTTGGCTACCACTCAGGGTGGGGAAGTGGTGCGTAATTATGAGGGACTGTACCTGTCCTGGCCTATTGAAATAGCTCAGCTTGGTGAGCAGCCTGTAAAAGGAGCTGTAATACACAAAAGGTAGAACTGGGTTACTATAATGATCTGAACAGGGAAAGAGAAGATGCGAGAGTGTACAGAGAACTGGCATTACCCGTGTTAGAAAAAAGGACAAAAAGATGAAAGCAAGGGGACTAGGCAAAAGCACACAGGGCCCTTATTACATTTCTAATGGCCATTCAGGGCATGGACGTTCCTGTCACTCTTTGCAAGTTCTGTGTTGGAGGAGCGGGCTGGGTTTTGGGATTTTTACATCTGGTGTGAGTGCACGTGATGGGGCTGTAACTTCTGAAACTTCAGCTAGATGCTCAATATTGGTCTTTCTGTTACTGTTGTAATCAGAGTACAGACTGTTCCTTCCCAGGCAAGGACAGCATTCCTCATGGGCTCCTCATCATCCTGGCACTATTACCCCAGCTCAGCAAGAAATTTTTACCCCATGTTTCTGTAAGTATTCTCATTCTTGCAGAAGTGACTCTGGAAGGGTCACATTTCCATGGCCAGGCCTACGGATAGATTTTACTTTCTCTTAGAGAGCTAAACTGCGTGCACTTGGCAGCATGCCTGAGCAAGCACACAAAAGAACAGCCTTCCCTTTTCATCCCAGGAGTTTATCAAAAGATGCAGATGTTGTTCTTGTCTCTCCTCTGGCCTGTGTTCCTCCTATGGTAATCACCTCTTCAATCTCAGCCCATGGTGACTCTGCCTGTTGGTGCAGCAGACTGTGTTGGAAGGACAAGGAAAACTGTCAATGGGAAAGCCAGTGAAGCACAACCTAAACCAAATAGACTACTGCCTGTATCACTGAAGAAAAGGCCCTGTAATTTTTAAGGACTGGTCTTTTTCAATCATCTTGCAATGATCGTTCAATGATAGCCTCTGCTTAGACTCTAGGCCTTGCACTTCATCACCCTGTGAAGAGCAAGGGCTGTATGCATGACAAAACTGGCCATAGCAAACAAGATTTCCACAGAAGTACAAGGTGGAAATGTCTTGTCACAGTTTTTCTTGTGTAATTTTGGGCCAACCTGCTGCAGAGATGCATCTGCTCTTTGTTCATCAAAATGCAATGCCACCAGATGGAAATGGCAAACAGCGTGTTATGTCCAGGGAGGAGTCGGGCATTGAAACCTCCTCCAGACAAATTCTATCACCACAGGTATGTTCAGGCCAAGCCACCACTTGGCACTGGTCGTTCCCCAGAGGCAGAACCTATCGTGCGTGTTTGTAAGGTTTAGTTTTACTGCAGTGTACATCCAACAGTCAGAGGAGGAGGGGAACAGCTGGATGGGCGAGGTGGCGTCACCTTCAGCACTTCCACTAAAACTCCTTAGAGAAAGACAGGACAAGGGATGGGAAATACTCCCTTTGCCACAATCAATTAGTATCCGAAAGCTGCTTGTGAAACCTTTAGCAACTCCAACTGTTATGCTAATCTCTGAAAACAGAGCTGTTCTAACTGTTGCAGCTCCACATCATCAAAGGTAGGTTCTAGCCTTTTTTTTTTTTTTTTTTGTCAACTAAAAGTTCCAAGTTCTTTTGTGTAAAGAATATTTGTGTGCCATAGAAAATAATTCCTTGTCCCCCCAAACCAAAATCCCTGGCCTTGTAACTGCAGAGAGACCATTCTTAGTCTTTCTGGTTACTTGTTCCTCTATTCTAGTAAGTAACCTTAATCATAACACTGGAAAATACTGACAACAGGGAAATATCTTGTATCTCACTTTATCAAGGTTTTGAATTCTTTACTATTTTTATTTATGTTAGTGTGAGTTTGTATTCATTAGTGGAGGTAAGATACAAAGAGAGGTTTAGGGACCTCACTTCAGTTCAGGTGCCTTGCTGTCCGCTGAGGTCATCTAACCAAGGACCCCAGAGCCAATACAACGTGTGGATCCGGGCTTCCCTCCAGATTTACAATGGGGATAACAGAAATTGCCTTTTGTAGCTCTGTCGTTTATTTTAGAGGCCTGTGTTGCATGTTTGCTCCTTGGCAGGATGAGAGCTATGAAGTGAATAAATATACTTCAACCACAAATGAGCATGCAAATGGAAGGAAGTGCTGTTTAAAAAAATGCTTTCAGTGACTTATTCAAGTTACAAGAATGGCAAGAAGCATTTTCTAGGAAGGAAGAGAGTTTCTAAATTGTTTTATACAAGATAGTCTATTTTATTACTTCATTCTGGAAAAAAAAAAAAGTTAGAGGTAACTACCGTGAACTGAATAGCTCTGGCAGAACATGAGCACTCCAGAGCTTAGTTTCTATCAGAAAGAACATGTCATATCACCACGATCATCATCTGTTGCGACATCATGAAATATGATGCTGAGATTATATTGCTGTTCCCTTTAAGCCCACTTAGTCTCTTCTTTTTTTCCTGAGTCTGATCTCATTCTAGTGAGGGATGGCCAACTACTCACCACTGTAGTGGCCAACAACCAGCTTAATATATGACTTATTTGTTTCCTCATTATTCTTACATGTTGGCCATTTCTCTAGTTGGTGATATAATATGTCTGATGCCAGAAGAGGAGCTGAATAAAGACCTCTTACTGTAAACTAACAAGTCACTTAGTCGTTAGTCACCGAGTACCTTCTGGATTAAATAATACAGAATATTACCTAATCGAACCATCCTTATAATCAACAGCAAAAGATGGGCCTGATTTTGAACTTTGGATTCCAACTCCAGTTTTGGATTTCCAAATCACTTCTATTAATGAATGCAACTTACGTGTATTCTAGATTTTGAACCCCACATAAAAGAATACTAATCATCCAAATCCTCAACTCTTGCTGTATTATAATGACCATATTTGGGTTCAGAGTCAAGATTGTCTCCCATCTCTCTAAATCACCTAGTGTGCACTTTTCCTTTATAAATACTAACTTTTACTGAACAAAAACCCACGACTGAAGAGCGGGGTTTGACAATTATCACACATAATAACTAAACCTCTTTATCATACTCACTGCTTTATACTTGGGTTAACTAACTAGGAAACTTCTCTTGCTTTAAAGTCTCATCTAGAGATGAGCCAGCTTATTACCAGTAATAACTGTGTATGAAGGAATGAGCCATGCTGTGAGGGATAGTCCCTGACAATTCTGGACTCTAGTGGTAGAGTAGATAGGTAGGTAGATTTGACTGAGAGTGTTTTTTCTATCTGTTGCACAATAACACCAGTGCCAATGAAGAGAATTTCTCCAGTATTGATGAGAGGACAGCTGAAATGAAATGCTGGCGTAGGCTTATCTACAGGCACAAAATCAGGTAAGTAATTTGTTTAGTATTTCTGACTGTTAACATATTTAATTACATCCATAGGATAGGCTGCACTCTAGTACTGAACAGTGTGTAAGAGTATTGCCATATTCCTAGCAAGAAACACATTTACTGACTGTCCCATTCTTGGAGGGGTGATTGTAAGGTTGCCCAGTCTCTGCTTCCTTGTCTAGAAAGCAAATATTCAGGGTGGGGAGGAAGGGAAGAGTTTTCTTTTGTGAGTGCAAAACCATTGGGAAAAGAAACTAGCTCCCTGCAAGAGCTAAAACTTGCTATACAGATAGCAAATACACTCTGTACTTTTCTACTACCAGCACAGTATGTGTTACCTACAGCCAGAAATGTACTCCTTGCTGCTGTTCCTTCTAACAGCTGAAGATATGTGGCAAAAAGTGCACTCTTAAAAGCACTTGCGCATAATCATGGAGGTTAAACTCTCTGTGAGGAGGCAATTCACCTTTACTTTTGGATTCACAGAAGGATCAAAAAATTCAGGCAGAAACAAAGCAGAAGTGAAGTATTAAAGATGACCAAATATATAGAGATAATTAAGATAACTCAGTGTAAGAATGCTATTAAGAGAGCAGCACTGCTGAGTAACAAAGTGCCTTATGTCAGCAGTGAGCTCCTGGAGGATAGATCCCTGCTCTCCCCATAGAGTAATTAGGTACTGTGGCATTAGGGAGGCGGCCTGGAGCTTCTTCTTGCCTCTTCACACGAACACTACACTTTCTCTGTCTCTGCAAAATTTTTCAAATGCCTGCCCCCCCACCCCCACCCCCCCTTCTGTTTCTAATCTTTTCCTGGATTACTGAATGTAGAGTGAAATTTCTTATCTTGTGCAGGAATTATGTTTATAACAGAAAAGGAACTCAGGGACCGAATGCCTTAGGGATTTGGATGATGGGATGTAGAGACTTTTATCTTGAGGTTGCTTTCTTGAATCAGACCCAAGTTGGTAGTGACCTAAAATTCCCTCAGCCTAATGACTGTTTGGTCTCCACTGTGAAATGTGTTTGGTGGTCTCAGTTTAATTCCTGGTAAATGCTTGTTTGTGCATTAAATTACTTCCATAACTGGTATCCATGTTGGCAGGCTCACACAGAGGTCAAGGGTTTGATGGGAACAGGGACTGAGCTATTCTTTCATGCTGTGTGCTGGTCCCTTCTTGCTATGTGAACTGAAGAGCCAACGCAGTTTACAGTGGGTCAAGGACTGCTTGGTTGTTAATGTGGTTCCTTTCAAGAATATAAATTGCAATATGCTAACTTGGAAAAATTACTTATGATTGAAAATAAAGCTTCATTCATCCAGGATCCTTTCAACGTGCTGAAGACCAAGGTATTTACAGAAGTTTCAGGCAATGAAGGGTTAGCCCATGTCAGAACACAGTCTGATTAGCATAGTTGATGGCATATATCTGGGTATAGATACAGAGCACAAACATAAATAATGTCTGTCAGCCCTCTTCTCTTTTTTTCCCCTCACCCTGCTGCTCATTTCTGGTCTCTCAAATTTACTGGCATTTGTATTTATGTCAATATATGAGGTATCAGATTGAGAAGGTCGGTTGGTTACAGAAAATGAATGAGCAAAAACAGTACATGGTGAAGTAAACTAAATACAATTGTTTGCTGTACTCAGCCAGTACAAAGAAGATGTTATTTTATTAATTTAAAAGCCTTCTATTATTCCACACATCTACAAATTTAAGATCCTGCAGACTGCTGTGAACAGCAGCAGAAGTGAAAACAAAATTAGCATTTCATCTCTGGTTTTCACACATTTTCACAAGTGTGTTCAAGACAAGTGTCCATTTGAAATTGACATGAGCTGGAGGTCAGTAGAAAATTCAGCTGTCAGATGGCAATATTTCAGTCACAGATTCACACAAAAATTCAGCAGGACCCTCCTGTCAGATTGCACTGGCAGAACTTGCAATAACCCTTACGTTATCTGTCAGAAAAGGCACAATAAAATGCAGCCATGGGCACTTTCAGTCCTCATGCCAAGTAAGTCCAAAATGAGTTTTAGCACCGAAAATAACATCTGCTACATGCATGGTCTGAGAGTGTGATAAGATGTAAAGTGCAGACAGAAATACAGATTGTTTGCTGTCACGCAGATACAGATGGTTAAGCTCCAGACCTGAAAGTGAGGTTTGACCACAGTTCCAGCCTATGCATGCAAGTTCTTCAACAATTATTAGCGTAAATTGTATTAAATGCACTCCCGCCAGCTGTTTAGGATTTTCAGGACAAGTCTCTTACTGTGCAGTTATAGCATTTACCATTGTAATTTTTAATTATGGGCTCTCATATTAACTGGAGCCACATGATACCATCATGGTGGAAGTGAATAACAACAGTGCTGCTGGAAATCTGTAAGACTCTATGCCACCATCTGAAAATACTGAGCCATTATTCATTTTACAGCAAAGTAGGTAGGATCAGAATATACTGTCACATTTTGTACATGTCTTGTATTAAAATGTTTTACAAAATAGATGTAAGTTTTCTGGAATTATATTCCAAACACATTATCTTTCTGAATTTTAAAGACATAATCTGC